>VRYO01002014.1:1003652-1048172 GCA_009812075.1 Sialia sialis | reverse complement strand
CCTGCTGTGCTGTGTGCCACGGCCACCAGCGCTCTGCCCCATGCCAGGGCTGCTGCTCCTCCTCACCAGGACTGAGCTGGGCTGGCCCCAGTGCCTGGCACATCCCTGCAGGGAGAGCTGGCTGAGAGTCCTGTGCTCCCAACCTTAGAACAGCTCCCAGTTCATGATCCCTGTTAAAGATCCCTGTTCTTTTTCCCCCCAAAGTGCAGGAGGCTGCTGGAAGCACCTGGGCAGCCCCAGCCTTTCTGGGGAGTGCAGACCCCACTGCTGAGGACCTTGCCCTGTGCTGGATGCTGAATTTGGCAGAAATTGCTGGATCTGCTTCTGGTGGCACTCAGCAGCAGCTGGTCCCACCGGTGCCTCAGTGCCTTACTGCTTCCTTGGAGCTGATGATTTGGAAAAACACATCTGCATGTGTGGATGAACAATTCAGCCTCTCTGCTGGGGGGTCGAGGTGCAGACCTTGGAGGGAGCAGTCCCTGGATGAGCATCCATCCGATGGGCAGTGCAGAGTCAGTCCAGACCCTTCTTGGGAGCACAGGGAGCCCTTCCTGCAGCTTGTGCAGCCTTTTTCAGGCTTTCTTCACTTAATCTTTTTTCCCTGGTGTTGAGCACACTGTGTTCTGGAAGCTGTGACCCCTGGGCTCTGCATCCTCCCGTTTTCCTGAGAGAAGGAGCTGGGGGATTGCTGCTGCTCCTGGTGCTGGCTTTTAGAGCTGAACCCGGATTTTGTGGTGGTGCTGGGCTCTGGTGAAGGGCTGGTGGGGATGTGACTCCTGTGTGTCCTGTGGTGCTCCCTGTTCAGCCCAGCAGCTCAGCTTGGGCAGGGGTCCTGCTCTGTGGGGCTGCTCCCCAGACCCCTTTGCATTGGGGTGACACGTCCAGGTGGCCTCTGGCAAGGCTGGGGCTCGGTGAGTGGCTCTGTGGCTCAGCCCTTCCTGCAACCCATTCACGAGCTGCACTTATCAATGTGCATGAATTAATGGCAGAAGTGCTCGACAATGCCGAAAATAACTTTGTTCCCAAGCAAGCGTTAATGCCTGGCAGATGTGATGTGTTTTTCCCTGCTGAATAACACACACGTGAGGTCAGATTGTTCCTGACAGCTGGGGGAGAGCAGCAGGAGCAGAGCAGCTCTGGGAGGGCTGAGTCTGCAGGGATCAGCCCCACAGCCCACTGCAGAGGTGGAAATCCTCTCCTGAGGACCTGGCTGCTCCAGGCTGAGGTTGGGCTTCCCAAACGTGCAACAAAAAAAAAAAACCAAGGGGATGGTGTGTGAGTTTTGGTTCAGTTTTGTTTGTAAAATGTCATGGAACAGCTTCCCAGGAGCTGCACTCCAGCAGCCACAGGGAAGGATTTAGGGTGTTTTGCCTCCCTGGGGTGATTTCCCAGCTCATTCCTAGCTTGCAGCTCCGCTCCAGAGCCCCACATGGGGAGAGCAAATGGTGGAGCTGAATTGGCCAAATTGGTTTGATTCTGGGATGTTTTTGGGGTGAAGCGTCGGTGATGTGCTGAGCATGCTGCAGTTCCTCAGCCCCTCTGCATCTCCTGGGGCTTTCAGTGGCGCCCAAAGCTGGGGAAGAGCTGCTCTAGCAGAGCAGAAAATGGGAGAGCTGGGCCTGCTGCCAGGGAGGAGGAAAAGCTTTGCAAAGATCAAGGCTTTGAGTGCATGGTCCCTGAGCTGGGGATGCTCCTGGGCTCTGGTTCTGCCTTGGGCCACTGTGGCTGCACCTGAGTGGCCACCCCAGCACTGGCAGAGGAGTGATGGGGCAGGGAGCTCAGCCCCTGTGTCCTCAGCTCTGTCCTGGTGTCCCCAGCTCAGCCCTGTGTCCCCAGCTCAGCCCTGTGTCCCCAGCTCTGTCCCTGTGTCCCCAGTTCCATCCTCCCTGTGTCCCCAGGTCAGCCCTGTGTCCCCAGCTCAGCCCCTATGTCCCCAGCTCTGTCCATGTCCCCAGCTCAGCCTCTGTGTCCCCAGCTCTGTCCCTCTGTCCCCAGCTCTGTGTGTCCCCAACTCAGCCCCTGTGTCCCCACCTCTGTCCCTGTGTCCCCTGCTCTGTCCCTGTGTCCCCAGCTCAGCCCTGTGTCCCCAGCTCAGCCCCTGTGTCCCCAGCTCTGTCCCGTGTCCCCAGCTCCGTCTCTGTGTCCCCAGCTCTGTCCCTGTGTCCCCAGCTCCGTCCCAGGGGATTTCAGGATTGTTCTTGCCCAAGGGTGGCCCTGTGCTTGTTGAGGAGAAGGTAGAAGCTCAGAAAGCTCTGCTGGACAGGGCTGGGGAGGGTCCTGCCCTGCAGAGGGGACCAGGATTGCTGTGTTTCAGGCCTGGCTGTCCCTGTTGCCACTGCACCATGCAGGGATGGGCTGTGGTACCAGGGAGCACTGGGACCCGATGGGTGCCAGTCCTGAGGCTGGCTGGACTCGTACAGACATCAGAAATTCTCATCAGAGCTGTTCAGTCACTCTCCTTTCCTTGAATCCTTCGAAGAACCTGGGCTCAGCTTTGCTGTACAGCAGATTTTGGGAGCTGTCTGCTTGCCCTGGATGTGGGTGAAGGATGGGAGTGTTTGGGATAAAAAGCTACAGATTCCTTTGTCAGGTCTTTGGGGATTTAGTTTTCATTAGGGATGAGCAGTGCTCTTGAATAATGCTGTTTGCAGTGCTGTCTGCAGACGCTGTGCTGCTGCTGGGTGCTGACAGAATGTTTGCTGCTGGATGTTCAGCCCTGATTTTTGTTTTTAATTGGATTGTGAAGTCTTCTCAGAAACTTCAGGCAAGTTTTCAGCCCAGGGCTGGCTGCAGCCACTGAGGCAAATCCTAGAATCATTCATGTTGGAAAAGACCTTTGAGGTCAGAAAAGTGCTGCTAGGCTTTATTTGTCCCCAGATAAACGATTCCCTGTCTAAGTGGCCCTGATGAGCCATTTTTCATCTCCGTGGCACTGACAGGGCTGTGTGAGCTGCAGATGAGAAATGATAGAGCAATAAATGCTCCGTGGAGATCCCTGCTCAGCTCTGCAGCGTGGCACGGCCTTGATGAGGAAAATGAAGATAAATATGTTGAGAGCCACATTACTTATTCCCAGTATTGGCACAGATCTGCGTGAGCCATCTCTGCCCCCTTTGTTTCCAAGGCTTCCTGGTTTAGAAGTAAGCAGGGATATTTTTAAAAACATCCTTTTTCTTTTTTATAAAGTAGGGGGAAAAGAGATGGAAGGGGTGAGTAATGCAGCCTGGAGTGGTGGGGGAGCTGTGCAGACCCTCCCTGGGCAGGATCCCATCCCATCTCAAAATCCCATCCCAAAATCCCAAAATCCCATCCCATCCCATCCCATCCCAAAATTCCATCCCAAAATCCCAAAATCCCAAAATCCCAAAATCCCATCCCGTCCCGTCCCATCCCATTATCCCATCCCATTATCCCATTATCCCATCCCATCCCAAAATCCCATCCCATCCCAAAATCCCATCCCAAAATCCCATCCCATCCCATCCCATCCCATCCCATCCCAAAATCCCATCCATCCCGTGTGCTGGAGCTGCAGGGATGGGCTGCAGCTTTCCTGCTCTGGTGCCTCTGCTCTCTCTGGCTATAGCAGATCCAACCTGAGGAATTCTGAGGGTTTCCCTGGCTGCCTGTGGGACTCAGGCTCATCCCCATCTCACTGGAGAGCATCGAGTCCCATCTGCCTGTGCCTCCCTGAAGAACCTGCCAGGGATCATGCCAGGACTTTGCTGGTTTTCATGGATCAGCCAGGCTGGGAGGGAGCACAATCCCCACCCGGGGCTGTGAATGCCGAGAAGCAGAGCAGGGCTGAATTGAAAATGTGTGATCCTAAGCAGATCCTCTTACCTCTAATCTGTCCCTAAGACAGGATTCTCCTCTTGCCAGAAAACCCTTTTATTTGCAGACTGATGTGACTAGAAGATGATAAGTCACTAATTCTTCAGTGTGTCTGCTCCAACAAGAGGCTGGACCCTTATCTGGGCAGGGCTGGCAGCCAGGGAGATGTTAATTGGGATTTCATGTGGTGAACAGGGCTCTGGACAGAGGCTGGTGCTGCTGACATCCCTGGGGCACTTGCTGGGGGCTGTGGGGAAGTGGCTGTGCCCAGCTGGAGAGCAGGGGACATTTCTGTAGGGTCAGAGACGTGGCAGAGGGGACAGGGTGGGGTGGCCCTGCACGGGGCTGTGGGGTGGCTCTGGCAGCAGAGCAGGCTGTGTGTGCTCTGAGGGGCTGTGGTGTTCATCTGCATCTCCTGGGACCTGCCAAGGAACTGAGCAGGAGCTGAGCAGCCAGAGCACGTTGTGGGCTCTGAAAGGATCTTGGCACCCGTGCTGGAGCGGCTGCGGGCAGGAGTGTGCAAGGCCTGGGGAAGAAAACATCCCAAGGCAGAAATTTCTATTTTTAGCTGCACAGTGCAAATGCACAGAGCTGCTGAGGAATTCATCACCTGCCCCGGAAGATGGATGGCTGGGATTTTTCTCAGAAGGGAAGATTTATGGCAGAGGGAGAAGTGCTGGGGTGTTTTGGCCACCTGGGCTGCTCATGAGTGTCTCTGGAGATGGCACAGCTAAGGAGGAGGAGGAAGAGGAGCCCTGAGTGTGATCACCAGTGCCTGGGACACCTCCAGCCCCCCACAGCACGGCTGGAGCAGGACCAGGTCCAGCCACACCACGGCACAGCCCTGCCTCCAGCCCCATCTCTGCTCTCCCCATTCCCAGAGGCTTTCCCCATCAGGCTGTGCCCTCCCCTGTCCTGCAGGGAATGTGCTCCTGGAAAGCTTTTCCCAGCCTGGCTGGCTGTGCTCTCCATCTCTCTGCAGCTGCTGATGGCTGGGCTGTGCTGGGTCAGGCACTGCTTGCATTTGGAGGAACCAGGATTTTGGGGCACGGAGAGGTCAGAGTGGGGCTGCTCCTGGATCCTGGCCTTGGCTGCGATGTCCCTGAGGCAGGAGCTGTGCCTGGAGAGATGCTGAGCCACCAGGAGCAGCTCCCTGGCTGCACATGTCTGGGGAAAAAAAAAACCTCAGGGTTTTAACGAGCAAATGTAATGCAGTGTCCTGCTGTTTTGGGCAGATTTCCATATCGATCCTTGATCTATTTTTGCAGCCGCCGTTGGAGGTGGTGGTTATTTGTGTGTCTGCTATATCACAACTCATCCCATTTCCGCCTGGCACAGCAGTGTTTGTGCTCACAGGGAACCCTGGGCTTTGCCAGGTGGGAATTTGCCTCCTGCTCTGGCCTTGGCACGGGGCTGGGCTGCTCCACATCCCTTCAGCCAGGGCTGCACTGCTGGCCATCTCCTGAAATCCAGGATAACCCATCCATCCCTCGCTCCCGGGTGGCCTGGCCCGGTGACACCACAACCTAATGGCATTTCTGGGTGGCTGCTCTGTCAGTCCCACAGCTCATTACTGGCACTAATTAACTCTGTGCTGCCCCAGCGCCCGTGCCTGCTTTGATCTGTAGTCACCAATGCCATTTATCCCCATTCTGACAGGAATCTGCCCCCCCTCAGCTGCAGGAGATGCCTCCAAGGCCCAATAATGAAATTTGAGGGCCTTCTTTTCCATGGTAAAAGTGCTTGGGTGGGCACTCCTGGGCAGCAGCAGTCACAGGAGCCAGGCTGGGGGTCCCCTGGTTGGTGCCAGCAAGCTGCTTCCCATTTGTCCAGTTAATTGCCAAGCAAATTGATCCATGTATCCAATTTAACTTGAAAGGCTTTAATTAATGAGTTCATGCGTGTAAGAGCTGGGAGAGGCTGGCTTGTGATGATGCTGATCCTGGGGTGTGCTGCAGTGCAGGGCTCAGGCACCTGGGGATGTGCCAGCTGCTCCTGCTGGCATTTTTGGGCACTATGATCTGGCATTTGCCCATCCTGCAGCTGCTGTGGGGTGGCAGAGCTGGGTCTGTGCACGTTTTGCTCCATCAGCTTCCCCTCCCTCCCTTCTGCTGCTCCCTGGCTGTGGATTGTGCCAGGGCTGCAGCCAGCGGGGCCTCGGTGTGTGATAATGCTGCTCTTAATTGAGCACCATCTGCACTTGGTAATTTAATTTTTCCTGCATCTGCAAGGTTCCAACTTTGTTTAGCTGATGTCCTGAAGATTATTGAACTTTGGAGCATCGTGTTTGTCCACCCCAGGCGCTGCAGGCATTCCACTGCGGCCCCTGCAAGACGAGATTTCAATAATTCTTGCACTGCCCCAGGAAAAAGGACACAAAAACTGAGATTGGGAAGGGCAGCGGAAGAGCTGAGGTGCATGGATGGTTTTCCAGACCGTGGCAGGAGGCTGCTGGGAGCGTTACCTGTGTTCTGACAAACAGGGTGAGATGAGCAAGGAGCCCCGAGCAGCACAGCCCCCTCCCCTTGGCAGCAGGGCTGGCAGCACATTTCACATCTCCGCAGGGCTGGCAGCACATTTCACATCTCAGTGCCTTGACACACGGTGGCTTTTGTCTTGGGATGCTTCTTAGGAGCTCAGCCCCCAGCTGAGCTGGAAGGGCTGACAGGAGGGAATCGAGGCATCTTCTTTAATAAAAAAAAAACAAAACTGGAAGCTGGAAAGTCACTTAGCTGTGGTGTGGAGGAGACCTGGGCATCTGGTTCATGTGAAGCACGCTGGTGTGTGCTGCTGGCAGCAGCCTTGCCCTGTCCCAGCCAGCTCCTGCCACAGCTTCTCTGGGCAAACTTCTTTGGGATGCAGGCAGGAGTGATGCTCTGGCTTGCTCTGCCTGTGTCTCCTGCCTGCAGGAGCACTTCTACAGCTTCTCACCCTGGAACCCTGCTCTGTTCCACACAATCCTCAGAAAATCAATCTTTTCACCAGGCTGGTCCAGCAGCACCTGGATCCCTGTGCAGACTTTAATTAGGTCTAAGCATTTACCTCCCTAAAATATAGGTCAGTGGTAATTAGTGTGGCTCCTGTTGCTGCTGGCTCCGTGTTAATTAACTCCTGCAGTGGAGGTCAGTGCATGTGGGGCACCTTTGGAGCTTCAGCTTTTTTGGCTGCTCACTAGATGCTTCAGGGTTGGCCTGGATGATCCATCTGAGGGTTGGGGCCACGTTCTCCCTCCCTGCCACCCATGGTGTTCTGTCACCTTGGCCACACTGGGGACATGGCCACGTCCTTGGGCACAGCCACACGCTCTGCTCTGAGCTGGAGGTGTCAGGTGGCTGTGGGGGAGGGCACCTTTTGGTGCTGGTTTTAACCAGCTCCTTGTGTCCTTGTCCCTCATCACATCCGTCACACCAAGTGTCCATGTCCCTTTGTGTCAAGAGCTGGGGCTGATGGTGGAACACAGCACCTTTGCCTTCCTCTGCAGTCCCTGGCAGGGTTCCTGGTGATCCTTGGTGTGATCCCTGGCACAGTCCCTGATGTGATCCCTGGAGTGATCCTTGATGTGATCCCTTCTGTGATCCCTGGCATGATCCCTGGTGTGATCCCTGGAGTGATCCCTGGCATGATCCTTGCTGTGATCCCTGCTGTGATCCTTGGGGTGATCCCTGGCACAGTCCCTGCTGTGATCCCTGGCACAGTCCCTGCAGGTTTTACTGGCACCTGGCAATGGTGTTTGGAATGGCACTGTGCCTGTGGCATGAGCTGCAGGATGAGTCCAGCACACAGGAACCAGGGTTCTGGAGAGCACGGTGAGCTCAGAGTGGATCTCCTGCAGAGCACACAGCTGCCCTGTCTCACCTCTGGCACAGGTTAGGACAGGGATGTCCCCATGCTCTGGGACGAGGTGGAGGTGCAGCTCAGCGCCGTTTGCCGTGGCTGTGGCTCTGTCCCTGCTCACCTGGGAGCCAGCAGGGCCACCAAGGTCCAGGCAGCACTTTGTGGCAGTGGGAAAACTCGGGTTTAGGCTCTTCAAAGCTTCAGGAGCCACATCCTGGGAAAGGCTCAGCTCTAAACTCCCCAAGCCCCGGCTCTTCCCCAAGTACTTCCAGCTCCCCCCCAGTCCCTGGCTGCCTATTTTTACAGCTCCGGGGCTGTGAATCACTTCTCTCCCCCGTCTCAGTCGCTGCCTTTGAAGGTATTTATAAACCTCGGCCGTCTCCCTGCGCCTGCCTGAGCAGAAGGAGGATTCAGCTCCGGCTCTCTCCTGCCCTCTCCTCCTTGCCGGATCCTTGTGGAGATGTGCAGGAGATGAGATGCTCCCTCTGTCCTCATTAAAACCATCAATGAGGAGTCTCACCAGCACCTGAAGGAGGGTGGTGCTGAGTGGCATGGGCAGGGATGGATTTGGCATTGATTCCTGGCGGGTTTGGTGGCACTGGAGTGACCGGTGGCGTGTCCACTGCCAGGGATGGATGAGGCAAGGCTGAGCCAGCAGAGCTCAGCTGGGCTCATGACAGCCTCAACCGTCCCATGGCCATGTGAAGTGAGAGATGGGAGCATCCCAAACCAGCTCCAGAGCAAATGGAGGAAATGGGATTTAAATGATCACCAGAGCAGCCACCAGCTGCCTCATCCCACTGCTGCGCTGTTCCCTGGCCGTGTTTCCAGCACGTCCCACTGATTACTGTGCTAATTTCTATGGATCTGGAGAGCAAATTAATCTCTTCTCTCTTCCTTCCCCTGGGACCTCTGGGCTGTAGGCTTGCATTCCTTTCATGTTTGGAGAGGCTGCTGCAGATTGCTGGGGTGGTCATGGGGAGGATTCATGTCCTGCCCTCCCAGTGTGGCACAGCCACCCCGAGGGGCTCCACACAGCTCCCAGCTCTGCATCCTTCCACACAAAATATCCTGTTGGCTTTGGGGGAAACCTGGTGTGGAGGCACACTGCCCCCTCTCCTCCTCAGCTCCTCCTTTCCTAAAACCAAGCAAAATGGGGGCAAAAAACCTGAGAGAGAAACCAAAAGAAAAACAGGTCCAAGAGGCAGGAGCAGGAGTTATTTTTAATTTGCTGGCTGGATGAGGAGTGGCTGACTCTGTCTTTTGAAGGCCATGAAGGTGGGATGCTGGTGTTCACTAATTCATAACCAGAGGTCTCCAGCCTGAGCTGAGTGTGGCATTGCCAGGGTTTAGGTACCCAAATAGATGCAACTTCCACTGATACAGGGAGAGATGCTCACGGTGAAAACAGCTCTGCAGGTGCTGGGACCAATGGAGGGAGTTTCAGAAGCAGGAGAGGGGTTCAGCCCGAGGGTTTAGGGGACACTGACTGAGATGCTCTGGCTGTGTCTCCCTGGGTGCTCTGCAGCTGCACTTACCCCTCACCACCCTTTCCCTTCTCTTTCAGAACAAGGTGCTGACAGTGGATGGGGTGAAGGTGAAGCTGCAGGTATGTCCCCATGTCCCTGGAAGCATCTCCCTTGCTGCCCTGGCTGTTCAGAGATGGACAAAGCCCCTCAGAGGACAAGCAGAGGAGTATCCTCAAAATGGAGCCACACTTCTATCCTTTGTGGCCGTGTCCCCTGCCCTGGGACAGCCTTATGGACCTTTCTGGCTGCTCTGTCCCCTTGGCAGGAGCCTGTTCTGGCCACAGCGATCCCATCGCAGCCTGTGTGCCCCTGCAGCCAGAGCTGCTCCTCACACCTGATAACATCTCCAAGCCCTCTGCCCAGAGCTGGGTAACACACATGCCCCAGGCAGCAGCGTGCACTCTGCAAACCTCCTGCTGCATTAAGGATTAATAAATCACATTAGTGGGTCCCCATGCATCCATCTGCTCCATGGATTTTCTGATTAATGGCTGTGTGGGGAGCCCTTGGTCACATTGTGTCCCCACACCAAGGAGCGGGAAGAGGCTGTTTCCATATTTATTGCTCTGGTCATTTTTCCTATTGATGTCCCTGAGAGCAAAAGCTGGAGAAGCATGCTGGGTGTGCAGTTTGGGCTGGTTTGGGTGGGTTCAGGTGTGATTCCTCTGCTCCTGTTTGCAGATCTGGGACACAGCTGGACAGGAGCGTTTCCGCAGCGTCACCCACGCCTACTACCGGGATGCCCACGGTAAGCACGGCCACCTCTGCTCTTGGGGAGCCCCTCCTGCACCCCTCAGCCACCCAGGCAGGTGAGCCAGCAGCCACTGGAGTGGATTTCCATGGGAAGCAGCTGCTGTGGATGGAGGAGGATCTGCAAACACAAGCAGTGTTGCTGTGCTGGATTTCTGTGTGCTGTGTATCTCTGATGTCCCCAGCTGTGCCCTGCACAGGGTGCTCTGAGCCACGGGCTCAGTTTGGCACAGGCACTGACAGCCTGTCCCTCTCTCCACAGCCCTGCTCCTGCTCTACGATGTCACCAACAAAGCATCCTTTGACAACATCCAGGTACAGCAGCACCCCCGTTCCCTCCTGTCCCTCACCTCTCGCTACCTGGGTGGTGTTTGTGGGTTCCTTCAGGAGCTGTGTGCTGCAGGAGGGAGCTGTGGTCGCTTGCACAGGGGCTGTGGTTATTGCTGAGCACCTGCAAGGACAGGCAAGGGACAGGCAGAGAAGGTTTTCCCTTTCACAACAAATAAAGGCTGATGGATTCACTGCTCCGGCCAATTAACGCTGTGTAATTACAGCACTGGCAGAGAATTTACTGCGGGAAGCAGCGAATTCTGGGCGTTAGAGCACGTTTGATTAGATTAGGCTGGATTAGAGGGCAGGGAAGCCACCCCAGGGCTCAGGGAGGCAGGTTCAGGTGTCTGCTGAGAGCAGTGTGCTCGGCACGGGGCAGCACGTGCAGGACATGTGCACAGGGCACATCCAGAGCCAACCCTCTGCGTGTCCTCAGTCTGAACATCCCAGCTGAGGGGGAACTGGAGACAAAGTCCTACAAGCACCCCTGGGCAGATGGAGTGGGTGAGGGGTCAGAAGGCTGCTGTTACCCTGGAATGGGGATCTGCTAGCAGCAGAAATGAGACGCCCAGGGCTCCCCCTTGTTGGGATCATCCACAGAACATCCCCAGCATTGCTTGGGATGGGGCAGCTCCCCATCATTCTCACTCCCCTCCTCCTCCTGGAGCCATTGCCAACCCCTCTCTTTGGCTGTGTCCCTCCAGGCCTGGCTGACAGAGATCCATGAATATGCACAGCAGGATGTGGTCCTCATGTTACTGGGAAACAAGGTGAGCCTGGCCCCAGGGCTGTGCCAGAGCCTCCTCGTCCTCCCACGCTGCAGCACAGGCAGGGGAGCCTGGCAGGGCGTAAGGGAACACGGAGGCCCATGCTGGTGACCTTCCCTGTCATCACAAACTGCTCTCGGCCATTCCTGTTGCAGGTGGATTCAGCCCAGGACAGAGTGGTGAAAAGGGAAGATGGAGAGAAGCTTGCCAAGGTAGGTGAGGTACCTGAGGATGTCCCTGAGGAGGTGCACAGGGTCACCCAGAGACCAGTCTGACCCAAAGTACACCTGGAACAATTGGTTTTTTCTCCCTTGTCATGCTCTCCTCTTTCTCTTCATCCGTTATTCAAGTTTCTACCAATGCCTCTTGTTTCTTTGTCCTCAAAATGACTCTCTGAGGGCCCCTGGGAACACCCTGGTGCCACTCCTGACTGCTGTGTCATCCCACAGGAGTATGGAGTGCCCTTCATGGAGACCAGCGCCAAGAGCGGTCTCAACGTGGAGTTAGCGTTCACAGCCATCGCAAAGTAAGTGACACAGCGTGGCCTTGTCATCAGAGGAGCTTTAGCAGCATCCAGGCCGTGCTGAGATCAACTGAGCTGGGCAAGGCAGCTTGGAATCACGGAATCCTGGGATGGTTTGGGTTGGAAAGGATGTTAAAGCCCATCCAGTGCCATCCCTGCCATGGCAGGGACACCTTTCACCATCCCAGGGTGCTCCAAGCCTGTCCAGTCTGGCTTTGGACACTTCCAGGGATCCAGGGGCAGCCACAGCTTCTCTGGGCAGCCCCACAGGGCAGAATTCCTTCTGGACATCCCATCTATCTGTGCCCTGTCCGTGGAAAGCCATTCCCCTCTGTCCTGTCACTCCATGCCCTTGTCCCAGCTCCCCCTCTGGCTCCTTCCAGACACAACCCTCTCCCTGCCAGAAGCAGCAGTGTTGAGAGTAGCACCTTTCCCGTTTCCCAGGGAGCTGAAGCACAGGTCCATGAAGCTGCCCAACGAGCCCAAATTCAAGCTGCACGACTACGTGAAGAAGGAAGTGCGAGGCTCGGGCTGCTGCAGGTCCTAAGGCGTGTTTGTACAGAGACTCAGGCCCCTGGGCAGTGTGTGCATGTCTGTCTGTCTGTCGTGTTTGTGTGTGCCCAAGGCCAGCTGGCACCAGGCCACAGGAGCAGCAGGAGCTCTCTGGGACTCTGCAGTCACATCCATCAGCTCCAGCTCCCCTGGGCAGCTCACGGGTGGCAGGTGGGACTTTGGGAAAGGCTGGGCTCTCTGTGCCTGCTCTGGGAGGCTGCTGTAATCTCTGGGAGAGCCAGGGTGTGACGCCAGGGAACCAACACCTTCTCCCCACCTAGGAGGAAAATGTCCTGATTATTTTTCTGGGTAGGAGAAAGTCCTGAATTCCCTTTTCTTTCCCTGTGTACCTGGAATTCAGCTGAAGTGTGCAGGAAAGGTGTGTTTGAAGCAGCCATTTCTGCAGTTGCTTTCTCATCTGTCCATCCCTGTGAGGTGGGACACACTTCCACAGTGAGGGTTTCTCCTGCTCCCTGCAAGGGCAGAGCTCAGCTGGCTGAGTAGGCTCCTGCCTACCTGGCTGTGTACAGAGATTTCTGAATGTTCATCCCTTGGGGAAAGGCTCTGCTTCTCCTCCTGCCACCCTTTCTAGTACTTTGAGAAGAAACCTAATGTATTGCAGCTTATTCTAAATACCTTCCTGTAAGTGTGATGGTGTTTTCAGACTGCAGCAACGCTTTGATATCTTCAAAGTTCTCTTGGGCAGCTCTTTCTTTTCACGGCAGAGAGCTGGGGGGAAGCTGCGGGCAGTGATTTTACAGGCTGCAGACTCCTGCCAGCTCTCTTCAAGGGCCTTCTCACCCCTTTGGTCTGTGTCAGGCTTTTGGCTGTTTTTTTTTTTGTCAAGCTGCACTTCTCAGTACAAATTTGAATCTGGATGAAGTGTTTGGCCTTTGGCCATTTTTCCCTTTGAAAACTCCACACACACATCAGCAGGTGCCCACTGTGCTGAGCCTTGGTGGCTTCTCCAGATGAAACAGAAAAACTCATCCTTTGCCCTCTAGCCAGCTCCAGCCCCCAGCTGCTGACTCAGATGCCCCTGCCTCTCATTTTTTCCTGGGATTTTGGCTCCAGCACCACCTTCCTGATGGGCACAAGGAGCTCTGCAGCTCCCACATGCTCAGAGAGCTACAGCTTCTCAGGATGAAAAGGGATCTTAAAATGAACCCATTTTTTTCCCTGAATAGTATTGTAGGGGAGAGACGAGTCTCAAAATTGTCTGATTTAAATTTAAAATCAGCTGTGGAAAACCCGTTCCTGCAGGAACATTTACATTCCTGGCAAACCCTGCTGCCAGTCCTGCAGGAGCAGCCAGGTGAGCTCTGTGATGGAGGGGCTGTCAGAACCCCCTCACACCAAAATTTGGTTTTCTGTGGGGCAGGACCAGCCTGGCAGCTCCATGATTGTTTCCTCATCCTGCCCTTGGAACAGCAGCTCCATCCTGAGGTGACAAGGAATCTCCCTAAAAGCAGATTTTAGGATTCTTAATGGATTAGGATTCCTTGTGTCGGGTTGCACCTTCCCTCTCCCTCAACCTGGCATCTGTGTGGGTTACAAAGCTGACAGCTGCTCACCTCTTGCTCAGTGTAGGTCTAAAACCAGTAAAACCTCCTTTAAATGAGGAAGATGTACCTGTTTCCCTTTGGAGCACTCCCAGCCACGTTTGTGGTTCAGTCCTAAACTTGGAGCAGGCTCAGCCCTGCACCCTGGCCTGGCCCCAAAGCTCCTCCTCACGGCCATTTGGGGTTTTTCCACGGGCCTTTGCTGCCACCACGCGGAACTGCTCAGTGCAGCGTTAATTATTCCCGTTAATTGCTCAGTGCACCCAGCCATGTGCGAGGTCTCGGCCTCCCCTGCAACATCCCATTTCTGCTGGCTCTTGTTTACAGCTTTTGGTTCATTCCTGTTAATAAAATTTTTTAATAATCTCCGTGGCTGCAGCGGTGTTTTGATTGTCTAAACACACAGCACTGTCAATCATTGCAGTATTTCAGCTCAGCCTTGAAACCATCTGGATCCACACGGCAGAACCAGGGTGTGATGCAGTTTAAACTGGCTATTGAGAGAATTTCTCCCTAAAAAAGGGGCTGTCCAGCCCTGGCACAGCTGCCCAGGGCAGTGCTGGAGTCCCCATCCCTGAAGAGATGGAACAGCCACGTGGATGTGGAACAATGGCTGGACTTGGGTCTCAAAGCTCTTTTCCAACCAAACTTGACTCCAAGAAAGGGAACAGGGCTGAGCAAAGTGCAGCAAATTTCAAATTCCAGTTCCACTGGGTACCCACACAACATTTCCATCAGTCTGTGGAGTTACATGTCACCCGTGGAAACAGAAGCAAAACCCAGACTTTTCAAAACTTTATTCACCAGCAAGCTACAAAATTTGCTTTATATAGAAGCCAAAGCAGAAATACAGCAGTAAAGCATTTACGAATAATGCTGGTCTTGAGACTGAGAAAACATTATAGGAGTAATTAGGAGCTATTTATTATAGTATCTATAATATACTATTTATTTATTATACATTATTATATACTTATACTATTTAGTTATTATAGTATGTACAATATATAGTATGTATTTCGTGTATTTATTTAATATAGGAGTTATTTTCCACGAAATCAAACAAAAAATATTTAAATTCTTCACCTACACACTGTAGCACTAGAGTTAATAGCGTAAATCCCTTGCCAGGATATTCACCTTGAACTAACCCAAGAGGGAAAATAAAAGTCGGTGAATTCTTTCCTCCAGCCCATTCTGCAGCTGCTTTTTTGTGCTTCAAGAGCCGCCTCGCTGCAGGGCAGGAGCATTTCCCCACGGGGCTCAGCCGCACTTACCGCTAACACCAGAACAGGGAACATCGCTTTTTATCGGCCCGGACCGCCGGGTCTGCCGCGGATGGGGAACGGGGGCTCCGGGACGCCGCCGCAGGTTCGCGCCGAGCCCTGAGGGGAGAAGGCAGCGCGTGAGGGGAGGAGCGCGATCGCCCGCCCGGCCAGGCCGCGCGTACCGCGGACCTCAGCCGTGGCTGCTCAGCAGGGGCTGCGGCCGCCCGCCGCCCTCAGACGAGGTGTCAGAAAGGTGAATGTGGATCATCACCGGCCCGCCCTCGGTAATATCCCCGCTACCGGCCCCGCTCCCGCCCGTCCCATTCTGTCCAGTCCCATCCTGTCCAGTCCTGTACCTTTGGCTAAAAAGAACGTACACGGTCCACGCTGCACAATTTATGCCCTCTGCCACGCTGCTATTGGTCAGACTGCTGTGGGCGCAGCCAATCTCCAGCGGTTGCCGTGACCACCGCCTCACCTCTCCCAGCGCTGATTGGCCACTATTTCTCCTCCGTGCCAATGGCGACGCGCAGCGCAGCGTGGCCCGAGGCGGCGACTGCCACCTTTGGATTGGTCACTGCAGGAGGCCGGGCAGAGCCAGTAGCGACAGTGGTTGTAGCATGGAGTGACAATCTGTGGGGTTGTTGGGATTTGTAGTCCAAGCGGCTTGGCGGCGCGGGCAGAAAACGGCGCGCGGGACTACAAGTCCCGAGGAGCGCTGGGCGCGGCTCTTCCGGGCCGGGCGGCAGGGGGAAGCAGGCCCGGGCGCGATGTGCCGGGACCGGGCACCGGCGCTGCGGCCGCCGCCGCCGCTGGGAGGTACGGGCGGGCCGGGGGGAGCCGGGCGGGCCGCGCCGGGCGGCTCCGTGAGGGGAGGGGCCGGGCCGGGGGCGCTGGGCCGCGGGCCGGGGAGGTGCCGGCGGAGGCTCCCGGGGCTGCCCCGTGCCCACCGCCCGCTGTGCCCGGGGCTGCCAGCGGCTCCGTCGGGGCGCTCAGAGGAGCTCGAGCATTATCTGCGCTGTTGTGTTCCCGGTGAATCCCGCCCAGGTCTCGCTCACCGCTGCCCTCCCGATGTTGTCGCTGGGTCTCATCGCAGACTCTGCTTAGTTCTGCCTTTCTCTGCTTAGTTTTGGCGTTTTCTGCTCCGTTCCTTGTCCGACCGCAGCACGTGTTGCTGCTGGTTCTTTCTGCCCCCCCAGCAACCTCATCTCCCTGGGCTTTGGGTTCACAAAGTATGAAATGTGCGATGTCTGGGGTTAGGTCTCCGTAGCAGAGCATTTGCAGGATGGATCAAGGATCGGACCGTGGATTGTGGATTGTGGATTGTGAATTGTGCCATCCTCTCCTCATCCCAAACGCGCTCTGGGGCTCTGTCCCTGTCCCCGCTGTCCCGGTGACAGACGCTGTCAAACGCTTTGCTCCGGCCGGATCGCGGAGCTGTGTGCTGGGAGAGGCAGCGGGGAGGATTTTCCTTGGGGTCAGATTCCTTTCTGGGGTCAGAGACTGGGGCTGGTGAATGTTACAAGAGCTGGGTTTGGTGTGTCCATAACGCGCCAGGTCCAGGCTGGTGTCCCTGCCAGGGTGGAGCTGTGTTAAGAACTGTGACCAAGCAGTTGCTTTTTCCACTTTGGCAACGTCGCTCTGCCTTTGTTTCAATCCTAGCACTCTAATTTTGCCTCCCTGTGCGTTTCCCCCTCCAGGGATGTATTTTCAGGCTGCACTGAGCAGTCGGGTTCCTCTTAAACAGATGCTGCATTGTGGCCTGGAGTGTTTGTCTGCCAGTGGTTTCACCTTCCAGGATGCTGGGGCTTGCAGGAGAGGGTTTGGGGGGAAGGATGGTTCCAGAAAGCCCTTGATGAGTGAAAGTAGTGTGAATCACAGAATCCCAGGATTGTTCAGCTTGGAAAAGACCTCCAAGACCACTGAGTACACCCTCAGTGATCCCAGCCCAGAGCACTGAGTGCCACATCCAGGCATTCCTTGGACATCTCCAGGGATGGGGACTCCAAACCTCCCTGGGCAGCCCCTTCCAATTCCTGACAACCCCTTCCATGAAGAAATTCCTCCTGATGTCCAACCTACACCTCCCCTGGCAAGGGAAATTCCTAAAATCATGCAGGAAGCAGGTACTGTCTGCAGTCTGCTGGATTCCCTCCAGGTCCTGGGGTCCCCTGTCTGGAGCAGGGAAGGGACAGGCTGAATCCAGCCAGAAAGCTCCAGTGCTGCGGTTTGGTTTGTGTGCAGGTGACATTGCCTGAGGGAGCAGGGTTTTACCCTGTGGAAGTGGAAAATTTGAGCCACAGTGGTGTTTCCAGTCAGGGGATGCTGCTAACACTCAAACAGGGGTTTTCATATTGATTGTAGGAAAAAAAAACCCCAATCCATAGTTTTTGGGTGGTTTGATTCCCTGACTGGGGGATCCCAGGATGAGCTTTCCCGTGGCAGCACAGCCTCTGGTGGACTGGAGCCGTGTGTGACCATCACACAGAAGTTTGTGTCCCCTGCCTGAAGTCATCCCTTCCTTTGCTGGTCCTCCACAATCCCGAGGAGCTGCTGGAGCAGCTCAGGCAGCCCTGCAGGCTCTGGATGGTGGCAGAGCCCCATGTGCCAGCTCTGCCCTGCACCTGGGGTTGCTCCCGGGCTCTGCTGAGCACTTTACAGCTCAGAGGGGTCACCTCGAGGGCTGAGCATTGTCCCCTGTGCCCAGGGACCTGCCAAGCCCTGCTGGCTCCCAGTGTGGGATTTCCTGGAGCGTGACTGTACCTTTCTCACGGGTTATCAGCCAAGCCCAGGTGTGCCAGGAGGAGTGCCTTGGACAGAAAATCCTTCCTGGGTTCCAATACTCGGATTACGTGGCTGTGTTCAGTCTTTTGCAACTCTTCCCTCCCGGTTTTTATTCCCTTTGCTGTCGCTTCCCTGCCTGTTCCCTTTTGCCATGGGCATGGTGGGCACACACCAGCACTTCCCTGTGGCCATGGGCTGGATCAGGGGGTGTCGGGACAGCTGGGACAAGGATCAGGGGGTGTAGGGACAGTTGGAACAAGGAGAGAGGCAGCTGGTTGTTCACATGTCACCCTTCTTTGAGGAACCTAAGGCAGCAGTCCCTCAAATTTACCCATTCAGGCTGCTCCTGCCCGAGCTTGGAGCTTCACCTTCCTGCTTTTAACGAGGTGTCCTGGGGGCTGGAGCCTCAGTGCCTGTGCCTGGGAGATCCTCAGCTGTGGGACTGGCACTAAAAGTCCCCCACCACCATGGGTGTCTGTGTTTTGGACGAGTCTTGCCCCCCAGCTCTGCCTTTTTGTGCCTGTTCTTGCTTAACTGGATTTCCCTGGATTGCCTCTCCAGGCAAAGAGCGTGTTGCTGGTTGTTATTCAGAATTCTGAATAGTTTGGGAACTGTAAAAGAGAGTGAGAAACTCAAAGTGCCCTTAAAGCAAACGAAGGAACTTTTCTGCCTCCGGAGCTTTCTCTGATCAGTGGAATATAAACCCATGTGTGCTAAGAGAGGGTTGTTTTTCCTGCACCAAACTGAACCCCGAGCAGCCAGGGCAAAGCTGGGAGGCAGCGTGGAGATTGGCTGAGCTGTGGGATTTTCCAGCTGGATTTACATATCGCCCACTGCTCCGCATGCCTTTGTGTTTACATCAGCGGGGAGCGATCCTCACACGCACACACAGCGGAAGAGAGGCACTTTGGCCGGGGAAAAACCTTTGCACAGCTCGGGAGCTGGGCATGGTGGTGGCACCTTGCTGGGCTGCGCCGCTCCGGGATGGAAAGGGTGAGTTCCCTCCAGGGAGAAGAGTTTGCTCCGGGTGTCCTGCAGCATTCCCAGGAGAGCTGCTCCCCTTCAGCAGCGAGGAAAGAATTGTTTTCATCCCTCAGTGCACAGCTGGGGATACCTGTGGTGTGTCCAGCAGCTGGAGCTCTGTCCCGCTCATTTTAGGATTCTTCACAGTGACCTTTGCAAGGGCGTGGAGTGCTGGGTTGCAGCAACCCAGCCTGTGTGTCCTGAGCTTGTTCTGGTATTTCAGAAGTGGGAAGTCCTCGGTATTGCTTGGGCAGAGCTGTGAGCACAAAAGCCAAGTTTGTGAGGACAGGCAGTGTCCTGCTGTCTCCCCTGGAATTCTGAGTCACCCTGGGCAGAGTTTAATCCGTGGTGTTTGGGGGTTGTGGGACACAGAAGCTGTCAGTGGAATTGCCATGGTGGAAGTGTCCACATCCCCTGATTTCTTTGGGAATCAAGGATTTAGTCCTGTTTCTCTCAGGATCACTAATTTGATTGATGAGTGTTGCTGTCTGCAGGTGCCTCCTGCTTTTTCTCAGTAGCAAAATCCAAGGAAATTGTACCAAAAAAAAAGCAGGTGACTGGAATCTGCTGGATGTGTTTCTGCTTTGTTTTTTCTGAAGGAGATGATGCATTTCAGCTGGATCTTTCAAGTGTTCTAGCTGCATCCAGAGGGCAGAGAAGAGTATGTGTCACGAGGTGTCAAAACTTCGGAGGATGTTGGGGGGAACAGGGGGTGGAAGTGATGCTTGGAGCTTTTTGAGTCATGGCTATGGGCTCAGGTTTCCTATGACTTTAATCTGGAAGAATCCCATAGTGAGGTGGGATGGTTACAGCTTTCCTGAGGATGCAGTGCATGGTTATAAGGTAAAGCAGTTGAAAATGAGGAATGAAGGAAAGAGGAACTTTGATTGCTTTGGGTCTATCAGAACTCCACGAGAGCAGAATCCAGATGAGACAAAATTCCTTGGAGGACTGAGTTTCTCCATCTCCCAGGCTTTGCTGCTGCCCTGCCATGATTTCAGGGGTTTCAGGCTGGGTTGCCAGCCCCTGTGTCTGTGAGGTTTGCAGCAGAGCTGAGCCCATGGGCAGCTGTTTGTTCTCGCTGCCAGACAGCTCTGAGAGCACCAGTGAGCCCCAGTTGTGGCCGAGTGCTCACTGTTCTCAGCTTCTCAAGTGTGATATCTTTCATCAGGATCTGCCTTGCTCAGAGCTGGCCATTCCCTTCCGAGGAACTGCAGCAGGAACTGAGATTTTTGCCTCGGAGGGGGAGGATTTGTTGGGGTTTTAGTCTTTTTTTCCTGTACCAAACCCACAATTTAACAATGTGATGGTCTCGGGAGGGGTCTGTCCTTTGAGGGAGGATGTGGAGGAGCACAAGCTGCGAGAGGCACAGCACACAGCTCACAGCACACAACTTTGAAAGCACCTTTTGATTAGGATCCCTGTGTGGCAGAGCTGTGAATGTGCCTGTTCCTGCCCAGCAGTGACTGAGGAGATGCTGAGCCCACACAGGACAATTTCGCTTGCAGGGTCAGAACTGGGCTGCACACAATAATGGTGTTGTATGTGGATCCTCCCAGGTTACCTGAAATGGAAATAAAGCTTCAAATGTAGCTTTTGTGTCCTGGAACAGCACCGAATATTGGTCTCTATTCTAACTTCTAATTTAATTTTATTTTTCTGGGAAAATTGAGGTGCTTCATTTCACCAGAGCAATCACTTTTGATCCAGCTATGAGAACGTTTGAAAGTTGCAGCTTCAGGTTTTAACATGAAGTATTGCAAATACTCTTCTATCCCAAGGCTTCATTATCCTTTAGGAAAAGCACCATATGAATTGCTTTTCCTTTCTGAACTCCATTTGTTCAAAGGCATGGCAGTGTTCAAACAGCTGTTGGATGTGCTCTCTCAGTCCCGCAGTCAGTGCAAATGCTGGTAAAAGTAGCAGCAATTAAAAATATCTCTTTTATTTTTATTGATGACAGCCCAGTACAATTATGGTCTCTCTGTAAGGCACTCAGAAAAAATCATGTGACTTATAAGAAAAACTTAAAACCAGTAAAAGGACAGATTCATCAGGTGGAAGTGCCACATCCTGTCAGTAAAGCTGAACTTCTGTTCGTGTTTTATGTTTTTCCTGCACTGACTGACATCTAAAGAGTGTAAGAAATGTCCTGCTGGGTCAGGTCTTTTAAATTTTAGCTCATCTACAGCCTCTTTGTCTCCTTATTTTTGTGGGGTTTTTCATAAGTTCTTCACCACCAGCTGGTGTTGACTGCTGGGCAGAGCTGAGTGTCACCTGCAGATGTGGTGATTTCACTTTTGGTTTTTCTTCACCATCTTCAGCAAGGAGCTGGAACCAGCTGAGTCAGCAGTGGTGCTGGGGAACCCTGAGCTGAGGAATGACCAGTGGGGTCCAGTATCCATGGGGAGATGTCCATGGAGAAGTGTCCGTGGAGAGGTGTCCATGGAGAGGTGTCCATGGAGAGGTGTCTGCCTCTGGGATTCCCTGAGCTCAGGAGTGACCAGTGATGTCCATGGAGAGGTGTCCATGGAGAGGTGTCTGCCTCAGGAATTCCCTGAGCTGGGAGGTGACCAGTGGGGTCCAGTGTCCATGGAGAGGTGTATTCCTCTGGGATTCCCTGAGGTGTTCCCTGAGCTCAGGAGTGACCAGAGGTGTCCATGGAGAGGTGTCCATGGAGAGGTGTCTGCCTCAGGGACCTGCTGCAGCTCTGCATTCTTACATCCTGTGCTGTACAGGTCAGACCAGATGCTGATAGTCCTCTCAGGGTGAGGTGCACCTGAGGTGCTGATGGTCCCAGAGCACTTAATATCATTAATTAGCCCACATTAATTAGCCCTGTGCCCTTGGCACCTTGTCCTTGTCCCACGAGCTGTGGGTGCTTTTGTCAGAGCACTTCCCTGGGGATGTGCCAATCCTCAGAAGGATGTGTAACCCTTGTGAGTGTTGTAAGAGGAACAGAAGCTCGTGTCTTACACCATAAATACCCAAGCTGTGAGATCAGGAAGTTCAGGCAGGCACAGGCTGCTCCAGGATAGCCCTGCCTGCCTTTCCCTCTGTGCTGCTCTGGGACAATTTGCCAGCCCAGCAGTTTCCTTGGGGGTGAATTGCTTTGTAGAGGGTGTCAGTGGGCAGGGAGGGGGAATTAGCCAAGCCTGGCTAATTCCTGATTCTCCTCCCAGCTCTGAGGTGCAGTCATGGGTGATGTGTGGCTGATGCTGGATTTCCCCTCAGCAGAGGGGAGAAGGAGCTCTGCTTCCCCCTCTGCTGTCTCTGCAGCAACTGCAGGTTGGGTGGTTTTTTTCTGGATTACTACAGCAGGATTTGAAGGCTTTTCTTCTCTCTGAGTCTCAAAAGCTTCGAGTTGATCCCTGTAATGTGCAAATGCTGAAACCTATCCCTGCCCCCCCTCACATCTGGTTATGATCAGCTGAAGGATTTACTGAATACTGGGTCCCCACAGCTTCCTTTTTCCAGGGAAGATTATTCTTTGTTTACTTTGTAAAAAACACTGATGTTGCATGTTTAAAAAAAAAAAATAAAGTCCAGGCAAGGAGAATCTGGATGCCAGGCTGGGTTCCCAGCACCTCATCCTCCAGGCCTGGGAGCACAGGACAGGGCAGCTGCCAGGGCTCAGATGCCAAGCAGAGGTGCAGAGATTTTTGGAGGTGCTGTAGGAAGCTGGTATTAGTGTTGACACCATCAGCTCTTTTCTGCCTCCTTTTGAATTCTTTGATATCACTTGGAAAAGGTTGTCAGATGGAAGGGAGGGTGTGAGGAGCTTGTCAGACAATGAAGTGCTCCTGTGTGCGGTGGGTTCAGAGGTTTGGCCTGAAATCAGATTTTCTGTGGTGCTGTGCAGCCTGGCTGATATTCTGCTCCACATTTTTTCCCTTGCTCACATTGCTCTGGTCTCATTCCTCTGCTCTGCTCCCCGCTGCTGCTGCAGGCACCTTGCTCAGCCAAACTGCAGGCACAGGTCATGTTTATAACCATGGGTGGAAAATCCCTGTATTCCACATGGCCTTCCCCACTCTGGATTTATTGGAGGCTCTCAGGCAGGGATTGAAGGGTCACTGCAGTGGCTGCAGACACTGCTTGTGGCACATCTGGTCCAACCTTCTATGATATCACAGAACTCCTCACGCTGTCAGTTTATCCCCATTTTTGTTTTCCCTGTCTCTGAGTGTTTCCCATTGCTTGAGTCTCCATCTGTTCCATCTGAAGGTGATGCATACCCTAAAAATGAGAGGGAACAAAGCTCTGCCTGATCCTCAAGCAGGGTGGCTTTCCTGTCTTTCCATCTGGGAATGAACTGTTTGCCCTGAACCCCAGGAGGAATATTTGATATGCAAGGTTCCCTTAACCTGAGCTGACATGGCTGATGAAGTGGGAGCATCTCCTGCTCCTGCCTTTGAGTAGTGCAGGATGAAAGCTGTGTGGGTAGGTGTTGCGTGGATCCATATCCCTGGAAATTTGAATATTTCTCTATTTCCATCCAACAGAGAGAGAAGCAGAGTGCTGAATCCTTTTTCCAGATGAGTTTGATGAGCCCAGCTGTACTGCTAGATGCAGGGAATGTGTGGAGAGGGGAATTTTAGGGATACATGTGTTATTGGACATGAGATAATGCAGCCTTGAGATGGGAAATCCCAGGAAATGCAGCAATGGCTGTGGAAATACTTGCTGTGCTTAATTTATGAGCACTGCATCATCTGGAGACCCCAGCTGGAGACCTCTCATCTTCAGCCTTTGTAGCTGAGGAGGGGACTCTTCAGGCTCCTGCAGGAGGAGGGAATTTCTGCTGGGAGGAAGCTGAGAGCTCCAGTGGCTCATCCCAGGCTGCAGAGGGAGAGGCTGAGTCAGTGGGGCTCACATCTCCTGGGGCAAGTGGCCCAAACCCTTTGTGTGCCCTCTCCCAGCCTCCCTGTGCCCTCAGGAATGAAAGGATCTGATGGCCTGAGCCAAACTTGTGGCTTGCTGGAGGGCAGCTTTGAACTCTGCAGGTCTGCCTGATGCTGCAGCGCAGCTCTGCTTCCTTCCTGCTGCTTTTGAGCCAGCTCCAGACTCTGTGCTCAGCATCTCCTCGGGGATCTGGCATTTGCAAGCAGCCAGGACAGTGCTGTCACGTGTGTGGAAAACATTACCCAGATCCCTGGTTCTCACATGGGTTTGGGTTTGGTTTCAGGGTTTCTGTTTGGTTGCTTTTTCATCAGAATTTTGGTTTTTTTATTGTTTTTGACCGTTCTCAGAGTTTAGAGCTGAGCAGCAATTCCCTGCTCAGGGTTCTGCTGCTGCTGTTCCTGGCTGCCTGGCAGGATGTGGATCTGTTGGATCCAGAGCTGCAGGGAGCCCCAGGAGCAGAGCCCTGGCTGAGCACAGCTCGGTGTCACCTCTGAAATGTTTAAAATGTGTGTGCAGGATGTGCCCAGCCCTGTGTGCCAGGGAAGGGGGAATCCCTGCACAAATCCAGAGTCACAGCTGCCTGCTGGCATCCTGGCTCTCTCTGAGCCTCAGTTTCCCTTTCTGTAAAGTGAAGAAATCACGGTGGTGTTTTTATAAAGAGCTTGGAGATTTAGGATTTGTCACTCCCAGATAAGAGAAAAAATTCTGGACAAACCTGAGACACTTCACACCCCCAGTGCCAGGCTGAGCTTTGTCCTCTCTGAGGAAAATTCCTGCCTGAGCCACGAGCACCTCTGTGTGATGGCAGCTCCTTCCTGAGGCTGTCCTGGCTCTGAAGGAGACTGAGAGCATCTTGTCAGATTGCTGGGACAGCAGCATAATTGTGCCCTGGAGCGGTATCAGGTTTCAGCAGAGGTTGAAGAAAGCAAATAACAAATAATCTGTCTCTGCAGATTATTGTGGAATTCTTGACTTTGCAAACTTGAGCCTAACAAAATAGTGGGGGGAGAGAAATGAGGCTCTTTTTAAAAGATAATAATGTATTTTAAAAATGCTGAGCACTCACCCAGGAGCAATTTGAAGGAATCTGACTTTGTCCTTGCCTCTTGCTTCTGAAAAATCCAGGTTTTTGTGAGTTTAGGTAAACACTTGGGCTTTGTGCTGCAGGAAATGTTCTGTGAGCCCAGGAAAACACCCACAACAAGCCTAACTCCCTTTGTGTCCTTCTTCTTCCACAGAGCAAGCTTCCCATGACTAACAGATGCTGGCCTAGATTATGAGCTCAAACAAGAACGCTCGCTACAGTCGATTCTCCAGTGGCACAACAAACATCACTTCTTCTGAAAACACTAACGGGGTAAGGGACAGGGACAGGGCTTTTCTTGCCACTTAAAACCTCACTATTCACAGATAAAAGCCAGGAATATGTATGCAGTGTTTATACTCAGCTCAGGCAGAGTGTGTAGGCTTTAAGTGACCTGACACTCTTTTTTTTTTAAATATTTCAGACAAGAATGGAAACAACTTTTGGACCAGCCTTCTCTGCTGTGACCACCATCACAAAGGGTGAGTGTTTCATGTGTGCTGGGTGTGATCCCAGGGTGGTTAGTGTTCTTTTACAGACCATAAAGCTGTTGGGGGAATCTCTCTGGTCATTAACCAGGTGTTGAGGGGCTGGGTTTGCTGGTGTGCAGCCCAGGTGTCCTGACATGATGGAAATGAGCAGGCACTGGAATTTTCTCTCCTCCTGAGCAGTATCACTGGGAAACCCTTGCTGAAAAACAGAGCAGGGTTTGATACTGAGCTCAGCATCAAATCTTATTGATCTCTGTGACAATCAGCACCAATGCTGAAATTTCCATTTTCCTCCTGTGCCTGACTGTGAGTCACTCTGGAGCTTTGGTAAAACCCTGTGGCCATTTTTAGCTCACACAGGAGAGGATGCAGATGTCCCTGCTCATTTACAATTCCTGAGCCTTGTTCCCCAAATCTCAGCAGGTGAGGGGAGCCCTGGCACGTGGGGTGGAGGAAGGAAGAGGCCTGGTTTCATTTTGGAATACAAATATCCTTCCTTTAATAAAGACTTGACACTGACTTTGATAAGGAAATCAACATCTGCCCGAGAAAAATGTTTGGATTACATTTGTCCTGGACTCTGGATGGTTTTAACTCCTGAATATTTACATTCAGGCTTTTATACATATAAGAGTGGGTTACATGATCTCTACACAAATATTTCATATTTAATTTAGCATGGTTCCCCTGTCCCTCAGGGATATCCAGACCTACCTGGATCCAATTTTTATTGGTGATTATGTGGGAGTATAAAGTTTCCTTTTAATAGTATTTTAACCTGGACCTGACAGGAAATTACCTGTCCTTAGAGATCAGGATTGTTCTACCTGTGCTGATACATCCAGTCACAAACCAGCATTGGAGAATCCCTAGTATTTTCCTTTCCTAAGAAACACTTAGAGCTACAGAGGCTGTCCCATAGCTTGGGAATGTTTCTGAGGAGCCTAAATGCTTGTTTTTGTTTTTGAACTCCCTTTCAAGCTGATGGGACCAACACTTTCAAGCAGCACCGTCGGACCCCGTCCTCCTCCAGCACCCTCACCTACTCCCCCCGGGATGAGGATGATGGCATGGTAGGTGTTGTCAGGAGCCTCCTGACTGCCTGAGCTGGTCAGCAGTGAAATGAGAGGTGTCTGGAGCTCCTCTGGGCTGCTCTGCCTCCCTCATTATTGTCTGTGTTGCATGTGCCCCAGCCTCAGCATCCCTAGCTGCTCCTGATGTTGGTCCCGTGGGGAAAAGCTCAGTCTGACCTGGGGCTGCAGGCTGGAGATGCTCCTGCTGCTTTTCACACTGCTTGAAATTGTTCTGTGGGTCCAAAGCCTGGGAACTACAAATCCCAGAGCCTCCTTGGGAGGATGTAGCTGGCTGCTGGGGCAGCAGGGAGCTCAGGAGGAAACAGCTCCTGCCAGGGATGTCTGGGCTGTCACTGGGGCCAGGCACTGCCCGTGTTGGATGGATCCCAGCTGAATCCATTCCTATTCCCACCTCCAGATGGGGCCTCTGACCACAGGGAACCTGCAGAGTGGGATGTTGGCCGCTCTGGGCTGTGCTGGGCTTCCCACACAAGCCATTCCCGTGTCTCCCAAGATCTTGGTAGTAAAGCAGTTCCCAGTTTTGTATCCAGTTTTCTCACTCTCTTCTGAGGTAGTTCTTTTTGGGGAATTTAGTAATTCAACAGGCTGCAAGGTTAGCTGCTTTGTGAGAAATTTAAATCAGCTAAATCAATTAAATCAGGAAGAGCAGCAGCAAAGCAAACCTCGATGAAAGGATGGACAGCTGGACTTCCTCTTGTCCCTGGTGCTCCAGCCACAACTCACAACCACAAGCTCTGTTCAGATCTAAACATGTTTGTAGCAAACTTCAATTTAAGCACTTGTAACCTGACTAAGTCTACGAGACCCAATTTCCAAGGCAGGATAAATGGATCATTGCTGCTGGAGTTAGAGACTGGGGTCAGCAGCAGCGTGGAGCTGCAGCACTTCTTAAAATAAATTTGACACCAGATTGCAAAGAATTTTATTGTCAGCATCCTATAAAGTTCCTTCTGTTGCTCAGAGTTCTTGCTGTGTTTTATGTGAGCCCGTGGGGGGTTTTGTTTGTTGTTGTTTTTTTTTCTAACAAGTCCTTTGAAAATCTGCCTGGTGTCCTTGGCAAGTGCAGCTCTCCAGCCCACCAGTGACCCCACGAGCTGGGCCAGTGCTCAGGCCACCCCTGGCTGCCAGCAGTGCCCTTTTCACAAGCTGGACAGTTCTCACAGGGCAGAGGGGAGGGTTTTTCCAGAGGAGGGGATGCTGTGAATAGCCAGGTCTGATAAACTCCCCGACTCCTTTGAAAACCCCACTGCAGTGAACTGTGGTGTGCAGCCAAGAATGGGGGAGATCTCTGCTGGGAGCCAGCTTCAATCCTCTTGGACAGTCTCAGCCCACTTTCTCTGGAGTGTTAAATATTCTTTAGCAAAAATAGTGAGAAGGATTAATGAGTGGTTGAGGAAGCAGCGTGAGGTGCTGACAAACCAGAACCGCCTCGGTCCCGCTCTGCCTGCTGCTCAGGCACACTCTCTAACCCTCTTAAGGAAGCTTCATTTGCTTTGTCAAGAAATAATCTGGGATTTCCCTTCCTCATCACTGAGTTTTCCCTCCTGCAGAAGCTGCCAAGGGCTTCTGAGCCATCAGAGAGACAGTTGGAGTCAGAGCCCTCCTGTGACCTCTCCCACCCCTTTTTCTTTCCTTGTAAAGCTGCTGGTAATGAAACAAGAGCAGAGCAGTGTGTTCAGTGTGCAGGGCAGGGATTACTGAGGGGCTGCTGTCATCCTTCCTGGACACAGTGCCACAGCTTCCCAGCTTGCTGTGCCTCATGGAGCTGGAGCTGAGCTGTGCTGGAGCCTCCTGTGCCTGCTCCTGTGGCCAAAGATTGAGCTGAATGTTGAAAAAATGGGATGCTGTGGATGGAGGTGCCTGGCTGCCCAAAGCTTCATCTCTGAGCCAGAGGCTGGATTGAATCACCAGCAAAAAACTCTTCATCTTCCATCAGTGCTCCATCCTTGGGCTGTTTGAAGGTGTGCCTGATGTTTTGTGCAGAAATTAGGTTCTCTGGAGTTTTATCCTTGTTTTCTTGGCAAAGCCAAGGCCGCAGATATCCAGAGGGTCTGGAACTGCCAGCACAGCCTCTGCCATTCTGTGCCGGGGGAGTGAGGGATCCTTCTCAGCACATCCCCTTCTCTGCTGTGCAGTCAACACCAGCCTTATCCAAACCAGGGCACAGGGAGCTGAGCCCACAGTCTTACACAAACTCACTGGGTGTGCTGGTGACAAACCTGCCTCCCTGCAGAGCCTGCCTTTGCTGCCCTCAGCCCTGTCACCTCCAGAGTGGGAACTGTGCACAGTCATTCTGGTTATTTTAATAATTTCTGCTGCTAGTGGAGGAAAATAATAAAATGAATGGATACACATAAAATGGATTTATTTCATTATAGCCATTCCTCCTTAAGGTTTTTGTATTTAGTCAATAAATATGCTGTCTTTAAGGGAAAGACATTTATGCTTTGGCTTCTAAGCAGATGCAGCATTTCTGAGTTCCTTGGAGCCCAGGATCATAAAAATGAAGCAGCAGAGCAGTGTGAGGAAGCAGCAGGATTGTGGTCTGCTGCTCTCCTGCAGCCCAGCCAGGCTGCACTGGGACTGCAGCACGCTTTGTCTCTGGGGAGGGCAGCAGCCTCTGAACCTCATCTTGCAGCTTTCATGGCTGAATTTCCTGCTGGCCCCACTGCCCTCCTGCACTGCCTTTGTGTGTCCTTGGGTCTGATGTCAGCCCCTTCCAGCCAGGGCAGGCACACAGAATGCAGCTCAGATGGAGCACAGAAAGCGTTTTTCTCACAGGGTGCAGGACAGGAAAGTCTGTGCAGCTTTCCCCGTTCCCTGGGCAGTGCCAGGGAGTCCCTTTTCCAGTGGGCAGCTTCAGAGCTCCTTCCAGCCATCACTCCTCAGTGCTAGAGGCTGACAGAGGCTGCAGCCAAGCCTTGGAGAGTGGGACACGTGCAGATGCTCATCCATCATGCCCGTCTGAAGCTTCTGGCTTCACTCTTCCATTTCTTTTCAAAGCATCCATTCTGCTCATTGCAGACCTGTATTCCTCCTCTCTGCACCTTTTCCAGTCCACCAGCAGCATCTCTTCCAGAGTAACCCCACACTGGCTGTGCTCCCAGCTGCACTGGGTGCTCAAATCCTGTGTCCCCGTGGTCTGCAGTGTCCAGTGGTGCTCTGACACCGAATGGCACCTTGGCTACGTGCAGCTGGTTGATATTCCACCCTGGGAAACGTGCTGCTGGCTGATACTCCAGCAGCAGCATTGCCTCAAAGCCAATCCCAAGGCCTCTGCAGGCAGAGGATCTCTCTGGATTGGTGCAGGGGTGTCTGCTGCCGAGCAGGAAGCGGCAGAGCCGGGCTCACAGAGAATTCAATAGAAGGAAGTCTCCACATTTACGCAAAGAAATTTGGCAGAAGTTAGATAGTGAGTGCAACAACAAGTGCTGCTGCAGAGATTAGAGACATTGCAGGAGCTGGAGCAGTCTCTGGGGGAGATTTGCAGAGCTTTCCATGAAGGATTAATTCTTGCAGGCCGCTGCTTTGCGGGCGTGCACGGTAAGTGTGCAGGGAATGCACCTCGGAATTGCCATGTCAGCCTGGCTTGGGGAGTTAAACCCGAGGGATTCCTGTCTGGGCACGGTGCAGGGAAGGGCACACAGTTGGGAGTGGAGGGGGAAAAGTGAAGGTGAAGTTTGGGAACAGTTTGCTCTGTGTCCACAGCCTCCCATCAGCACCCCGCGCCGCTCCGACTCCGCCATCTCCGTCCGCTCCCTGCACTCCGAGTCCAACATGTCCCTGCGCTCCACGTTCTCGCTCCACGAGGAAGAGGAGGAGCCAGTAGGTATTCGAGATTGTCTCAAGGAGCAGGATTAGGAGGCTCAGTGTCAAAAGAGTGACTTGGTGGACTGTGGTGAGCACGCAGAGCTCCCAGGGCAGTGCGGTGCCTGCCTCAGACTGCTGCTTTTAATTTTGTTTCCACCACTGCCTCTGTTTCCTCGTGTACCGTTTCCCTGCCTGGAAAGCGAGGACAATGGGGAGGCTTTTCTGCTTCCCAGAAAAACTGTAAGTCTTTGCAAAGTCCTGCCCTGGGATTCCCTGGCCCTGCAGCAGAGCAGGGCGGGTTGCAAGGCTCAGGCTGGTGGTCTGGCCCCAGGCAGCCAGAGAAATACAATTCCCCATGGATTGGAGCCCCATCCCCATTCAGGGCTGTGTGGCACCCCACAGGCTTGATTGTAAGCCCCAGGAGGATGCAAGGAATTGTCTGCATGCTGGGGGAGGATACTTTTAAAGTGAGATTAGCTTGTGACCCACTAACCAACCCCAAACTGAATGAATAAAAGGTCAGGCAGCATTCTGCCACTGATCTGGGATAAGAGCGTGTTTCGTATTTGGGAACCCAGGGGGCTGTGTTTGCATTTCTGAGAGCAGCACAGGATGAAAAGACAGAGGGAACTGCAGAGATTGATTAGAAATGCTCTGAAATGTGAACATGGAGAGCTGTGCTGCTCTGGGAGGACGTGCTGGTTGTCCTTGTTGGTAAACCCAACTGGAGAGATGGGCCCATTGCAGCAGAAACAACATTGTTTGTGCTTCCTAAGGAGTGAAGGAGCCCTTCAAAGTGCTTCAAAAACACAAGAGGCTGCTTTAAAATTGCTCTTAAGCTCAGGCTTAGTACAATTTTGACAACTCTGTGCTCAGGCCAAGCAAAGACAAAGGCCCAGCCAGTGCAGTTCTGTGACTTGAAGCATTGGCAAAGAAGTTGGTCTGTGCAGTTTGCTGTCAAACCAGATGCTGGTGGCCCCCAGTTTGTGATGAGCTGAGGCTCTCCAGCCATTCCCAAGTTCATTCTTCCCCTTCTGGCACCCAGCAGATCCAGACAGAGTTTTATGTGAGATGATGAAACCCTCGGTGTGCCCCAGGCTCGCTGAGGCTCACCACTGAGGGATTGTGCTGTTCCTCCTGCAGAGCTGCAGGCTCTTGGTTTGGACTAACCCAGGCTGTGTGTGTCCCTCTGTGTGCCCTGCAGGAGCCCCTGGTGTTTGCAGAGCAGCCGTCCGTGAAGCTGTGCTGCCAGCTGTGCTGCAGTGTGTTTAAGGATCCCGTCATCACAACCTGTGGGGTAAGGCAGGGCTCTCCCAAATACCCTGGGTGAGCCAGAGCCCAGCCTGGACTGTCCCTTCTGTGTCTCCCTGGGGACTGCCAGGCAAAACTAAGGCTTGATTAAAATGGGCTGGCTTTTCCCAGGAGAGCTGAACTGTCAGCCACCCTGTCCTGGCCATCTTCAGTCTCTCATTGTGGCTTCCATGAGGTCAAAAACTCCAAAAAGGGCTCTGCAGGAGCTCCTGGGCACCCCAGGAATGCCTGTGCTTCAGTTGTGAAGGAAGTGTTGCTTATAAAACAAGAATGGCTTGAAGCTTCATTTAGTTAATGTTTGCAAAGGGATTTGAGATCCTCAAATGAAAGGCACAGAGTATTATGAATATTCTTCTGGATTCCATTTTACTGGGATTTAATAGAAGCTGTATATTATTCCTGCTTCTGTGCTGCTTGTGAAGAAAGATGGCTTTGAGATGGCTCTAATGCTTCTGACGTGCTGCTGATCACCAGGATGGGGCTGCAGCAACAGCAGCAGAGCTCAGGATTGTTTATTGCAGTGAGGATGCTATTCCCCAAAAGTGCTGGAAGCTGGTGTGGTTTGGCTGCAGCATTCCAGTAAGCAGCTCTGCCCAGAGACACCGAGATTTACTGGTTAATGTGGAAAAAACCTCCAGTGCAGGAAGCAGCCTGGCTTCATCTGCAGTCCTGCTCTGGCAGCTCTGGAGGGAGCTCGGTGCAGCTGTGCTGGGCAGGAAAAGGCCAGGGGAGCAGGGCAGCAGATAACAGCTCCAGAGGGGGACTCAGAGCCCTGCCAAGAGCTGGCTCTGTGGCCAGGGAATGTGGTGAGGAGGCTCCAGGGAATGCAGGGGGCAGGATCAGGACCAGTGAAATGCTGCAGCCTTTATGTTCATTAGTGTGTTAGACTGTGTCTGCTGCTTTGTCAAGTTAAACTGTCAGAATGAGGGGAGCTATTTAAAGTGCTCAAATTTACAGAGCATTTAATGGGCTTACAAAGCAGCTGTTCCATCTGCCTGGCAGCAGGACAGGGCAGCTTCTGCTGCCTTGAGAGGGCTCCAGAGGGATGGATGTGACTGGGCAAGGACAGGGAGAGGCCAGGCTTCCCCTTTCCTCAAGGGCTTCCAGGGGAATGACACATGGGCTGCAGTGGAGGGTGAAGTAGAGAAAGCCTGTGCAGGTGTGGAGGGTAGGAAAGACTTGGATGTGGTGAAGGGCAGGATGGATGGCTCTGAGCCCTGCTCTGGTGGAAGCTGTCCTGCCCATGGAATTGGAACTCGATGATCTCTAAGATCCCTTCCAACCCAACCCATTCCAGGATTCTGTGATCCCATGAATATCAGAGTGTGGCAGGACATGCCCCAGGCTTTGTCTTGCACCACAGTCATGGCCTGATCCTGAACAGGGAGAACAAAGCTCCTCACTGTGTTCAGTGCTCTCGGGAGCAGGACCTGTGCTTCACCCTGAGCAAGCAGCTGGGCTTTGCCCTGTGGTGCTGAGCTAAAGCAGGCAGAACAGCTGCTGAGGCTCCTGAGGCACAGCCTTTGGTAGCTCCCACCTTTCCTATCAGCAGCCACAGGGAATAATTTGCCAGCTCTCGTTTCACGCTGACGCTGCTGTTCCTCTCTGTCTCCACAGCACACGTTTTGCAGGAGATGTGCCTTAACATCTGGTGAGTACAGAACTGCTCTTGTGTGATGCAGCCAGAACACTGCTGTTCTCTGGTTTCTTTGCTTTCACCTGAAGAGAAACCTGCAGAAAATTGTCCAAAGGGCTTAAAGCAAGCTGCCACTGCAGCAGTGAGGGGCTGGGGGCTGGTGGTGCACTCTGGAGCACGGGCACTGCAGAGAAGGCCCTGCTTCTGGGCACAGGATGTTCTCAGATCCTGGAAAATGCAGTGGATAATCCCCGGATAATACATGTCTCCTCCAGAGCTGACCCACTGATTTCAAACTGAGAGCTTTCTGTGGCTGCCTGGATAAAGAGCCAGGGGCCACATTTGGCATCAAGCCCTTCTCCCCTATCCCCTCAGTGCCAGGACTCTGATCCTGACTGAGCCCCACTGAGCTACTTTAGCTCACCCAGCTCTTCCAGAAGCCTGGGAGAGCCCAAGCCCCTGGCTGCTGGCCTGGGCTAACCAGCTCCCACTTGGGTTGGACTCTGGCTGCAAAAAAAAGACTTTTTTTGGCACGAGCCTGTGCCCCTCTTGGCAAGCTGTTGTTCAGCACAGAGCCAAGCCATTGGCATTACCAGAACAGCGAGCTCTGAGGAGGCTCCCTGGAGAGTCCTGCAAAGCAGCAGCTCTTTCTGCTTTAAGATTTTTGTGTCCCATATGCCAGAGGTCCCTGTGCTTTGCGTGTTAATCCCCTCACCGTGCTCTGCTAAATCAACCCTGACCCACAGATGTGTAGCAATGGAGTGTTCCATAAACAGCTGGATGAGCAGAGCTCAGCTGGTGGGGTGGTGATCAGTTCAAGGACTCGATGGTCCTGGAGGTCTTTTCCAAACTAAAGTTTGGGTTTCAGTGGTTGCTGGCAGCAGGAGCTGAGCCCAGGCCTGGGTGAGGAGCAGGTTGTGGCCGGGGCATCGGGTGATGTGTGCTCCCTCACCCTTCAGCAGTCTGAATCAGTGAGGATTCTTTCATTGGCAGCTGCCTCAAACCATTAGGGATTAACATAAACTGTTAATTTTCCAAGCCCCAAAACAACCCAAAGATAACAGCTTGGGTGAATATCCCTGCCTCTTCCCACCGGGGAGTTCTGAAAAAGCACAAAACCCCAATTTCCACTCAGGGACTCTCAGAAATGCTCCTGCCCTGTGTGAGCCCTCAGTGACCGTGCCCCCCTTCCCTCCCTGGCAGAGAAGTGCCCCGTGGACAACGCCAAGCTGACGGTGGTGGTGAACAACATCGCGGTGGCCGAGCAGATCGGGGAGCTGTTCATCCACTGCAAGTACGGCTGCCGGCCCGCCGCCAGCAGCAAGCCCACCGCCTTCGAGGTGGACCCCCGCGGCTGCCCCTTCACCATCAAGCTCAGTGCCAGGAAGTGAGTGATTCCTGCAGCCTGCAGCCTCTCCAGGGAAAGGGCAGTGCCAGCCTGAGCTGCCCCGCACTGCTGGGTTGGGGTGGCTTCAGGGGACAGGTCAGATGGGTGTCAGAGGAAGGAGGATGTTTCTTTTGGGTTTTTTAGGGTTTTTTGATATGTTTCTGGGGTTTTTTAAATTTTTTTTCTTCTCCCTGAATGCCAACACTGGGACAGGGGGTGTATTGTGCAACCCCTCTCACATCTGGGATGAAGCTCCATAGCCCTGGTTGAGTAGAGAACTTGGGGTTCTTTTTGTGAAAGGGATTATCTTGGTTATATCCTGTGAATTTGAAATCTGTCTCCCTCCCCATCCTAAATGCATTCCCTGTTTTCCCTGCCCATTGCCTGTTGTTGATGGTTGGCTGAAGGCTCAGCCCATCAGCTGCAGAAGTAGATGTGCCCTGTGAAAATGTGGCTTGTCATTACTCTCAATTTTCTGACCAAATGAGAATTTAAAGCTGAAATTGCAGTCTCAGAGCAGGAGGCTTTGGATCATCTGACAGCCTCACAGGGCTGGTTTGCCCCTCTCTGACAATCTGTGCTGTTCCCATTCATTTTTGCTCGTTGATGATTTTTGCTTCTCCCTGTGGACAGGGATCATGAGAGCAGCTGTGACTACAGGCCCGTGCGCTGCCCCAACAACCCCAGCTGCCCTCCCTTGCTCAAAATGAACCTGGAGGCTCACCTGAAGGAGTGTGAGCACATCAAGTGTCCCCACTCCAAGTACGGGTAAGGAGCTGGTGCTTTTGCCTGGGGAAGCTGCACTGAGCTCATGACTGAGCTGCTTTTTGGCTGAGCAGCTCTCCCCAGTGCTGTGCACTGAGCTGGGGGGTTCAGGGATTGCAGGAACCTCTGTGTGGGGACAGGCAGGTCACAGTGCCCAGGAGTGAGAACAGAGTCAGAGCATGAGGAGAGGAGGATGAGGACAGGAGTAATTTGAGCAGCATGGCAGTGTCTTGGCAGCCAGGCCTTGTCCCAGGGCAAGGGAAGTGCTGATCCACCTCAGGGGATTCCCTGTCACCCGAGCCCCAGGGCAGCCCCTGCTTGGGTTTACTGTTGCAGGAAGAGAGTTCACAGAAAGTTCTCCCAGCCCTGGCACGGGGTAGGTGCAGTCCCCATCCCTGAGGGATTGAAATGCCATGTAGCTGTGGCACTTGGGGACATGGGTTAGTGCTGGCCTTGGGGGAACAAGTGGGCTCAGTGGTCTTAGAGGCTTTTTCCAACCTCAACAATTCTCTGATTCCATGGTTCTGAGCCATGTCCTGGCAGAGGCAGAGCAAGGCAGGTCCTGGCAGAGCAGCCCTGCCTCTGTGCCGTGCTGCAGGCCTAGGTCAGCAGCTGCTGAGGTCAGCTGCAGTTTTTTCCACTGGTTTCGATGGCTCCTGCCAAGATCTCCTTTTTCTTGCAACTTCCCAGATAGGCAGTCAGTCCAGCTTGGGGCCAATGCCCTGTCTGGAAGAATGGGACCTGTTTGGCCTCTCTTGTCCTGCAGTTACCTCTCCCAGCAGGGTCATACAATCATTAAAATTGGAAAGGACCTCCAAGATGATCAATCCACCCTTTGAAGGCTCATGAACCACTGCTGCTGCTGCTGCAGGAGGAGCAAGACAGCTGGGCACCCACACAGGCCTTGGAGCTGAGCAAGCAATGTCCAGGTGAGCCCTGCTGCAGCCAGCATCTGCCCTCCCTTCAGGTGCACGTTCATAGGAAACCAGGACACCTACGAGACCCACCTGGAGACGTGCAAGTTCGAGGGGCTGAAGGAGTTCCTGCAGCAGACAGACGATCGATTCCACGAGATGCAGGTGGCCATGGCCCAGAAGGACCAGGAGATCGCCTTCCTGCGCTCCATGCTGGGCAAACTCTCTGAGAAAATCGACCAGCTGGAGAAGAACCTGGAGCTGAAGTTTGGTGAGCGTGCACCACATGAGCTCTGTGCTCAGGGCAGCTCTTTGGGTTGCTGTCCCTGCTGATTTCAGCAGTGTGTTCCGAGGTTGGGTGGCACTGGGTGTCCTCTGCCTGTTCCCTGGGGTGCCATCAGTGGCTCTGCAGTCACTGTGGGCCTGTCCCTCTCTTGCAGACGTGCTGGATGAGAACCAGAGCAAGCTGAGCGAGGACCTGATGGAATTCCGCAGGGACGCCTCCATGCTGAACGTGAGGATGGGCCCTGGGCTGGAGTGACCTGCTCTGCTCCCAGCTGGGCTTCTCCTGCACTGGGGAGAACCTTCTGCTCCTTTTCCAGGGGCATTGTCCCCTCCACCCTGCCTGCAGAAAGCAGGGAGATGAGCAGGTCCCAGCAGTGTGGTGAATTCTCTGAATAGTGAAGAGTTTAGTGCAGGTCTGAGGTAGTGAATTGCAGAGTGAGGACAGTGTATTCTGAGAGGTATTTCTGAGCCTCTCTGAACAGTGAGGAGTTTAGTGCAGGTCTGAGGGGCTGTCACAGCCCTGTGGTCTCTGCAGGGAGGTGACAGAGGGATGTGGCAGTCACAGAGCAGAGCAGAGACCTCTGGTCAGAGGATGAGTGGGCTGCTGAGGAGGGAGTTGAGAAGACAAGAGGGGATTTAGCAGTGGAGGGGACAGTCCCAGAGCCATGTCCAGGGCAGGCTGGCCTGGATGGCTCCACAGCTCACACAGCCTGCTGTGTTTTTCAGGATGAGCTCTCCCACATCAATGCTCGGCTCAACATGGGCATCCTTGGATGTGAGTATCCCCTCAGGCTGGGTGTGAGGGGTGCCAGGGAACCCTCCTGGCTGCTGTCAGAGCACAGCAGCACTGCTGCCCCTCCCTCACCTGCCTCTCCTCTCTGCAGCCTACGATCCTCAGCAGATCTTCAAGTGCAAGGGGACCTTTGTGGGCCACCAGGGCCCCGTTTGGTGTTTGTGTGTGTACTCCATAGGAGACTTGCTCTTCAGTGGCTCCTCAGACAAAACCATTAAGGTAAGAGCTTCTCTCTTCCATGCACCTTCTGCATTTGTTCCCCAGAAACGGAACAGAAGCTGAGTTCATTTGTAGTGTGGGGAGATGTCGTTTCTTAAAGTTTCCTCCAAAGAATCAAATGATTCTTTGTGATTATAGTTGGGCAAAATTCTCTGCTAGGAAACATTATGTGCTAGTGAAATTGAGAGACAAACAGATCTTTGCAAAGTCCTGATTAGAATCTCATTTCTGCAGCTGCTGGTTTTGCTTTATGTGGCATTTAGGGTATTCAGGACTATTTCAGCTTCTGATTTTATGCTCCTTTGTCATAAAAAGTCATCTTAGAACAAAACATTTGTCCCTGATCCAATGTGTCCTTTCCCTGTTTTATGGCATGTTTGTTTTTCTTTGTCCTGTTTTCAGTAACTCAGACTGACAACCCTGCCCCGGTGCAGCCTCAGCAGCCCTTCCCAGTGTCACTGTGGTGGCTGCTGGTGGCTGCTGGCCAGGCTGGGGACCCCATGGGCTGCCATGACTAACCCTGCCAGGAGCAGAGCTTTGCTTTAGTTTCCTTGGCTTTAGAGGCATGTGGAAGGAAATGGATGTTGCTGTGCGTTAGGGAAATAAAGCAGATTTGTCCCCTGTCCTGGCTGCTCTGGGCACCACTGGCAGTGTGTGCTCAGGGGAGAAGCCTTTGCAGAAATGGCAGAAGAAGCTGTGCTGTGCCATGGAGCCCTGGGAGGGGTGGGAAGTGCTAAAGCAGGAACCTGAGAGCTGCTCCTTTATCTCAGTGTGTTGTGTTGGCCTGGGCTGAGGGAGGCAGAGCTGGAGCAGCTGGTTCCTGCTGCTGGCCTGTGTCTCCTTAGCTTCAGCCTGACCCTCTGCAGGCTCCATTCCCTTTGCTAGCCAGCCTGCAGGGTAGCAGGGAGTGCCCAGGGGACAGAGTGCCCAGGGGACAGAGTGCCCAGGGGACAGAGTTCCCAGCTCTTTCCTCCTCTGGGTGCTGCCATCCCACCCAGGCTCCAGCCTCTTGTGTTTTCTGTTAGGTGTGGGACACCTGTACCACATACAAGTGCCAAAAGACCCTGGAGGGTCATGATGGAATTGTGCTGGCTCTCTGCATCCAGGGGTGAGTGAGGAGGGGCTGCTCTCCCTGGGGACCCCGCACACGGTGCTGTCCCTGGGTGACCCTGCTGTCATTGCTGTGTCATTGCAGGAACAAGCTGTACAGTGGCTCTGCTGACTGCACCATCATTGTGAGTACAGGGCACCCCGAGCCTGCTCTGCAGCAGGGACTGTCCCTGCTCTGCCAGGGTCCCTCCTGTGCTGTATCCACTCCTGGCTTGGGCTTGGGGTTTCCTGTGGGCTGCATTTCCCACTCCCAGCTCCTGCCTGGGAGCAGGAGGCTGCTGCTCTGAGCTGGGGCAGAGTGGCCCGCTGGTCTTTGAGGGCTTTTCCCACCTAAACCATTCATGATTCTCATTTGCAGGTCTGGGATATTCAAAACCTGCAGAAGGTGAACACGATCCGAGCACACGACAATCCTGTTTGCACTTTGGTCTCCTCACACAACATGCTCTTCAGTGGCTCCCTCAAAGCCATCAAGGTGCAGCTTCAGGGCTCCTCTGGGGCTGCTTGGGGACCAGGGGTACAAACTCTCAGGCAGAAGTGTCCAAAGAGGAAGGAAGTGGCATTTTCACCTGCAGCTGACCTTGGTGCTAAGATCTCCTGAGCCACAGAGCAGCCAGCACTGCAGAAGTTTAGCCCATGCTCTGTGCTGTTCTCTGGCTGCAAAAACACTGTATTTCTTCCAACTCTGCAAACCTGAGGCTGCAGCTGGGGTATCCTGGCAGTTCTGAGCCTGTGTGTCCTCAGGCCCCCAGCAGACCTGCCCAGACCATTGGGAATTGTGTCTGAGCTCCAGAACCGGCTGGAGGTTCAGGCTGCCTGTTTTGAAACCGCCTCCAAAGGATCTTGATCTGCATTCCCTACCTAAAACATACAGAAATCAGGAACAGCTTTTCAGGCTGCCCTTTAAAGCCTTGGCTAGATTCCCGTGGTTCTGTTTCCAGCTCCTGGTGAGACAGCTTATGGGCCCGTCCATCTGTAAGAGGACTGTGCTCTTTTCTTTCTCTGGGGCCTGGAGTGGCTCAGCTCTGGAGAGAGCTCAGGGCTGGAGCAGCCACACAGCTCAAGGAGAACTTGGGGCCTTTTGGCTTTGTCATCCCTGGCCACTTCCTGCCAGTGAGCCAAACTGGGCTCAGAGTGGGGGGAGTGAGATCTGCCATGTGCCAGGGCTGGGAGAGGAACTTTGTGGGAGTGCAGGGCAGTTCCTTGCTGCAGCTGTGGTTTAGGTTTTTTGTGGCTCTGCTAGGGAAGGGTCTCTGCCAGCAATAATGCAGGCTCCAGGCTGGCTCCCTCAGGGAATGTGCTTCCTCAGCAGTTCTGGCTTTTATCAGCGAGTCAGAGGGATCAGGCAATTCCCATCAGGCAGGAGGGCTGGCACAAGGATCCCCAGAGGGGCTGGGAGGGTGGGCACTGCTGCCCGTGTCCTGCCCAGCCCCACTGAGATTCCTCTCTGTGTCTATGTGTCCCTGCTTTCCACAGGTGTGGGATATTGTGGGTACTGAGCTCAAGCTGAAGAAGGAGCTGACAGGTCTCAACCACTGGGTTCGAGCGCTGGTGGCTTCCCAGAATTATCTCTACAGTGGATCTTACCAGACCATCAAGGTGGGAGCCTGGCACTGGTGCCACCCTGAGCCACCTCCTCTCCCTGTTCCTCTCTGTGCTCTGGATGTGAGAGCACTGCTGACACATGGGATTTTCCTGTGCTGATGGCATCTCTGCAGGCTGGGCCTCGGGAGCTGCTGGGGAAGCTCACTGGGACAAACTGGGGCCTCAGCCATGGCGCCTGGTGGCTGCCACAGCCTTATCTGCACTGACACTCCTGCTGATAACAGGGGAAGGTCACTGTCTGGCTGCAGAGTTACCATAAATCCATGTGAGGGTTCCCAGTGCCCTCCCTCCTCTGTGCTGGCTCAGGTTTTGATGAATAGCTCACCTCTCAGCATCTGGGGGACACAGGAAAATTGGAAGTTGCCCTTCTCAGTGTTAATGAACCTCTTTTAATTTGTCTGCCGTGGGTTTTGGTGCTATCAAGGACTGGGCTGTGTGTGCACGTGTGTGCAGTCACACACAGAGGGTGTGAAGTCTCCACACAACGTTTCCAGCCTGAATATTTAAAATTGGGCAGCTAAGTAAGATAACAGGGATTTGCTTTTTAGTGCAGTGCATTCCCAGCTGGATAGATTTGTCCCTAAAGGGGACAGGGGGAGCCAGGCTGACTCTGAATGGCAGAATGGCTGTGAGGGTCTCATCCTGCCTCTGCTTGATCTCTCTCAGATCTGGGACATCAGGAACCTGGAGTGTGTGCACGTGCTGCAGACATCGGGAGGCAGCGTGTACTCCATCGCTGTGACCAACCACCACATCGTGTGTGGCACCTACGAGAACCTCATCCACGTATGGACCAGCTGGCATGGGCTGCTTGGCTTGGGAATGGGCACAGGGGCATGGGGATGGCACCTGGCTGTGCCTGTCCCTTGGGCAGAGCACCTGGCTGTGCCTGTCCCTCGGGCACAGCACCTGGATCTGCCATCCCTTGGGCAGAGCACTCGTCTGTGCCTGTCCTTGGCCACAGCACCTGGCTCTGTCTGTCACTCAGACATAGCACCTGGCTGTGCCATCCTCTCAGGCACAGCACCTGGCTGTGCCTGTCCCTTGGACACATCACCTGGCTGTGCCTGTCGCTTGTACACAGCACCTGGCTGTGCCTGTCCCTCTCAGGGGGATCTGGGTGGCCTCAGCCCCGTGCAGGTCCCAAGCCCAGCTGTCCCTGCAGGTGTGGGACATCGAGAGCAAGGAGCAGGTGCGCACCCTGACGGGACACGTGGGGACAGTGTACGCCCTGGCCGTCATCTCCACGCCCGATCAAACCAAAGTGTTCAGCGCATCCTACGACCGCTCGCTCCGGGTACGTGTGTCACCTGTGTCACCTGTGCCACCCTGTGCCACCCTGGCCCTCTGGGCTGTGTGTGCTCACACTCCCTGTGTCCCCTCAGGTGTGGAGCATGGACAACATGATCTGCACCCAGACCCTGCTGCGCCACCAGGGCAGTGTCACCGCCCTGGCCGTGTCCCGCGGCCGCCTCTTCTCCGGCGCCGTGGACAGCACTGTAAAGGTGGGTTTGCTCAGGCTCCTCCTGGTTTGGGCTCTTCCAGGGCTGGAATTAAGGCATTAAATGAGTTAGCAGGCAGGTGAGGGTTGGGCTCTGCTCCCAGGGAGCCAGTGGCCAGACAGGAGGGCGTAACCTCAAACTCAGCCAGGGGAGGTTTGGATCGGACATCAGGAAGAATTCCTTCATGGAAAGGGTTGCTAAGGAAGGGGCTGTCCAGGGAGGTGGTGGAATCCTCATCCCTGGAGGTGGCCAGGATGTGGCACTCAGTGCCCTGGGCTGGGTGGCAAAGTAGGGATCAGTCCCAGGTTGGATTGTTTGATCTTGGAGGTCATTTCCAACCCTAATGATTCTGGGATTCTTTGAAGCAAGGGGATGGTTCTCCACTGGGGGGACGTTTCCATCTGGCAGTGTTGTGGGAGGGGATGAGGAGAAGCCCACAGCACTGCTCAGGGGTCACTGCCTCAGGTGCCATTGTCTGTCCCCAGGTCTGGACGTGCTAACGAGAGTGTCACACGAATCCTGCACACTGAAAGACCAAAAACTCTCCCCTCCATCGGCCTGTGGGTGACCACACCACTGAAACGACTGCTGCAGCTCCTCCTGCACCGACCACTGCCTGCTGCTGCTGCCCCCGGGCCTGGCTGGCAGCTCCAGACAGCTCTGCCCCACGGACACTCCACATCTGCCCCAGATGTTTGGAAAAGAGAAAACTGTGCCAGTGCCCCCCAGCTGGGGCTGGGGTGACATTGGGCCAGGCCAGTGCCTGTCCTGGTGGGGACACCAGGAGCTGGGCCCCTGTCTGTGGCAGGACTGAGCTTTGGGCTGTACCCTGGGTGGGCACCTGACCCCTTTCTGTCTCGTATTTAATTTTACTGCCAAGGCACCGGCCGATCCAGCTGGGAAGAGGTGTTTCCTTGAGTAGCCAGGTACGATTTTTACGCCACAGCTAGTTCTCAAATCAAGTTCCACAAGCCCATTGTTCACCACCCTGTAATAATGGTCTCCACATTAAAGACAAAAAGCCTCCGTTGCATTTTTACTCACATTTTCTACTGTTTTTAAGATTGTAATATAGATTTGATTATTTCTTCATTGACAATAAAAGCAGAAAGAGTTGTTCCTGCTCAGTGTGAGTTATTACAGGGAGCCAGCACTGGGGTGAAGATTCAAGTGTAGGGCCCAGGCACCTCACTGGGACAGATCCCAACCAGACCCCAGCACCCAGGGGTGCCCTGAGACCATGCAGCACAAACACCACGAGGATTCAGGAGGGCTTGGGGACACAAACAGTGGTGGCAGCCCAGCAGGGGTTTTATATTTTTTATTTTTGTTTAAATATTTGTTGCCAGACTTGGTATAGGAGCAAACGTCTTCACAGCACCACGAGCCATCTACAATTCAGAATAGGAAGAATAAAGACGAGTAGAGGTGAAATCTAAGCACAGAAGAGCAGGGAGCAGCACCAAGATGCAGAGCTGGACAGATGGGATACGATACAGAGTCCATAACTTAATCATAAAAAATATATATATGTATATATCCATCATGTAGAACTTTATGGATTTTTTTTTTAGATACATATTTTTTTAACAGGTATTTTCAGGCGGGTGATTTGTTTATTTTTTTAAATTATTTTTAAAGTCTTTTTTTTTTTTTGTGTTTTGTTGGTTTTTGTTGTTTTTTTTTTTTCTCCAAAAGAAATTTCAAAGTTGTGCCAAACACATTTGGATCAGCAACCACAACGGGAGAGACTGGGGGGAGACAGGGCAGGGAGAGGGAAGGAGGGAGAGACCACTCCACGTCTGGAGAAAAGAAAGGAACAGCAACACTTTTGTTTGGAAACCACAAGCAAAAAATGCATTCATCAGGACTCAAGCGACTGAACCAGACTCCAGTTTGTACAGGAATATACAGCGGTGCCTCCGCACCGGGCACACGCACCCCGCGTGCTCACCACGCACACCACACGCACCCAGACACAGACCCACAGCAAAAGCGGGGAAAGGAAACCGAAGCAAACCCTGAAGACACTCCAAAGGAAATGAAACACCTCCAGTGGTGAAGAATTAACAAAAACCTCCATAAAACAAGGCACATCCTTTGAGTTGGTAACGGTGGAAAAAGAAAGACGCGACACTGAATCCCAACGGAAAACCCGACCAGAACCGCTCGCACGTACCTTCCACCCAGAGAAAAGGTAAATATTGTGCTACTCTTAGAATGAGTTTGCCACAAGACACACAGCTTAGTATAATCTAATAGTTTTTCTCAAGCTAAAATCCAGTTTTCTCTTGATTTCTTTTTAAACTGCTTTATATATAATTGCTAATATTTTTAAATCTTTTAAATATATATTTGTTAAAGTTTCTGTCTTTTTATTATTTTTGGGGTTGGGGGAAAATCTGCTTTATATTTTTTTTTTTTTCCCCTCCAATAAATTAATACTTTTTTTTTTTTTTTTAATAGCTTATCACCGTCCTGTCCCCGGGGCGGGGAGGGGCCGGGCAGGGGCACGTCCCGCTGCCCCCCAAGGCCACCGCCAGCCTTGCCCGCTCCCGCCAACGCCCACCGAGAAAGAAAACATTTAAAAATCAAAATTAAAAACGGAGCAAAGAAACCCAAGTGCATTTGCCCGCCACCAGCAAACACCGTCGGTGACACGCGGCTGGCGGTGCCACCGCGCCGGGCAGGGCTTGTGCTACATTCGGGTGACAGTGACCCGCGGCGCCGGGGCTGGCAGGGCACGGGGACCCCCCGAACCCCGGCCACGCTTCGGTCCGGAGCGTGTTGCTTTGTTTCTTCTGTTGGGTTTTATTTCTGTGGTTTTTGTTTTTTTGTTTTTTGTTTTTTGTT
>VRYO01002014.1:980238-1002652 GCA_009812075.1 Sialia sialis | reverse complement strand
CCGCACGCTGTCGGTGCGCTCGCGCCGGGCGGCTGCCACCAGCCCGGTGACCGGGCCGCTGATGGTCCGGCGCCGGTTCACCACCTCCCCGTCCAGCCCGATGGCCTCCTTATGCTTCACGGTGGCCAGGACGGTGGCCACGCGGGCGCGGTCGGGGCTGCCCGGGGGAGGGCCGGGCTGTAGGTAGTAGCCCTCGGGCGCCTTGGCCGGCGCTGGACCCGGCCCGGCTGCCACGTGTGGCTTCTGCAGGGCCAGCGCTCGGGCCCCGCCGCCGATGGAGGACATCTCCAGCATGGCCGCGATGCTGCGCACGCTGCCGGCGCTGCCCGTGTCCACGCTGCCGCCCAGGTCGCTCGCCCGCCGCTGCTCACGGCGGTTCTCGCCCTCGGCGCTCGGGGCTCCCACGGCCGCCTCGCCCTCACCCTCCTTGGGATAGTCCTCGGCCATGCCGGCGCTGGAGATGGCAGAGCTGGAGCGCTTGGGAGGGGGCGGCGGGGGTCCCTTCTTCTTGGGGCGCACGGCGAAGGACTGGCTGCGGTTGACGTTCTTGTCGCCACCGGCGGGTGCCCGCACCGAGTGGCTGCGGCCCACGCGGCGCTGGACGGTGGCGTAGGGCCCCGCGTCCGGCACCAGCAGCTCGTCCCGCTCCTGCTCGCTGTCGGAGGCGGCGTAGCGGTTCAGGCTGTGCGCCCGCTTCTTCGGCCTGCCCGGCTCCTCCTCGCCCTCGGCCGCCGGCGGCAGGCACAGCACGGGCACCGAGACGGGCAGGACGGGCACGCCGGTGGGCGCCGCCTCGCCCTCGGTGGGCTGCGGCAGGACGTAGGCGAAGCCGCGGTGCGTGGGCGACTGGGGCAGGGAGCGGGGCGATGCCGGGCGCTCGCCGGGCGGCAGCAGCTGCGGGGTGGGCTTCACCTTGGCGGTGGCGTGAGGAGCCGCCGGGCCTTGCGGGGACGAGGGTCGCGCCTTGCCGGGGGTCTGCGGTGGTGTCAGCTGCCCGGCGGAGGCTGGGAAGGGCTGGCGGGGCTTGCCGGGCACCGGGGGCACGCTGGCACGCTTCACGGGGTGGCCGTGCCGGGGCGGGCGGCTCTCCTTGGCCGGCGCCGGGGGGCTCTCCCCGGCCCCCTCGGCCAGGTATTCCTGGCTCTTGGAGATGGCAGCGGCGGGGGGACCCCGCGGGCCGTCCCCCAGCAGCTCCTGCGAGCTGCTCATGAGCCGGGCGCGGCCGCCCAGCCCCGGCGGCGAGCGGTACCCGGGGGCCGCGGGGTTCGCCGCCTTCTCGGGGGGCTCCTCGGGGCCTTCGCCCGTCATGGCCACCTGCAGCTCGCTGCTGAGCTCGCTGTCCTGGAACGTGCTCATCTTGGGCGACTGGCACTCGGGCGGCTCCGGCGGGGGGGACTCGATGGTCAGCACCTCTGGGCACGGCCCTGACGCCTTCCTCTTCAGCGTGCCCGGCTCGTACTTGCCCAGCTCGGCGCGCTGCAGCTCCGCCAGCTTCTTCACCGCCAGCATCAGCTTCTTCTGGTGGCCTGGGGGCGGCACATGCCATCAGTGTCACCGCCAAGGCCACCGCAGGCAGCGCCGCGCGCGGGGCCTTACCCAGCTTGGTGATGCCGATCTCCTGCAGGTCCTCCCAGGTGATGTCGGTGATGAAGTCGATGCTCTCGTAGCCGTTCTCTACCAGCACCTTGTAGTACTGGGACAGGCCGATCATGGAGAGCCACAGCGCCAGGTTGGCCTGGGGTGGGTGCGGGGCACAGCTCAGCACCAGCGGGCAGCAGGGTCCGGCCCCAGCACCCAGGGCACACATCCTGCCGGGGGATCACTGCCCCAGGGGACTGTCCTCATCCCCGTGCTGTCCCTATGCCCCACAAGCATCCTGGGCTATTCCCAGCCCTTTTCCCATGGGAAGCCTCTCACTGTGCCCAGCCATTGGGGCAGGAGAGGTGTCAGGGGACACAGTGCCACATCCATATGGGTGACAGCTGGCACCAGGCTGATGCTCCCTGGGGAGCTGTCCAGAGGGGACATGGGAGCTCTGGGACTATGGAGCCAGCTCCCACCCTTGTCCAGTGCCACCCCACCCTGGAAGGGACGAGGGGACTCATTGCCACCACGGGTGTGACTTCTGTCCCCCTCACCGGTTTGTACTCGGGCAGCCACTCGGGGATGCTGAGGTTGTTGATCTCGGAGGCGATCTTCTTCCTGTGCCCCGGCTTGGTGACTCCGATGGCCGTGAGGTCCTGGGGCAGAGAGAGGGGTCAGTGCCGCCCTGCTCCGGCCGTGCCTCCCTCCCACCGCCCCCGGCCCCACCTCCGGCGTCATCCGGCTGATGGTGGTGATGTCGTAGCCGGCGTTGATGAAGTTGGGTGCGTAGAGCTGCAGCTGGAACTTGCAGAGCCACTGGTACACGGCTTCCGAGCTCTGGGGCGAGAGGGACGCGTGGATCGGGGCAGCTCTGGGCATGGGGACCCGCCACTCCCGCCCGTGTCCCCCGGGCTGTCCCACAGCACCCCACTCACCTTCCCCTCTGATGGAGGCTCCATCTTCTTCAGCTGGGGCTCGGCGGGGGGCTGGGGGGCGTAGGGGGAGCTGGCCACGCTCTGCGACCGCGACGAACCTGCCGGAGGGGCAGCGGTCAGCGCGGCCGGAGCTGCCCTGACTGAGCAGGTGGAAGGGAGAGCCCAGCCCTGCCCTGGGCAGGATGCCACAGCCACACCCCCAGATGTGGGACACAGGACAGTGACACCACCCCAGCACAGCAGCCCGGAGCACAGGGCGCTGATCCTCGGGGAGGGGCAGGCGAGCTGCTGCAGCTAGCACGGCCCCGAGCCGTGGGGCTCAGCCAGACCTCTCCTCCAGAGTGTGTCCCTGGTGCCCAGGCAGCAGCCAGAGGGGTCCCTGTGCCCAAAACCCTCTGGTCCCCTCCTCTGGCCTTGCCACCAGCCAGGCACCCCTTGGTGCCCACTCTCCAGGGTAACGAGGGCTGCCCTGAGATTTTTGCCTCATGTTTTTTATCAGGATGAGCAAGAAAAGCCTCTTCCCCCTCCAGCAGTGATTGCATCCACTGTGTGTGTGTGTGTGTGTGTGTGTGCATCCTCCCTGCGTGTGCATCCTCCCTGCGTGTGCATCCTCCGGGCATCTGCATCCCACTCGCGTGGGCATCCTCCTCACATGTGCATCCCTCAGCCGTGTGCAGCTCCCTCACTTCTGCATCCCACTTGCGTCTGCATAGCTCCAGCTTGTTTCCCCCTCTCCCTGGCAACGTCTGCAGCCCCCTCCCCGCGTGTCCACCCCCCTCCCCTGAGCGCATCCCCCTCCCCAAATCTCTCTGCCCGCAGCCTCCTCCCCTCCCCGCAGCCCGAGCAGCTCTGGGCATCCCCCCGCGCCCACCTCCACGTGTGCACGTCCCGTCTGTCCCCCCGATTCCCAGACACGTGCCACTCCCGTGGCGTGGGCACCCCCGTGGCGTGGCCGTGCTCCCCGCAGCCCCCCAGACAGCGGTGGTGGGGGGAGACCCCCGCTCGGGCTCCAGCAGGGCTGGCGGGGGGCCAGGGAAGGGAAGGGGCCGGGGAGCAGCGGTGCCCCCCCTGCCCGCCCCACGCCGCCCCCCGCCCCCCACGGGCCCCCACTAACCGAGGCAGGAGAAGGCCTGGCAGCAGCCGAAAGGCGAGAGAGTCATTTTTTACCCACACGTTTTTCTTCTGGCGACGGGTGCCGTGGCAATAAAAAAAAAGACAAATCCCTGGATCCACGGCACGGCCAGGGCTCCTCCTGCTCCGGCAGCCGGGCGGCCGCAGCACGCACCTGCGGGGATGTCCTGCGCCTTGGCCGGCCCATCGCCCACGGCAGACTCTTGCGCAGAAGCCTTCTGGGAAAGGACCGTTGCCAGCAGCTGAAAAACACCCCGGGAAGGGGGTAGAGCAGGCAGGAGTGAGGCGGGCGCAGCGGGCCGGGGGTGCGTGTCACCGATGTCGCGGATGTCGCGTATGTCGTGGATGTCGTGGATGTCGCGGGTACCGTGGATGCTGCGGGTGCTGCGGGTGCCAGCAGCTCGGGCGAGGGTGGGCAGGGAGGGCTGCAGCAGATTTTCGTGGCAGCGGGGAGAGCAGGAGCCGCGGGAGCAGCAGATGGTGCTTTGCCGGCAGCAGGAGCCCACGGCAGCGCCGCACCCCAAATCCAGCCTGGCACACACCCAGCCAGGGCTGCCCGCACGGGCTAGGGGTCCCCTGTGCCCACGAGACGGAGCCCCCCTGGCTGGCAGCGTGGTGGGGCGCGGGGGAACGTGGGCATGGCAGGCACGGTGCCAGGGGACGTGGGCTGGCGGGTGCTGGGGTCGGTGGGCTGGTGAGTGCTGTCACTAGGGAATGGGACAGTGCAGGGCTGTTGTGACAGGGGTGTCAGGCAGCTGCAGTGCAGGGACAGTGCAGTGACAGGGGTGTCAGGGCAGTGTGCAGCGCCAGTGGCAGCAGTGTGTGGTGGCAGCAGTGCATGGTGGCAGTGTGCAGTGCTGGTGGCAGCAGTGCATGGTGCTGGTTGCAGTGTGCGGTGCCAGTGGCAGCAGTGCATGGTGGCAGTGTGCCATACTGGTGGCAGCAATCAGTGGCGGCAGTGTGCGGTGCCAGTGGCAGCAGTGCATGGTGGCAGTGTGTCATGCTGGTGGCAGCAGTGCATGGTGGCAGTGTGCCATGCAAGGCAGCAGTGCAGGGCAGGGCAGTGCAGAGTTCAGCGCAGAAGCCCCTGCGAGCAGCAGCAGAGACATGGCACAGCAGCCTGGGCCGGACCTGTGGAATATTTTGCCGGGGGCTGAGCCCAGGCCAGGCAGCGCTCAGGGGCCAGCTGGAGGGGACACGCTGGTGGCCGCTGTCAGTGACAGCGCAGCTGGTGGCACACAGGGTGTCACTGAGGCTGCACAGCCTGGTCAAGGCCAGTCCCAGCTGAGGTCAGGGCAGGCAGCAAATGCTGCAGCGCTGCAGCCGAGAGCAGCTGGCGCGGCCGCCTCGAGGCTCACTTACCTTGACACCTTCGGAGCCGGCGTGCAGGGCATGCGCCCCGCTGCCCGCGCTCTGCCCGCTCCCCGAGCTGCGCGCAGAGGCCACGCTGCCCGTGCTGCCCAGGCTGCTGCGGTCACCACCTGCGCGGACACGAGAGGCTGTCACGGCTCTGAGCCCCGCCAGGAGGGGACAGCTCGCTGTGGCCGTGCCAGCGCCCCGGCCTAGCTCGCCGTACCTGCGAAAGGTTTCCGCAGCACCCAGATCTCCTCGGCGGGGGCGGGCGCGGCCGATCCGCCCTGCGATGGTGACAGGTGGGACGGGCTCATGTCGGCCCCGCGGGACCCTTGGTGGCAGAGCAGAGAGAGCGGCCGTCAGGCGGGTGGCTCCGCGCTCGGGCTCGCACGGGTGTGGCAGCCGGGGGTGGCCCTGGGGCTGGCACAACCCCACAGGGAAGGTGTGGGCATCCCGGCTGTGGCCGTGCCCAGGGATGCCAGAGCCATCCTAGGGCCCTGTCCCAGCCCGAGCTGGCAGAGGTGACAGTGACCAGCCTGGGCTCCTGCTGTGAGAGCGTCCCCTCACTACTGCCAGGGACAGACACAGGGTGGGGCCTTCCAGTGCCCAGGCTGAGCCTGGACAAGGGACAGGGACAGTGTCATCCCTTCACAGGACAGGATGGGAACATGACCCAGTGAAGGGAGCAAAGGGAGCTGAGCAAACTCAAGCGGGGGGGAACAGAGTCCCCACTGTCCCCTGTCCCAAGCAGCGCTGGCCATGTCCCTGCAGCTGCCTGACGGGGGACATGGGGGCCAGGCACCTGGTACTGACACCCTGGTGACACACAGGGGACACAGCAGTGGATGAGGGGACCTGGCCCTCCTCTGGAGCACAGCTTGAGGGTCACCCCTGGGCACGGCTCCTCGCCAGCTCGCTGTGCTGGCCACCTCTGCCAGGTGCCACTTGCACCAGAGACACCCAGCTCTGAGCCCAGGGGGGAAAACAGCATCACATGAGATGGACAACAGCCCTACAAGGCCAGTGCTGCCACGGCCACACCGTGGCTCCACCACTGTCCTGCCAGCCATGGGCTACTGCCACCCTGCCACCAGCTGTGGGACATTGTCACCCCACTGCCAACCAGGCCGGTTCTCATGGAGCTGCTCACTCCAACAGCACTAACCATAGCAGGGGAGAGGTGGTACAAGGTGATAAAGTCACAGCAGGGGACAAACAGCCCCACCAAAAGAGGCTGGGACATCCCTGAGCTGCACATGCCATGGTCGGTCACACTGAGAGGAGCCTGGATTTGTGCAGCTCCGTGTGACCCCTCCAGGAGAGAAAACCCTGGGCAAAAAGAAGTGCTTCCTTGTCCCTAGTGCCAGCACTGCTACCCCAGCACAACCTGCTCAGCTGCTGCCACCAGGGCATCTGCAAAGTCCCCAGGACAGCACCCTGCAATCCCCTGCTCCTCGGCGCACAGACCTGCAGCATCCATCCCCTGCCTGTGTCCTGGATGGTCCCCAGGGCTCAGCCAGCCCCGAGAGCATCCCCTGGGATCCCCCCGGAGCCACAGCCCCTCCCAGGCCAGCGTGAGCTGCTCAGAGCTGGCCCTGCAGGGAGGATGGGCTGGCACAGGCTGCCTGTGCCCGTGGCACAGAGCTGTGGCACCGTGCTGCCATCCCTGCCCCGGCACAGGGCTGTGAGTGCTTTGGGGGTGCTCACACCCCCAGCCAGGAGCGTGGGGACACCGGGGTGGGGAGGCCGTGGGCACACAGCGGCGCTGGAGCAGGGCAGCGAGGGCACGAATGTGCCACCCGTGTGCACCCCGCTGCAGGCATGCAGGCGCATGCAGACACTGCATGCACACACACACACACCCCCTGCAGCCCCCCGCCAGGGGGACGGGCCGAGCAGAGAGAGAACAACACACGCTTGAAAGGAAAAGAAAGGAAAATCCATGGAGAGCACGAAGCGAGCGGTGAACTACCTTGTCCGTAACGCGGCTCGTCGGCACTGCTAGGGGAGAGCCTGTGATAGCCAAAGGAACTGAAAAGAGTCTGATGGGAATGTGGTGGTGGAGGTGGAGGTGGAGGCAGGGAATGGAACGGATGGGACGAGGCGTCACCGTTTAGCACAGCAGCCCCGTAAGCCGGGAGCGGGATCTTTTGGAAGTGTTGGGGGATTGTTACAGTCTCCCATGAACCTGATAATAAAACATAACAAGAGACAAAATGAAAAGAATCAAAAATAATAGAGACACGCTCGGCGCCGCCAAAAAAAAAGAAAATGAAAAAAAAAAAAAAGGAAAAAATATTAAAGAAAATGAAAGAAAAGAAAGGGGAAAAAAGGGAGCAAATCAAAAAAGCGACCAAAGGGATGTGGAGAAGCCAGAACCGAAACCCAACCGCTGCAGAGCCGAGCCGAGGAGCAGCAGCAGGAGCTCAGCACACACAGCCTGGCGCAGGGTATGGACACACGGACACACTCCGCGGCTCCCACACGGACACCGGGCCAGCCCAAAGGCTCAGCTCCCAGCCAGGCTCCTGGGTCCTGCTCCCCCAGACCCACCCCAGGGACTGGGGCTGCAGGCAGGGCTGGGCTGGGGCCACAGCAGTGGCACCCCCGTGTCCGGCTGGCTGTGCCATGGCACGGAGCCTGCGCCCCACAGTGCTGCCAGTGGCGTGGCTGCAGAGCCCTGGAGCCTGGCTAACCCTGCTGTGGGCCAGCTGCAGCCCAGGAGCCATGGATGGCACCTCTGGTACATGACCCATAGCTGTGGGTGGCCCTGTCCTGCACCCGGCGCCTCCAGGGCCACTGTGGGTGGCCCGGCAGCCACTTGTGCTGCCGCTCCCTTGAGATTCTGTTCGAGTGCCACCATTCCCTGGCCGTGTCCCCACGGTGTGGCTGCCCCAGGACTGGCTGGGTGAGATGGGTGATGTGTTGAACGCTGCCTGCAGAGGCACCAGCCCCCTTGGGACACTCCAGGTCTGCACAGCCTGCCAGGAGCCTGAAGGGATGACGGTGGGAATGGGGACAGGGACAGGGCAGGGGAGCAGGGGCCGATCCTTGAGATGGCCCCTGGCTGCAAGGACAGTCTCTCTGTGGCAGCGTCCCCTCCCTGCCCCTGCACACTCCCTGAGCACCAGTTCCTTCCACCCCACTGCTGTCCCCGTCCCCCAAACCGCAGTGACCCCGCTGGGTTTCCTCATGCACCAACCTCCAGGCACCTCAAACGCCTCCCCCGGCCCAAGGGCAGCCAGGGCTGACCCTCCAACACCCCAGGGATGCCCCCAAAGCACCACACAGACACAACAGGAACACGGCTCCTGCACACTCCATGGCAATGCCGGCCCCACGGGCCCCATGAGGACGCTGACCCCACACTGTCCCCATGCACATGGCAGGGACACCGACCCCACATGCACAAGGGGCTTCATCCTCACCGCTGCACCCCCACCACCCCCTCCCCACCACAGCAAGCCGGGGCTCCCCAGGGCTGGGGGTGTAGGGGGGGGATTATTTGCCTGTTCGTTTGCTTATGGCCTCCACCAGGCTGGAGGGGAAATAGCCCACGCGGTCGTTGCCGGTGCGGTTGTCGTGGATGCAGCCCTTCCAGCGCCCATCCGCGTGCTGCTCCAGCACCTGCGGGAGGGACCGGGTCAGGGGCCGGGCCAGGGGCCAGCACTGCCACCGGGCTGTCCCCGGCCCCCCCGGCCACACTCACGGTGATCACATCCCCGGCTTTCACGTTGAGGCTGGTCAGGTCGTAGTTGTTGCAATAATCCTTGATGGCCCGCACCTGCAGAGCTGCAGAGGCATCTGGGGACAGAGCGGCAGCGTCACCGGCTGCTCACCCCACGGGGGTTGGCACCCCCAGCCCGGCGTCCCCTCGTGCCAGCACGGCCACCGAGTGCCCTCCAACCCCCTACCCCGCAGCATCTGCTTGATCTCCTTGCTGGCCTGGCTGGTGGTGAACTGGTTGACGATGTCCAGAGCCGTCTGGTTGTAGGTGTTCCTGACGTGGGCGTTGATCCCGCTCTGCAATGGCACCGAGAGGGATTGGGAGGAGGCTGCTCCCCATCCTGCCACCCCTGGCGCTCCTCAGGCCACCAGGAGACCAGCAGCTGGAGGGCACAGCTCTCAGACCTTCGTGTGCACCCCTCTTTGGTGCATCCCCTCCAGGACCCTCAGCTCTGCTCCCTGCGAGAGCCGCACCAGCTGCTCTGAGCCCCCAGCTGTGGGGTCACCCCTCCCCACAGCCCCCGGCTGGGTTTGGGGGTGCCTGCGGCCTTCTGGGGGTGCCGAGGGGGGCCCTTACATCCAGCAGCAGCCGCACCACGTCCGTTTTGCCGCAGAGAGCGGCCTCGTGCAGCGCTGTGCCCGCCTTGGTCTGCCGGTTGATGTCGATGCCAGCCTGCAGCAGGAGCCTGCGGGGGGGACAGCGGGGTCAGCGGGACACGGGGGGACACCGGCAGTGCCACCCCCGCCCGCGGCACCCACCGGATGATGTCGATGTGGCCGTTCTTGGCGGCGAGGTGCAGGGGGCTGGTGCCGTTGGGGTCGGTGGTGTCGCCCGGTTTGGGCTCCAGCAGAGCCGCGCACATGTTGCTGTTCAGGAGCAGTTGGACCACCTGGCTCAGCGAACACAGACGGAGCAGGGCTGCAAGGGCGGCTCCCCGGCCCCTCCTCCCCTCCTGCCAGCAGTGGTGGCACTGCACATCCCCAGCGCTGGCCGTCCCTGCGCCCCTCCAGCACCCCCGGGGACCTCCCAGCACCCCTGTCCCCTCTGGGGACACCCGGCCCTGCAAGAACTTACCCCGACCCGCCCAAACTCGCACGCCAGGTCCAGGGGCGTCTTCCCCGAGTTGTCCATGATGCAGGGGTTGGACTGGTGCTGCAGGAGCATCTCGGACTGGGGACAAGCAGGACCCCGAGGCGGTGAGGGCAGGGGTGGAGGGGTGGCACTGCCCCCCCGCCAGCCCCGTGCCCCTCCGTACCACGTCGTAGTGGCCGTGCTGTGCCGCCAGGTGCAGGGGGATCTGACCCTCATCCGAAGGGATGTTCACAGAGGACCCTGCCTTCAGCACCATTTTCATGGGCTCCTTCTTGCCCTGCCAAGCCGCGTAGTGCAGGGGCCGCATGCCTGCAGGGGCAAGAAGCCGAGAATGAGCCTGTGTGTGCCTGCAGGGCAGGGGGGCACGGCCGGGCGCTGGGGACTCGCCTTTGTTGTCCTTGATGTCCACGGCGGCCTGTGCCTCCAGCAGCAGCGAGATGAGCTCCGTGTTGCCGTTAAGGGCCGCATGGTGCAGAGCCGAGAACCTGGGGACAGGGCTGGTGTCAGGGACCACAGTCCCCTCCGCATTCCTGCCACCTCTGCCCAACACCATGGCCTCAAATCTGCAGCAAACCTGCACCTCTGCAGCACCCCGGGGTACCTCTCTGCCCTCCACGTGTGCGTGTCCCCGGGGAAGCCACCCTCACGTCCCTCTGTGGGCTTTTGGGGCAAGAATGGGAACGCTGAGACCCCAGTGGCGTGGAGGGGGTGGGTAGGGCAGGCACAGGGGTGTCCCCCTGAGGGTCGGGGTGCCGGGGAGCCCCCTCCCCACTGACCCACTTCCCCCAGCCTGGCCACGAGCACAGATGGCAGCGCTGCCCCGGTGCCGGGGCTGCCTGTGGGGTGGGGAAAGCCCCCGGCCCCGCAGCCGCTCTGCTCTCACAGCTCCCGGAGCTGGAGGCTCCCGCCTGGGAAGCAGGCCAGGAGCTGACCTACTTGTGCTCCCGGCAGCGGCATCCTCCGTGCGACTGCGCTGGCACCCACTGCGATGCTGCTGCTGGCCCTGGCCACGCACAGCGTCCCCACCCCGTCCCCAGGGCCACCCCGCTGTCACCCGCAGAGCCCCCAGGGCACGCTGGCCCCTGTGGCTGCCCGAGGGGCGGGTGTGGGGTGACAATGTCCCTGTCCCTGAGGGGCTGAGGGGTGACACGTCCCCCGGAGCTGCCGGCTGCCATCCCCGGCGGGGAGCGGCGATGTGAGCAGACAGCCGGCACAGGAGGCTGATCCCCAACGTCTGCCTGGGAAATGTCAACATTTTCCGCTCCAGCGCCCTGCTCAGATCCGCTCAAGATGGTGCAAATCGCAGCCTGCCCCGGGGCTGCCTCGGGGCCTTTCCTCCAGCGCCTCCTGGCCCAGCCGGGCACCTCGGCCACGAGCAGGGCACTGGCCCCGGGGCCAGCACGGGGACAGCAGCACAGTGCTCGGCCACAGCATCCTCAGCCAGGAACCAGCCAGCACTGCAGGGATGGGGAAACTGAGGCACGGGGCTGGCTGAGCTCTCACAGAGCAGAGCACTTGGGCTGCCCTGTGCCTTCCCGAGGGATCCTTTCCAGGAGCAGCGCTGGAGGCTGGAGGCTGCTCCCCTTTTGCTTCTGCAGCCCCTGAGCCTTCCAGAAGCAGGATAGGAGCAGGGCCATGCAGCTCCCCAGCCCTGTGTGATGTTCAGCTCTCCTGTGGCCTGCTGGCTCTGCACAGCACCAGGTGGCCCTGGGTTGATGTCCCCTGCACCTGGCACAGAGATGAGCTGGCAGGAACCAGGGGATGCCCACTGCCACCACCCTGGTGACGAGGATGAGGAGGAACCCAGGCTGCTGTGGCCATCTGTCCCCAGGGCATGGCTTGCCATTCCCGACCAGCTGCTGCTCTCTGGCATTTCCACAGCAGAGCCATCCCGAGGGAACAAGTGCCGTGGTGCTGCTGCCCTGCTCGAGCAGGATCACAGTGTGGAGGGAGCCCCACAAGCAGCACTGCCCCGGCTGCCTCCCTGCGGCCTCATTAGTGTGATTAGCAGGGGTGATTTGCGGCCCCTTGGCGCGGTGGAGCCGGTGCCTGGCGGGGTCACGGCTCTCCCAGCCGGCACCCCACAGGGCTGATCCCTGCACAGCTCCTGCAGAGCCCCACAGGGCTGGGAAATTGTGCTGGGATGTGGGGCACAGCCCTGCCTCTGCCTGCTCTGCTGCTCGTGGCTGCTCCAGGCAGGAGCAGGCAGGGCTCAGCCACGTGGGCTAATGGGGGCCAGAGCCTGGCTCCGGAGCTGGCAGCTCGGAGAGCCTGGCGTTCCCACACAGACACAAAACATGTGCATCCCCTGCTCACAGCACCCACGGCACACACCCACAGCACCCACACTGGGCTTGGGGCTCCCACTCACCCATCGGTGTCCTGGAAGTTGACATTGACTCTCTTTGCTGATCCAAGGAGCTCTGGAAGGGAGGGAAGGGGACAGGGAGTTAGAGGAGGTGGCTGGGGCAGGGACACAGGGCACACCAGGTGGCAGCTCCATGTTTCCCTGCCCACCAAGGCTGGGATCCCTGCAGCTCCACAGGTGCTATGTGAGGCACGAGGCTCAGGGTAAGGGTCCCTGCCGAAGGTGGCAGAGCCTGGGAGCCCCTCCTGGCACCAGGTCCTGCCCATTCTCCCCTGGTTTGCCTGGGGTTCCCCCCGGCTCAGCATGTTCCACTGCACCCCCAGCCCACCCAGCACTGCCCTCCCCACGCTTCTGGGAAATTAAACCCCGCCAGGGCAATCCAATTAGCAGCACGAGGAAGGATGGAGTCAGATTTACATAAGATTTACCCGAAAAATGCCACTCAGGCTTTCCAGTGAGCTGCTCTTCCCACAGCGGGAGCCGGAGCAGGAGGGGAAGGAGGAGGAGGGTGGGAGAAGCACCCAGGAGGGTGGGCAGAGCCCTGGGTGGGGGACCCACACAGCAACCCCTGAGCCCAACACAGCCCTGAGTCCTTGGGAGAGGACCCGAAGGCTTCATGGCCTGGCAGGGAGAATGGGCAAAGTCGCTCAAAAATGGGCAAAGTGAGGGACAAGCTCTTGCTGGGAGAAGCTGGCTGGAAAGGGCTGCTTCAGGCAGGGAAGGGGAATGTGGGGCCAGAGAGACACTCCCTGTGTGCCCTGACCTTGCTCTCTCCCCCTCTACCATGTCCCTTGTGTTCATTGAGTTATTGGACACCAGGGCTGTGCCACAGCCCGGGAGCAGCAGGAAGGGCGGCTGTGTCACCCTGACCCTCAAACCAGGGGAGAGGGGCCAGGCTGAGCCAGCCCTGCCCAGGCCAGCACAGATGGGCCACGAGTGGCCAGGACAGAGGCTCTGGCACCCAGTGCTGGCTCTATCCTGCACTCCAGGGCTGCCCGACTGTCCGAGCTGCAGGACATCTGCTGATGCTGACACAGCCCGGTGCGACAGGTGAGAACTGCAGGGGACAGCTTCTGTCAGCCACAGCAACCACCCTGCAGCCACCAGGGCCATGGGCTCCCCTCCCAGATGCAGTGCCTCGTGTGGGATGAGAACAGGCACTGCAGGGTGCCTGGAGTGGGATGGGGACATCATGGGGTCCCAGGGAGGGACAGGAACACCACAGGAACCCCCAAACCCCACCCTGCCAAGCATCCCCACGTTCCCCTGGGAAGAGCTGGACATTCTTGCTGGGCAGAGCCCCTGTGACACCGGCACTGACCCAGTCCCCGGCAGCCCTGCCAGCATCCCCAACAAAGGTTCCATTGAGCTGCGGTGGAGAGGAGCCCAGCGCCGCTTCCGCTGCCGCCCCGCGCCAAGAAGCAGCTCCGGGAGAAGGGGCCGAGCTGCCCCCAGGGATGCAAAGGGCCGGGGGACAAAGGGAGGCGCAGGAGCGGCACGGTGCCCGGCTCTGGCTGTGATCTCCGGCCCCGAGACGGGCCCCCCTCGCCGATGGGTCCTTGCAGATGGACGGACGCTGTCAGCAGGTCTGCAGTGCCCGGCCTTTCCCACGGCCTGATCCCGGCCCCTCGTAGGGATGGGGCAATGCCCAGGAATCAGGGTGCAGTGGTGACAGTGTTGGTGATCCCCAGGCACGTGTCACCCTCGACATCACCAAACCACCATCACCCCAACACACCAGAGCGGCAAATTTCTCCTCCCTGCACCTGCAGGAGAGGCTGCGGCTGCCAAAATCTGTTTAGCACTTCCATCACTGCCCGTGCCAAGTGCTTAGTCAGTGACTTCCAGCCATGCAGTGGTTTGACTTTCCTTAAAGCTCTGGAAGTGGCCGTCAGCACACCGAAGGCTGCTGGAGCACCCAGCCCAGCTGGGCTCTCAGAAAAACCCCAGCTCTCAGAGCAGGAGAGAAGGATGGGTGCCCTGGCCAGCAGGTCCACAGCGGGATTTGCAGCCTGCCTGGGGGCAACAAGAGCCAGGAGAGCTCATTAATGGCTGGGAAGTACAAGGAAAAACTCTTCTACTAATGAGGGAGAAAGAAGGAAGGGGTCTGAGTGCTTCCAATTAAAGATATTGGCTACGAAAGGACATGGGCATGGTGGGGAGGAGAGCAGAGCTTCTTCATTGCCAGTGAGCAGCCAGAGTGTTCCTGGCTGTCCCCTCTGCTGGGATCACTGGAGGGGTGGCACCTGCAGTCACCACCTTGCCCTCTCCGTGCAGAATGCCATCAGGAAGATGCTGTTGCAGAAGTTTTTGTTCACACTGAGCCCCACCACCATCCTTGGGTGCTCAGGTGATGGTTGTGCCATGTGGGATCACATGGAAACATGTGATCCCACATGGCACAACCATCACCTGAGCACCAAGAGGGGACACTGGGGAGTCCCGCGGCTCTCAGAGGGGTTTGCACCCCACAAACACCCTGGGGCAGCACCACGATGCCAGCCCCAGGAAATGGGGGCACACGCAGGACCTGGCACCAGTGGGTCGGGCTGTCACCCATGGCTCCGGGATCTGCAGCATCTGCCAGGGACACCAGCCCTAAACAGCGCCTGCCGGAGCGAACACCGCCGCGGGGAGGGCCCTGCCACCCCTCCCAGAGATGCCTTCACTTAGACACGGCGATTGCAGGAGCGGAATGCACGCTTGGGTTGAGCTCCGTGCGCAGCGAGCTCCTCGCCCGCCCTGCCCCGCGCTGGCCCCGCAGCAGCCGCGGGCCCGGCGGCCACCGCAGCGCAGGCGACACACGAGCCACTGGCACGTGCAGGGCTTGGGCACGGGGACCCCGCTCTGCCCGACCCCAGGGCTCAGCCACACGTCACCCCAGCTCCTGGCACTGTGCTGGCCGCTGGTTTGGGCAGCCTGGAGCACGCCATGAGGAGATTCCTGTGCCCAAACACTGCTCGGCTGTGTGGAGACATCCGTGCCCAAGAAGGAGTCCCTGTAGGTGCCATGGGGTGATCACTGTGCCCGTCACTGCTCCAGGTGCCCCAGAACACGCTGCCCGTGCCCACAGGGCCTGTGTGTGCCATGACGAGACCCCCATGCCCAAGCAGGAGTTCCAGTGGGTGCCATGGGGAGGGATGGGGACACCATGGGGTCCCAGGGAGGGACAGGAAGGCCACAGGAACTCCCAAACCCCACCCTGCCAAGCATCCCCACGTTCCATCACTGCTCCAGATATCCCAGAACATGCTACCCGTGCCCATGGGGGCTGTGTGTGCCATGAGGAGACCCCCATGCCCAAGCAGGAGTCCCTGTAGGTGCCATGGGGTGATCACTGTGCCCATCACTGCTCCAGGTGCCCCAGAACACGCTGCCCGTGCCCACAGGGCCTGTGTGTGCCATGATGAGACCCCAGCGGCCAAGCACAGCTCTGGGCACCCCAATCCATGTCACAGTGAAATCCCCGTGTCTGGCTGCCCCATCCCTTCCCCGCACACGTGTCCAAGGTCTCGGCCCCGCATGGTGGGGCTCCTCAGGGGGCTCCTCTCCTCTCCTCTCCCTTCCCCTGTGCCGTGCTCCTGCGCCAGCCCTTGCTTCTGCAGCCAGCGCAGCGCCAGCAGCAATCGATGCCCGGCCGGGGCGCGGGGGCTCCCGGCCAAGCCCCCGCTGACGAAGCACATCCTCACCCAGCTCCCCCCGGCGGGGAGCAGGCGGCTGCTCCAAGCAGATGGCTCCAGCCTCCGCTAAATCAACATCTCCTTAATGAGGGGAAAGCATTGCTGCCCCCTCCCCAGCATGGCGGCAGGGGATGAGCCAGGAGAACCCCCCCAAAATCCTGGTCTCCATCCCTCCCATCACCCCTCTGCAGCGATTCCTCTGCCCTCCAGCCCCATCCCTGCTGCTTCCCCACTCCCCAGCTCACGTGGATGCCTGCGTGTGCCCCCTCCCCCCAAACAAAACAGGACCCCACAAGCAGCGAATATCCACAGGGAAGACATTCAAGACAAGCGCCTGTTTCATAGACGGGGGGAGGATCCTGCAGCGGCATCGCTGGGAGCTGCCGGATAAAGGAAGCATCCAAAATAGCTGCTCTTAATTATATCCCTGCTAACGAGCGCCACGAAAACAACGGGCACTGCACGAGGAGCCCTGGCATGGGGGCGTCTCATTCCTCGCTGCGAGGATGGGGTCCCCACGGCGACATGTGGGGACCCCCTGAGGCATCCACAGCAGCCCCGGCGGGGTCTGGCGGTGACGGTGACATCGGGGAGCTGCTCCTGACAGGATAAAGCTTGTACTCCTGCAGCCAAGGTCGTGTCAGGCGCTGAGGCCGGCACGATGTTCAGATGCTAATGAAGCCGTTATCATCTTGCGATCGATCCGGACTGTATAAATAATGCACCGGGAAGCGCGTTGTACACGGAAAGGGATTGCCTGGGGCTAAGAGGTGGCTGCGATGGGATGGAGCCGCTGCAGAGCAGCGCAGAGCACAGCTGGGGAACTACTGCCCACCACAGCTGGACACCCCAGTGTCCACCACAGCTGGATATCCACTGCCTGACACAGCTGGACACACACCTCTCACCACAGCTGGACCTCCCAGTGTCCAGCACAGCTGGATATCCACTGCCCATCACAGCTGTGTGCCTCCTGCCCGTCACCAGCCATTCCCCAAATCCCAAAGCACTTTTGGGGGATGCCACCCGTGTGCCCAGCACATGTGCAAGTGCTCCGGATGCCCATCCGTGGCAGAGCCTTCTCCGGGGAGTGGTGAAATCCGCACTGGAGGCTGGCTGGGCTCTGGCAGCCTGAGTCACCACGCAGCGCTGTCCCCTGGGGCTGCAGGAAGCAGCTTAAATGCAGCTTTCAAGAGGCAGCAGGGACTCCACTGTGATGCTTTTATTTTTACAAAAAGGAAACTTTTCAGTCCCGTGGGATGGCGTGGGGCTGGCGCTGTGGGCTGCTGGGGCAGGCGAGGACAGGGGACGTGGGTGTACCCAGGGCTGAGCCAACCCACCAGGGCTGGAGCTGTCCAGGGGACCCAACACCCACCAAAGCCACTGTGGAGATCCCCGTTCCCTCCCTGTACCCCCCGTATCCTCACCTGACCTTTGTGGTACCCTGGAGCCAGGCCAAGCCACGCTGCATCAGCCAGACTCCTCTGGGGCAGTCCCAGCCCCCTGAGAACCACCCGGGGTGCACCCTGGCCCAGAGCAGCCAGGAATGCGGGGAAGTGGCAGCAGGGACGGGCAGGAGCTTGTGCAGCGCAGGGAGGAGCTGCCTGTGCCCCTCAGGTGGGACACAAGGTGTGCTGAGCTCAGCGGGAGCAGCACCGAGCGTCGCAGGCGCCCGCCGTGCCCGCTGCCAGCCGCACGCCCACACTCGTCTCCGCGGAAATGAAAGTTGGTGTCGCTTACAGGGAGCCCTAATTGCCAGCCTGTGGCAAACAGGTAATTTTCAGTAATCACCCTGGCTGGAAGGAGCTGCTGCTGGCACAGCCAGGCTGGTATGGCAGGGACGGGGATGTGGCTGCTCAGGGACACTGTCACCTGTGTCTGCCTGTCCATCCATCCCAGCACGGCTGGCACTGCACCTTCTTGGGACACTGGAGCAGAGGTGGACACACACTGCTCACCTCCACATGGGGCAGAGATCATCCTGCCCTGCCCCATCCTCACCCTCACCCTCATCCTCACCCTCATCCTCATCCACATCCTCACCCTCACTCTCATCCTCATCCTCACTCTTATCCTCACCCTCATCCTCATCCTCACCCTCACCCTCATCCTCACCCTCATCCTCATCCTCCCCAGCTCCTTCCCTTCCTCAGCCCCCTCTCCGGGGCCAGGGATCCCTGTCCACGCTGGCTGCAGGGCGGGACCAGGAGCTTTGTGCCCCTTAAATCATCATTAACCAAGGCACGCGGTGATCACCCGCGTGCCAAGAACCAGGCACGGTGCAGCCGCACTGGGAAGTGGTGGGAGCTGCTGGTGTGCCCTGTGTGCACATCTGTGTGCTCACAACCCAGATGAGCTCCTGGGGTGTCCTGTGTGCACATGTGTGCACATCTGTGTGCAGCCCAGATGCATCAGAGGCCCCGGGAGCTGCAGCAGCGCCAGCTCTGAGCTCCAATGGCACAAAACCGGCCCCGGGCTCTATTTTAACGCGATGCCTTCAAAGCCATCGTTTGTCCTCATCCACGGCCGCTGCACCCTGCTCAACTCCTGCTTCCCGGCGGGGATGGAGGGGCAGGATGGGCACGGGCATGGGCAGCTCTGCGGGCACAGGGCCTGGCAGCTCAGCGGTGTGCCAGTGACCACCAGGGTGGATGGACAGCGGGGATGTGCAGCTGTGCATCATCCAGGAGCACTGGGAGCTGCTCCCGGCTGGCTGGTAGCACTGCAGGGGAGGCACGGGGCTTGCAGTCCCAGTGTCCCCAGAAACCCCAGTATCCCCAGAATCCTCAGTGTCCCCGGTGTCCCCAGTGTCCCCAGCACGGCAGGCACAGGGACGGGGCTGGCAGGGGCGGTGCAGGGCCGAGACTCAGGCAGCCACTGAGCTCACACAGGGAGCGGAGCTGCTGCGGAGCTGCAGGGCTGCGAGGAGCGCGCCTGCCGTAAACAGCCCAGCTGCAATGCAGGAGCCGGGCAGCCGCTGCTTTGTCTCTGCTCCAGCGGCTCCCTCGGCCGCCGAACCCGCGGGGCCTCTCGGGGAGGCGGCTCCGGCAGCCACATCTGGAAGGGATCAGCGGCTGCTGCCGCCACGAGCCGGCCACGGGCAGGAGGCAGCGCCGGCCTGGGCACACGGGGCACACGGGGCACACGGGGCACACGGGGCACGGGGGTGGATGCACGGGGATGGATGCAGAGGGGCACACGAGGGCGGAGCACGCAGCCACCCGAGCTGCCAGAAGACGAGCCCGCGGTGGCTGCTTGGGCACCGTTTCCAGCTTGGTCCGTGCCCAGCTGACACAGCCAGGGCACAGCGCGGGGGTCCCCTCATGCTGCTGTGCCCCGGGGCACCCCAGCCCCGCAGGCACCTCCATCTGCTCGGCGCTCTGCGGGCGGCCGGCAGTGACCTTGGTGGGGACACCCAAGGAGAGGCGGGCAGAGCTGGCACTGCCATCCAGCCGCTCTGCCCTGCCCTCCCAGCACCGTGCTGCCCCACGGATGGCTCGGGCCGGCACCGGTGCCCATCCATCAGCCGAGCAGTCCCGGCAGCGCGGGGCTGTCAGGCCGAGCCGAGGCCAGCTCTGCATCCCAGCTTCCCATTTCTCAGGCTGATTGCTCCTGTCGCTGCAGAGCCTGGCATTAAACACCTCATTTTCTGCTCCCGTATTGAGTTGGAAAATACTATTAACATTTCATTAGAGCTTAAAGATCCCTCTCAGCCCGGCACAGTGAGCCAGCCCATGGGTGGCATCACTGCTGTGCCAGGTGGGCACTGGCCCCGTTCTTCTGGGAAGAGGAGAACCAGGGGGGCAAGTCCTACGTGCCCCAGATGTGAAAGCATGATGAGCCAGAGCAGAGGTGACATCAGCGCTGCACACTGGCTTGGTGACCTGCAGGACACTTGGCCAGGGACAGGACACAAAAGCAGTGACAGAGCAGCAGCGTCCGTGCAGGCAGTCCTGAGTTTTGCTTCCCAGCACCTCTCCCTCACCCATGGGAGCAGAACTGGAGAGAATCATTAAATATCAGCAAATTTGTTCTCCCAACAGTGCTGAGCACCATCCCCAGCAGCCAGCACCCGGCAGCAGCACCAGGACAGGCAGTGCTGAGGGAAACAAGCTCAGGTGTCACCCAAGCGCTGGGTGCTGCCCTCCAGCACTCACTGCCACAGCTCCCACGTGCCATGAGCCCAGGAACGTGCACTGAGCACCCACTTTGCTTTGGGATCCACACAGGACTCGGCACAGCCCCACAGAGCTGCCTGCCATCCCCAGTGCTGCTGCTGCACGTGGGGAGTGGGACGGGGCTGGGGGCACCTGGGCACAGCGAGATGAGCAGGGCACTGATCACAGCCATTCTCAGCAGCTGGGAAGGGGAGGGAAGGGTTAAACAGAGAGCAGAGGGAAGGAGAGGAGCCAGACGCCAGCCTGGCTACTGGAAACCACGATGGGCTGGCAGTGACTGGGAGGGCTGTGGAGAGAAGCTCAGGGCACCCACAGCACTCAGAGCCCCTCAGCGCCAGCACTGTCACCCTTGGGCACAGCCACGTCCCCCGCGGTGTCACCTCCCAGCACAGGGGCAGCAAAGTCCCCGTGCAGCAGGCAGCCAGAGCTGGGAGAGCCCCACGAGGGGCTGCCAAAGGGCTGCTTGGTGTCGAGCCAGGTGAATTTGGGACAGCTGAGAGGAAATCCAGGCTAGTGAGGGAGCTGGGAACGGAGCCCTGCTGCTCCTCGATGGCAGTGGCCAACAGCCCCGGCTCCCTGGTGGCCAGGGACCCTGCGGCCAGCCTGGACATGGGGGCTGTGTCCAGAGGGTCGTGGGAGGCTTTGCACACACAATTCAGCCCGGTCACAGGGCAAAAAATGTAAAATAATGAGAAGCCACCCCAGGCTGAGCAATCGTGCCCCTCTGTAAGGAAATTTGGCACACAGCAGCCCACACCCGCCTGCCAAGTCCTGCTGGGGGAGCGAGAATTCACCCGCAGGCTGGAAACCCCAAGAAGTTTATGAGGGACCCGCTGACACGTGGATGGGTCCCGGACAGGAGCCTGCCTGTCAGCAGCGCTGGGAGCACAGCCCGTGCCCGGGACATGCCTGGGGTGCACCGGCATCTCCCCTGGCTGGCATCGGCCGCGTGTCCAGCCCGCCCCCTTGGCATGCCGCCCCTTCCTCCCTGCCAGGGGGATGAGGGAGGCGTGGGAGCAGTGCCTGGCCACGGGATGGGGGATGCACGGGGTCCCGGCACCTCTTTAGTGGAGCTGCCACAGGATCTGATCCCACATCCCCTTCTCCCCACTCCAGATGCCCTGCTCCAGAGGCCAGCAGCATCCAGAGGCTCCAGCACTCCAGCGAGCATCATCTGCTCGTCTCTGCCTGGGTTTCTCTGTCAGCGAGGAGGTTCTGCTCAGTGCCCGTGCCCAGCAGCAGCAGGAGCCATCGCGGGTGGCTCCCTCCCAGGGAAGGCTCCTGCTTTCCCCGAGGGCAGGGGAACCGGGCAGCTCCGGTGGCTGCCGGCCACGTGTGCCCTGGACACTGCACCACAATTGGATTTGCATCTGCCCTGCCTTTTACTGCATCGAAATTGAATTGTAAAATGTCAAAGACATTTCCTAACTGCGCCATATTAGCCCGGTTTTATTAAATACTGTTATCAGAGCAGATTATGAATGCAATCAAATGCAGGCAAGAAAACCCAGAATTAACTGGCCACTGTGCAGGAGCACTCACCGGAGGGCAGCAGGCAGCTGCTGAGGCCCTGCCAAGAGCCCATGTCCCCAGGTGCTCTGGCTCTGCTTCCCAGTGTCCCCAAGTCCTGGAGCAGGTGAAGGAACATCCCCACCCAGCCAGTACAGCTCCACTCACATCCCAGGATGGCTCCCCAGGGACAGCAGGACCCCTCAAAGACATCACTGAGCTTTGAGGTCCCTTCCTAGGCAGGGACCTGGACTGATGGGACAGGCCCCGAGGTGCCAGTGACACAGGGCCCAGTGCAGGAGTGGGGATCTCCTGCCCAGAGTGGGGACACGCTCACTGAGAGCTGCCCAGGCCTCAGCAGCAGCACCCTGGGCAGCGGGGCCAGGCTGGGCTGGGTTACCCTGGTGTGGCAGGACACAGAGGTGCAGAGCTCCGTGCCCAGCTCCTGATCCCAGGCGGGCAGCGTGGCCAGCCCAGCCCCAGGTGAGGCACCCGGACTCCAACAGCACACCAGGACACAAGTCCTGATGGCAACCTGTGGGACCAGGATGTCACTGGGCACCAGGCACAGGGTTGGCAGCACAGCCCCACAGGACACAGCCCTGGATCCCATCCGCACTGCCAGTTCCTGCCAAGCTTGTCCTGGCACTGTGGGGCCACGTGCCGGGACATCTCCTTGGCCACATGAAGCTGCCAGGTGTGGAAGTGCTTTACAGAGTCCCCCAGCCTGGCTGGAGGAGAAACTGGAGTAGAGGATCCAACCCTTGGCTCGAGATCCCACACTCGGCACGGGCAGCACCACACAGGAGCCATTTCCAGCGTGGAGGAGCCACTGGCAGCACTGGTCTCACAGGGAA
>VRYO01002014.1:937689-966570 GCA_009812075.1 Sialia sialis | reverse complement strand
GGGGTGAGGGTGACCCGCGGGCCGGGCCGAGACTCCGCGGCTTGAGCGAGACCCTTCAGGCTTTAGGGAGTCCCCCGAGCGCGGGCGGGGCGCGGCGGCTCCGGGAGCGGCGGCACCATGAACGCGGCGCAGGGCACGGTGGGCAGCGACCCGGTGATCCTGGCCACGGCCGGCTACGACCACACGGTGCGGTTCTGGCAGGCGCACAGCGGCATCTGCACCCGCACGGTGCAGCACCAGGACTCCGTATCCTTCCTTCCCCGCCGCCCCGGCAGCCGGGGCCGTCCCCGCGTTCGGGCCCGGTGCTGCCTCCGTACCGACCTTAACGGCGGCCGCAGCAGGTGAACGCGCTGGAGATCACCCCGGACCGCAGCATGATCGCAGCCGCAGGTGAGCGCCGGGCTCAGCGGGCACAGCGAGCGCCCCGAGGACACCGGGGCCAGTGCTCAGCCTCTGCCCGCTGCTCGCAGGGTACCAGCACATCCGCATGTACGACCTCAACTCCAACAACCCCAACCCCGTCATCAACTACGACGGCGTGAGCAAGAACATCACCTCGGTGGGGTTCCACGAGGACGGGCGCTGGATGTACACGGGCGGGGAGGATTGCATGGCCCGCATCTGGGACCTCAGGTGGGCACCGGGGGGGTTCCCCCCGTGTGGCAGCACCCCCGGGCTGTGGGGTCGGTGTCACAGCCCTGTCACTCCTGCCTTGCTCTGTCACAGGTCCCGTAACCTGCAGTGCCAGCGGATTTTCCAGGTGAACGCTCCCATCAACTGCGTCTGCCTGCACCCCAACCAGGTGAGGAGGCTGCCTCCGGCTCAGCAAATCCTGTGGAACAGCGTAAAACTCATCCCATTCCGCTCCCCGCCATGGACAGGGACACTTTCCACTATTCCAGGGTGCTCCAAGCCCCATCCAGCCTGGCTTTGGACACTTCCAGGGGCAGCCACAGCTTCTGTGTTCCTGTGGCTCCTCTCAGTAAATCTGAGGGGCTCCAGAGATGGATCCCAGCAGAGCATGGGGTCCAACAGGACATGGCTTGGGGGCTTTACATGGTGTGTTTGTGGTGTTCACCTGGTGGCTGTTGCAAAGGGATAGCACAGGGCTCACCCCATCAGAGGAAACACACCCTTGGAGCGGGCTCTGCCTCCAAATCCCCAACTGGGGATGTGATGGGAGCAAAGCTGCAAGAGTGGGGGCAGCTGGGAGGGTGACAGCACTGCCAAGGAAAAGCATCCTGGGGCTTTTGGGCGTGATTCCCTTCAGGTCAGGTTCGGTTGAGGTTCACCTGTGGGCTCTGTTGCTGAGCAGAGGAAGTGTGGGGGCTCTTGAAGAGGCTGAAGGGAGCAGGAACAGGGAAATCAATAGGATTCACTCATTGTTAATGGCCTGCATGGGCTGGGCTGGGCTTGCAGGGCTGTGGTTTTGCCTACAGACAGGGCCGTGAAAACCTCTGCAAAATCCTGAGTAATGGAAATGTTCCCTAGCTTTTCATTTGGCAAAGGTTTAATTTTGCAAATCAGGAATTTCAGACTAAATTTGAGATTGGTTATTTGGACCAGACTATCCAAATGCTCTTGTAGTGTCAGTGCTGCGTGAGTGTGTTATGTTAGATGAATATTGCTGAATGTAGGTCTTGGATGGGCAATAACCCCTGACCAAGGTGCTGCTGAGGTGCAGAGTGTTGGTTTGTGAGCAGAAGGTGGTTAATGAGACCAAAGGTGGCAGCATTTGTTTGGACAGTTCCGTGGCTCTGCAATTCTCTCTGCAGAGATGTTGATCCAATTTTCCAGAGATTCATCATGGTCTGAATAAAGCCATGAAAACTCTGGGTTCAGTATTTACACCTGCTGAGAGGGGCTGAGGGTTGAGGAGCTGAGAAGAGGCTTGTGTGCAGATAAATGCATTGAGTGGAGCCAGCTCTGCTCCCAGGGCCAGGATTAGCTGTGCCTGATGACCTGATCTCCTCTAGGGATCCTGCTGAAGCTGTGGCCAGCGCAGGGCTGTCGATAAAGGCCTGCTTGGAGTGGAGACATGCCAGCATTGTCTGCTCTGAGCGTGGGATCAGAGCCAGGACTCCTGCCCTTGGCTCTTGTCCTTCCCCTGAGAAGGGAGAGAGAGAGAGAGAAAAACCCACTTCAGTTTGTGTTTTTTCAGGTATCTGCAGCCTTGAGTGCTTCAGTTGTTCAGTGGCCAGCGTGCCCCTTAGTGCTGCCTCTCAGTGCTGAAAACCACTTGGCTGCTGTGGAGCTGTAGCTGTGCCCCAGCCCTGGAACTGGGACAGCTCTGTTTGCTCTGGGCTTAGCAAATCAGCAAACCCTTGTGGGGAGGGAAACTGCCGTTTGCAGAGTGCCATGGGTGTCAGTGGTGTAAACTTGCTTTTTGTCTCTGCTGGGTGTTCTACCAGGACATGAGAGGGCTGGATAGATCAGCTCACTCTCAGCAGCTCACATTCAGCCAGCAGAGAAAGACCAGAGGCTTTACTTGATGAATTCCACAAGAATCTTTATTTCATGCAAAGGGAATCAAGCAGGGATTCTCTCAGAGACAAAGGAAAGACAGCTATAAATATAGGTTCAAGGGGGATTCAAACTACAACCAATAAAAAGTTTACAGAAAGAACAGCATCCAATCTAAGCCAAAAGTTCTAAAGGTGAACTGACCAATTACACAAACTAATTTCTGACCAATTATCCTCTAAGGTGTTAGGAAAGTGACCAGATTCTTAAGGAATTTAGCTCAGCTTTGGTCTCTAGGAGCCCTCATCTATTGTAGTAATTTCCAGGGTGCAGGGGAAGATGTCTGTGTAGGAATTGGATCATCCACAGGCTGGGACAGCCAGGGTGTGAGCCAGCCCTGAGCTGGGGGGAGAGGAGCAGGACAGGACCTTGGTGCTGAGCAGGGCTGCATGGTGCCAGCTCCAGGCCGTGTGTCCCTGCAGGCAGAGCTGATCGTGGGTGACCAGAGCGGGGCCATCCACATCTGGGACCTGAAGACCGACCACAACGAGCAGCTGATCCCCGAGCCCGAGGTGTCGGTGAACTCGGTGCACATCGACCCCGACGCCAGCTACATGGCGGCTGTCAACAGCTCGGTGAGCCCTGCTGGCCTGGGAGCTGGGCTGGCCTGGCCTGGCCACACAGCCTGCTGTGTCTCTGCAGGGCAACTGCTATGTGTGGAACCTGACGGGTGGCATCGGCGAGGAGGTGACACAGCTCATCCCCAAGACCAAGATCCCGGCGCACAATCGCTACGCCCTGCAGTGCAAGTTCAGCCCCGACTCCACGTGAGTGTGGAGCCCTCACCTCCCTGCCAGGGCACAGCCAGGCCTTTCCAGGCAGCCAGGGGCCAGCTGTGCCTCCAGCTGTGCCTGCAGCTGTGGCTCCAGCTGTGCCCCAGCTGTGGCTGTTGCTGGCTCCACACGGCAGGTCAGGTCAGGAGACGGGGGATGTGGCACCACTGGGATTGCTGTCAGGGTGTCCCACTGAGCTCCCTGAGCTCAGCAAGGTTCCGCAGCAGGGATCCAAGTGCTGCAGTGGGAGCTCCTCCATGGGGTCTGTTCAGCTGGAATCTCTCACAGACTGTGCAGGTGTAAGGAGATCTGGTTGCAATGGGGACAAGTCTCCAGGCTGTCACTGGCCCTGGCCCAGGTCTGTGGTACAAGAGGCCCACAGGGGCACAGTGACTGATGAGGTTGCCCTCACATGTCTCCTTGCAGGCTCTTGGCCACCTGTTCTGCTGATCAGACATGCAAGATCTGGAGGACTTCAAACTTCTCTCTGATGACAGAGCTGAGCATTAAGAGCAACAACCCTGGGGAGACGTCCCGGGGCTGGATGTGGGACTGTGCCTTCTCTGGGGACTCGCAGTACATTGTCACAGGTGAGGCAACACCTGGGCTGTGCCAGGGCCCTGCAGCAGCCAGGCCTGACCAGTTCCTTGGCTGGGACACGGCCAGAGCCTGGGGCACAGGGGTGTGAGGTGTGAGCACCCAGTTCTGCTGACTGGAGCACTTTGTGCAGCTGTTGGAACTGGAGAGATCTCCAGCTGTGCTGTTCTCTCACAGTTCATGGTGTATTAGTCCCTTAAACACACCTGTGGTCATTTCCACACTCACTGCTCTCCAAAACTATTAAATCCCACATGCAGAGAAATGCACTGAGCTGCTCTGCCTTGCTGGTCATCACCAGCCCTAGGGATGGCTGAATGAAGCAAGAGAAAATAAATAATAATAATAATAAATAGTAAAAAAAGAAAGGTAATATATCTCACTCTTTTTTCCCCTCTGTTCCAGCCTCCTCTGATAACCTGGCCAGACTGTGGTGTGTGGAGACAGGAGAGATCAAGAGGGAGTACAGTGGCCACCAGAAAGCCGTGGTCTGCCTGGCCTTCAATGACAGCGTGTTGGGATAACGGGCACGTGTGGCAAGGACAGGAACCTCTGCTTGTGTCCCCTTGCCTTGCCAGACCTCTCCAGAGCCTGGGACATGCACTGTCCCTGTGCCCTCCCACCTGGAGAGGGCTGGGGCTCTGGCAGGAGCAGCTGCAGCTGCCTGGGGTGAGAGCAGGCTCCAGCTGCAGGCAGGACATTGCTGGAACGTGTCAGGGAATGGGAGAGGGAGGCACAATCCCACTGCAGGGACACAGGTACAGCTCAGCTGCAGGAACCCCTGGGGCATCGACTGCTGACAGCTTTGGATGTTCTTGTACCCCAGAGTGGGAAAAAAAATAAAAGTCAGCCTTTGCCAATGATGGGAGAGGCTGAGCAAAGAGGAGAAGCAGCTCTTGTCTCAGTTTGCAATCCCTTTATTCAAAATGTTTCACAGAGTGACTTGGAGAGCCAACCACCCCCAGATGTAACAGCAACCACCTTGTGTGAGCAGAGCCTGGAGCCCCAAAACTCCAGCTGCTTCCTGGGATTCCTCTAGGCCTGGCTCTCCTAATTCCTACAGACAAGGTGCAGCCCTGGAGCAGAGCTGCAGTGTCAGTGCTGAGCAGAGGCCTCCAGTTTCTCTAAACTCTCCTCCTGTTTCTCTAAACTCCCCTGACCTGCAGCAGGAAGCTCTGGGGATGCTGTAGGTGTTCCCTCGTGGAAGTCAGAGGCTTTTCAGGAATCCAGTTCGAGTGTGAGGGCAGAGAGGGTGGCCGTGGCTGCAGCTCTTACTCAGGCAGGTAATAGAAGCAGATGGACACACAGATGTTGCTGGGGAAGCAGATGTCAATGCACAGGTAGATGAGGCGCTGCCTCCCCGGGCCTGCAACGAGCAAGGACAGCAGTGAGAGCAGTGCAGTGCTCTGCTCCTGCAGCTGCAGGGATGCTCTGCTCCTGCATCCCCAGGGATGCTCTGGTTCTGCATCCCCAGGGGTGCTTTGGTCCTGCAGCTCTAGGGTCCCCAGGGTGCCCAACAAGGGGAAAGCCTCAGGGAATGACCTTTCCTGTTAAAGCTGGAGTGAGACAGCAGGCTGGCAGCTCAGCAGGCTGCTTTGGCTGAGGATGAAGGTGACAGGGATTAACTGTGATGGCTCAGGGGACAGCTCTGTGTGCTGGCTGGGGCAGGGGCTCAGGGCCCATCCCAGTGACACGGTTCAGGACAGGGGGTGGGTACAATCCAGCACTCAGGGACGGTGAAAAAGGTCAGATTTTGCACTAGAGGTCACCAGTCCCTGTGCTGGGCCATGGCAGCCTGTCCTGGGGTGCAGCAGAGCCTGATCCTCTTAGAGGTGCCACAAAAGCCCGTGCTCCCGCTGAGGGAGCTGCCCCACTCACCCTGGGCTCTGCGCAGCCAGAAGATGGATGTGTGCTCACACAGGCTCTGCACAGCCTCCCCCAGGGCCCTGGGCTCCACCTGCTCCCCTGGCACAATGCCCAGGAACTCTCGGTAGAACTTGGTCTGGTTCTTGTGCTGCAGCAGCTGCTCAGCCTGAAAGAAACGTCCCAGTTGGTTCCTGCTGAGGCACTTGGGCCCTGCTGTGGCTCCCAGGGCAGCCCAGGAGTGCTCTGCACCCCAGCAGGTTTCTCCTGCCAGCTGCCCCAGCTCCCAGGTCTCATTTTCTGTCTTTGGCAACCCCAGCACAACCAAGTTTTACTTCCATTCAGGAGCCTCAGGTGCTTTCCTCTCCCTGCATCCCCTTTGTTGCTGCACTTCTCTGGGAGTAAGGTGAGGACCAAGGAGCCACTGAGGAAATGGATAGCAGATGGCAGGGGCACAAAAAAATGGGGCTTTCTGTCTTCTGGAAATGGAATCTGTCCCTGCCCAGGCATCCCTGACATTTTGTTCTGAGGGTCTCTATACATGACTGCCTCCAATTTTCTTCCCTGGGAGTCGGTAACAAACCCCCTTTGTTTTTCCTCCCCCAGATTTTTGGGCAGGTAACAGAATCCAGGAGCAGGTCCTGCTATTCACCTCCATGGGAACATCCCCCTGCCCCAGCCTGCAGCTTGGCTGCTTCCCACAGGAGTCAGGGCGTGGATAAACCCAGGAGCTGCTGCTCAGAGCCCAGCCTGAGGGCACAGCTCTGCTCCTGGGAGCAATGAATCCCTCAGAACAGGGGCTGCCACTGCTCCCCCCAGCTGGGAGAGGAATCACCCCTGCAAATCCACACAGGGGAGAACACTCAGTGACCCTGTGGGAAGCTCAATCCATCCCCCAGCTATGCCAGGAAGGCTGCAGAGCTGCTCACGCTGTGCTCAGAGGAGTTGAGAGGTGTCTGCAGGGTCTGCAGGTCCCAGGGCTCCATCCTCCTCACGTAGCAGGCTCGCTGCTCCAGCACCTTGTAGCACACGTAGCCCTGTGGACAGATGTGCTCCTGATGTGGAGCAGGCAGCACACACCCCCCCGGCCCAGGAACCCCTGCCAGGGACACTGTCCTTTCCCCTGCTCTGTGCTTGGTGGCTGGAGGTGCAGAGAGAGGCAGCAAACAGAGCTGAGGAGCAGGGACACCCCAGCACTCACGTTCCTGCTGTCGTACAGCACCACGGCGCTGCGGTTGCTCGGTGAGGTGATGTAGTAGGTGATGGTGCTTCTGGCCTTGTCCACCACGGCTGTCTGGTTCCTCACTGGCTCCTGCTGGCCCTGGAGTGTCACTCTGACCAGCTGGGGGCCAGCCTGGGCACGAGGAGTGGGAGGGCAGCACCCAGCATGAGCTGCTGTGTGTGCAGCATCTCCCACCACAGCTGGCTCTGTGCTGTCCCTGTGCTGGCCCTGTGCTCTGATCCTGTGCTGGTTCTGTGCTGTCCCTGTGCTTTCCCAGCACTGGCTCTGTGCTTGTCCTGTGCTGTCCCAGTGCTGCCCCTGTGCTGTCCCTGCCCCTTGTCTGACTCAGCAGTGGAGAGCAGGAGGCTCTGACCCAGGGGAAGGATGATCCATGACTTCATCCTCACCCCCAGTGCCCCTCATGCCAAAGGCACCAGGTGCTGCAGGAAAGCGCCAGGGGAGTCCCAGCCTCTGCCACCTCCCTGCCCCATCTGCAGCTTCCTGCGTCGTCCAGGACTGACCCAGCCCAGCCATCCCTCTTGGGAGCTGCTGCTCACACAGCTCAGGAGGCTTCCTGCCCACATCAGGATCCCTTACCTGGGCAGAGCTGGGGGAGAAGCTGAGAACCCCCACGACAATGATGCCAACAACTGCAAAACACAACAAGGCCACGGACAAGATGATCCAGAAGGTCCTGGAGAGAGCTGGGAAGTGTGCTGTGGCCCTCCTGTCCTGGGAGCCAGGGCAAGAGAAAGAGGAGCAGGAGTTAAAATTGACCCTTGTGCCAATTCTTCTTCATCAAACACGTTTCCAGCTCATGACACAAATCCTTGTGCAAACTGCTTGGAGTGCAGAGCTGCCAAACCACTGCAGCACCCGGGATAACGGAGCCTTTATCCCACAGAGCTGGAATTCCAGATGCAGCATCCTGGTAACCAGCACTGCCACAGCCAGCAAAGCTGCAAAGCCCCCAGGGCAGGGCTGGAGCAGCAGCTTTCCAGACACAGGGAACACAAATTGAATTATTTTGGTTTACAGCAGAAATCCCCAGCGGGACCATCGGCATTGAAATCAGACCCTGCTCCTGTTCCCCTCCCTGTGCTGGATTTCCTTGCTAAGTTTTTCTCCCTGAGACCAAGGAAAAGAGCTTGGCAATGCTGTGACATTTCTATTTGCTCTGTTAATTTACTTTAATTCTTATATTGAAGCAATTAAATTTAACTTCATGGCACATAATGCGATTTTTACAAAGCAGAAAATGTGCTTTCAATAATCTCAAACACAGCTCACATTTAGAAAAAACCCGACCTGTTTGTCAGTCCTTAAAGGACAGAGAAATTCAATCCATGCCCAGGACTACATGTGCTCCAGCCTTGGGACAGCTATGGATCTTTATTGGAAACAGGGACCTTCCAGATCATTCCCCAGAAAAGCAGTGCTCGTATCTGAAATCCTTTCAATTCCAGCAGAGCAGAGCCCCAGCCCTGAAGCAGTGGCAGGTTTTCAATAATCAGTGGAGGTGCAGGTAAAGAACTATCACTGCAGGGAATATCAGGGAATATCACTGCAGAAATGGGGAATATCACTGCAGAAATGGGGAATATCACTGCTGGATCAGGGAATATCACTGCAGAAATGGGGAATATCACTGCAGGAACAGGGAATATCACTGCAGAAATGGGGAATATCACTGCAGGAACAGGGAATATCACTGCAGAAATGGGGAATATCACTGCAGGAACAGGGAATACTCACTGCAGGGGCAGCAGGGCCGGCACTGTCCCCTCCTTCCATCCTCCACTTCAGGCGAGGACCCGGCTGCTGCTGCTGCTGCTGCTCTGCCTCCTGCCCAGGCACACACTGGGCATGGTCCCGGCTCCAGGCACACCTGGGAAAGCTCAGTGTGTGTCTGTGGGACATAAATACCCGTCCCTCACACCACAGGAGGGGGAAACCTGAGGCTGGAGCGGGAGCTGAGCTGTCAGTGCCCGGCACAGCTCTTCCTGCTCACCCCCAGGATGGGCAGCAGCCACAATCAGAGCCTTTGTGTGCCCTTGTGTGCCAGCACGGGTCCAGGTGAGGCTCTTTGAGGGATCAGATGACCAGAGGACAGTGGCAGCCTGCCCTTGTGGCAGCAGCAATTCCCACATTTCAACGGGAGCTGGAGCTGGGCTGGAGCCAGGTGTTGATCCTGCTGGCCCAAGCCTGGACTGGCACAGACACACCTGTGCCACCCTGGAGGGAAAAGGGAAAGGGGCTGTGCCACAAAGTCACCACCACAGCCTGTCACCCGTGCCCTGTCCTGAGAAACTCCCAGTGGGAGCAGCATTCCCTGAGCACCCAGATCCTGAGCACTCCAGGAGCTCCCAGAACGTTCCAGACCTGCCAGCCAGGCGTAACAAAGGTGTGGAGGCAAGGAAAAGCTAAGAATTCCTTCCTGTGATGTCTGTCCAGGAAAAATGCAGGGTTTGGACATTTTCCCATCAAGCACAGCCTAGGGCTGAACAACTTGGGCAAAGGGAGCCCCAAGAAAGGAAAAGAGGAACTTTGGCCAAGGGCACGGGCAGGACAAAGGTTTCACTGCCACAGGGTTGGATCAGATGTTGGAAAGAAACTCTTCCCGTGAGGGTGTGAGCCCTGGCACACATTCCCAGAGCAGCTGTGGCTGCCCCTGGATCCCTGGCAGTGCCCAGGCCAGGCTGGACAGGGTTTGGAGCAGCCTGGGACACTGGAAAATGTCCCTGCCATGGCAGGGGTGGCACTGGGTGGCATTTGAGGTCCCTCCCCAAACTGCATCCCTGACTCCCAGGATTCCCAAGCTGCACCAGAGCTCACGGAGATGAGACCACACAAGGAGCCAAGGCTGGGGAGAGCAGGTTTGAGAGTTTAATGGGCATTCAAGTAGAGGATTAAGAACCGTTTGGAAGTCAGGACAGAATTTGAAGCACGACTGACACCGCCACCAGCACGTTCCAGCATCCCGAGCCCAGGAATGGCTCCCTGGCCAGCAAGAGCTCTCAGCAGGGACAGAGCTGCCTGAGGGATGCTGGACTCTCTCCTGGCCTTTTCCTGACACAAAAAGCACCAGACACAGAGACTGAATGCAAACCCACACAGTTACAATCAGACACGACCTGCAGCGAGTCCACAACGTCCATTTCCATGTCACCCAGAGCAAGTTCTGCCTCTGGGACTTTGCAGTCCTTCATCTGGAGCAGGGAGATGATCCCACTTCCTTCCACAACTCCAGGTTACAAACAAACAGCCTTTCAGAGGTTCAGCAAGGCTCTGGGAACGCTGAGACCCTCTGACTGCAGGGTTATTGCTGTACAAACAAGGTGACAAGTGACCAGGCAGGAAATGGCATCAGCACTGCCCGAGCTCCTCAGCTGGACAGGAAGGAAAACCAGTGCTTAAATGAACTGTAGATACTGGAATCTATGGAATAAAAGTGTGTTATTTGCATATATAATTTTCAATTAATTCTGTAACGCAAAAGCTTTCACTGTGGGATTCAGGCAGCACAAAAACCACCCTGGGTGAGCCCCAATCCCACCTGGAGATCAAACAGAATCATCCCTGAGCAAGCCAGCACTCCTCCTCAGCACCCAGCACGCCTGGACCCCGCCAGCACACGTGGAAGATCTGAACCCCAGGGATGGGAAGGAAGCACGAGCTATTGTCACACACAGCCAGGAGCCACACGGCTCCCTGGGGACAATGTCCATGCACCCATGGACTGAGCAGGAATTGGGATTGTGCAGCTAAAGCCGGGGCAAGTGGCTCGCTGGTGCTGAGGGAAGTGCAGGCGCTGGGCAAGCATCGATCCTGGATTTCTGGGGAGCAGCAGGAGAGAAGGACAGTCCTGCATGAACAGACTCCCTGCATTCCAAATGCAACGGGGCAGGAGAATTAAATCAGTCCAGTACATTCCTCTCATCCTGGGAAACATGATATATTATCATAGACTCTATTTATAATTTAAATATATTCTGTTCTATCTTTATGCTCAGGGACTGCCTGTGTGTACATACACTTTACACACACTCAGCCTTGGATAGACACTGTGTGCAACAGCCAAGGTCTGGAATTTTGTAGGATCATCCCAGTCTGCATCTCAAGTGCAATGTGCAGTGGTCAAACAAAGATGAATTTGTGTGACCTGATGTGGGGCTGTGCCCCTGAACAGGGAAAAAAAATCAACCCAAGGGCGAACATCATCTCCACAAGTGTTTGCAAACTCAACCAGAGTTCCTGCACATCCCAAGAGTCGTTTCCCTGAACAAGCCAGGACATGATCCTTCTCCTCAGCTCAACCAGCTCAGCCCAGAGCTCCTCAAACACTGGATCGCTGCATTTGCCATTAAACCCAGCCCCAAGCCCCAGCCCTGGGTGCCACTGCAACGCCCCCTTTGCTCCAAAGTGCATTTCACACTGAGATGTAAACAGAATCATACTGAGAGGACAGACAGGAGACAAGCTAAGGGTTCTAACTCCGGGGAGTATCTAGTGCGTACGTTACTGCCACAGGCTGCTGCCAGGGCTGCTGCCCGGGCCTGTCACTCCCCCAGCAGCGGGAGCAGGTCGGCGATGCTGTCGACGTAGAAATCGGGGAGCAGGCTGTGCCTGGCAGGACAGCCGCTGTCCTGGTGGCCCCGCACCTCGTCCAGCGCCGTGACCCCGGTCAGCGTGAGCAGCGTGGTGAGGCCGCAGTCGTTGCCCATCAGGATGTCCGTGTCCAGCCGGTCCCCCACCATGATGGTGCGCGCAGGATCCACCGGGAACTCGCCGGCCACGCAGTCGAACATGAAGCGGTTGGGCTTGCCCACGATGAAAGCCTCGCGCTGCGCCGCCGTCTCCACGGCCTTCACCAGGCAGCCTGTCCCTGTGGGGAACAGCAGCGGGGTTAGGGGAGGAGGCTCTCGGTGTCCAAGCCCGCTCAAGACACCGGGAATGCGGCGCCTCAGCTCTACAGGCAGAGGGATGGGTCAGTCCCGGGAGAGGTGGTGCACAAAGCCTGCCAGGAGGGTGGAATTCCACCCCGCAGCGTCAAAAGGGAACTGCTATTGGCAAGGAGAGGATCAATAAGGATTTTCTCTCTTTCAGGGGTGCTCTGGAGGAAAGGTTCTGGGATGCCCAGGCTGCCTCAAAGAATCCCAAGATAGCTGGAACTGGAGGGGATCTCTGGAGATCATCCAATCCAACCTCCCTAGAAGGCAGGATCATCTGGGTTAGGTGACACAGGAAACTGTGCAGTTGTGTTTGGAACGCCTCCAGAGACGGAGACTCCGTGACCTCCCGGGCAGCCGTTCCAGCGCTCTGCCACTCTTCCTTAGCCTGAGGTGGAACTTCTCGCGTTTTATCAGCACAGCCCCGAGGCGCGATGAGCCGCAGGGCTGAGCACGGAGACACCCCCTCCCCAGAGCCGGAGCATCCCGTCCACCCGCCCGCCCCGCGCACCGGGGATGCCGGCGCCGCCCTCGAGCGGCAGCCGGTGGTCACGGTTGGTGCCGACCAGGAGGCAGTCGGGGCCGCCGCGCAGGAGGTAGCGCAGCGCCTGGCACAGCTTGGCGTAGCTGAAGTGCTCGTCGAAGCCCACGAGCACGGCGCGCACGGCGGGGTCGAGCGGCGCCTGCACCCAGTCCTTGGGCGCGGGGCCGGGCAGCGCGGCGGGCCCGGGGCCGAGGTGCGGGATGCCCACGGCCTCCAGCTCGGCGGCGAGCGCCGGGCTGCCCAGCACGTAGGCGGCGGCGCCGGGCGGCAGCGCCTGGCGCAGGTAGCGGGCGGCGCAGAAGGCCGAGCTGAAGATGTGCCGGGGCTCGGCGGCCGGGAAGCCGAGGCGCCGCAGCTTCTCGGTGTAGGCCGCGCGGGTCCGCCCGCTGTTGTTGGTCACGTAGCACAGCCGCTTGCCCGCCGCCGCCAGCCGGCCCAGCGTCTCCGCCGCGCCGCTCACGGCCGCCTCGCCCCGCCACAGGACGCCGTCGCAGTCGAAGAGCAGCGTGTCGGCGTTGGCCAGCACGGCCCGCGCCGTCTCGCCCTCCAGCCGCCGGCAGCGCCGCGGGCCGTCCGCCGCCATCGCGTCTGCCATGGCTGCCCCGCCGCGCCCGAGCGCCCCATTGGCCGCGCCGCGCCCCGCGCGCTCTCCCCGCGCCTCCCCATTGGCGGCGCTACGTGCGGACCGCGTTCCCATTGGGCGGCGGTGCCGGCGGCCGCGCCCTCCCGCCGGGAGCCGGCGCCCGGTGTCCCCCTCGTCCTCTCGCGCGTCGCCGCCGATGGCGCCCGGCGCGCTGCTCTCCCATTGGCCGCCCTGACAGAGGGCCCGTCCCCCGCGCGCCGCTATTGGCCGGGGCGCCCCGGGGCTCGTTCGGTAGCGCGTTGGACAACTCCGCGGTAACTCGTCCGTAACTGCCCAGGCTCCGCTCCTCCGGGACTCGGAGCTCGGCGGTCACCGGGGAGAGCGGAGAGACCGTGTTCCGGACACCGGCCGGAACCCCCGCGCTGCGGGCGTGTTCCCCGCCGAGCCCCGTCCCGTTGTTATGACGACACGGCCGTAAAGCCGCCATCTTGCGGCGCGTTGCGACACGGGGGCCGCGATGGCAACGGGCGCGGGGCCGGCGGCGCTTACGGCAGAAGCGGCCGGGCCGGGCCCGGGCGCAGCGACCGCGGGCTCCGGGTCCCCCGCGCCCCCCGCCGCCCTCATCGGCCTCCCACCGCCCTTCGGCGAGCAAGGTACCGCCCTCCCAGGGCCCCGGGCGGCACTGCCAGGCCCGGGGGCGGCGCGGCCCGGTGGCTGAGGGCGCCGGGCCGCTGCTGCCAGCGGGGCGGGAGGCGGCGGGGTCCCCGTGTGCCTGGCCGGGATCGCCCCGCTCCCCTGCAGCCGCCCGCAGAGCGGCCGTGCTGGGTGTGCCGCGGTGCCGGGAGAGGCTGAGGAGCTGCTGCGGCCCGGCTGGACGCGATCCCGTGCCCGCTGCTGGGGTGGCCCTGCCGGAGCGGGGAGCGGCGAATTCACCGAGCACACGGAGCACGCCGCACTCCCTTCACCCTGACCCCATCCCGCATCCCCCGGGGCCGTGTCCCGGCGCCCCTGACGCCGTTTTCCCCCACAGACGAGGATGACGTGCACAAGTGCGGGCGCTGCCTGTCGGAGTTCAGCTCCCTGCAGGAGTTCGTGCAGCACAAGCTGCAGAAGGGCTGCAAGCGTCCTCCCGACGCGCTCGCCGGGCTCCTCGGCCAGGAAGGACAAAAGGTGACAGCGGCTTCTCCGAGCCGGGGCTGCATATGATTAGGATGCAGCGGTCTGTTGGGTTGGAGGGGAGGGAGCAGTGTGCTTAGACAAGCAGAACCTGCCTGCTGAAACTCGGTGCTCTGTGCCAGCAGGTGGTTCCTGCTGTCGAGGAGTCCATAACTGTTGCTCACATTGTTGTTGAAGCATCTTCCATAGCAGAGGAGATCAGCAACGCCTCGGCCATCGTAGGTGAGCTCTGGGGTGCTGCCTTGGCACCCCGGGGAGGGTTTGGTACCTGTTCCCTCAGCTGTGTCCTCTTCTGAGGGCTTTGGGTTGTGCTTGGGTGGGTGACACCGCTGTGTCGCTGGGATTTGGGGCAGGCTGTTCCCACAGAACTCTGGGAGGCAGCCCTGGGTCAGCTCGGCAATCCTGGAAAAGTCATGGTATGGATTGGGAGGGACCTTAAAGCCCACCCAGTGCCACTCCTGCCATGTTCAGGGACACCTTCCACTGTCCCAGGGTGCTCCAAGCCCTGTCCAGCCTGGCTTTGCCACTGCCAGGGATCCAGGGGCAGCCACAGCTGCTCTGAGCATCCTGTGCCAGGGCCGCCCACCTTCATAGGAACAATTCCTACCCAATATCTATTCTAAATCTGTCCTCCTGCAGCTTAATTAATACAAATTAGATGTTAAACTCTATTCCTGAAGTGCCCGTTTTCTGCTGCCATAATGAGAAGGTGGCAAAGACTCGAGTTGCAGGTTTATAATATCTTTTCTTCTTCTTCCTGCATGGAATGCTGAAACAGTAGATGGCTTGTTGGGTAAAGCTCTGTCCTGTAAAGAACCCAACTGTCTCCCCACCTTTTCCCAGGCAGTGGGCACATCAAAGAGGTCATTGTAGCAGGAGACCATGTGTTTGAGAACCCCAATGGCCATGTGGATGGGGAGGTCAGTGAGGAGCAGGGCAGCCCCGAGGAGCAGGAGCAGGACATTTCCAGCGAGCTGATCAAGGTGAAGCTGCAGGTGAACGAGGAGGGGCGATACGTGTGTGAGCTGTGCCAGAAGACATTTAAAACTGTGAGTATCCCCTCTGCTGCTGTGGGTTAGGGATCCTTCTAGGCTGGCTGTAAACTTAGAGATCCCCAGACTCAGTAACAGTGTGCTTTACTGCCTGCCACACTTCCCAGAGGGAAGTTCTGCTTTCACAAGGAGCCTTGTTGTTCTTTGCAGCTAAAATGTGAAATCTTTAAACTACTTGGAACGTTTCTTAAAGGAAATTCTTTCCCCAGGCCAGCATCCTCAAAGCTCACATGATCACTCACAGCAGCAGGAAGGACTATGAGTGCAAACTCTGTGGGACTTCCTTTAGGACAAAGGGGTCTCTGATCCGACACCATCGGCGGCACACGGGTAAGAGCTCTCCAGAATAAGAGTTCCTTGTTACTGGAGCTGCCTGTGGTTATCCATTTGCCTTCCACTGCAATTCTTTGCTGCTTCCCACGTTTTGCTGAGCTGAGACCATTGAGCTCCTCAGAATTTGGGGTGGTGGGAGGCAGTGGAAGGTTCTGGGATAGGCACAGAACTGAATATGTTCTTCAACCTGTCACACAGAGCTGATCCTGGCAGTGCTGGCTTTAATATGGTTGTTTTGATTGTTGTCATTTCCAGATGAAAGACCTTACAAATGCAAGAAATGTGGGAAAAGCTTCCGGGAATCAGGAGCTTTGACTCGGCACCTTAAATCTCTGACACCTTGCACTGAAAAAATCCGCTTCAACATGACCAAAGAAATAGTTGTCAACAAAGATGATCTGCCTTCAGGTCAGTGGTGCTGCCAGGACCTGCCTCCTGTCACAGCCCTGGGAATTCCTTCTGGCACAGGGTGCCCCGAGCAGCTGTGGCTGCCCCATCCCTGGAAGTGTCCAAGGCCAGATTGGACAAAGGTTGGAGCAGCTTGAGATGGTGGAAGGTGTTGAACTGGATGGGCTTTAAAATCCCTTCCAACCCAAGCCATTCCACAAGTCTTATTTAGGATAAGAAGTATTCCCATGGTTTTGAGTTTATATTTGTTATATCAGAAAAAAAGTAATTTATAGAGCAAAGCTATTACCTTGAAGCTGGGTGTGAACTCAGGAATGTTTGAGAATCTGGTACAAAGGTGATGTTAACAGGCACCTTGTGCTCCGAGGCAGGTTTGTTAGGGCACAGGGGGTTGCTGAGGGGTGAATTTCCCGTGCTTCATCCCTTGCAGGACCCTGCAGCTCCAGCACAGAGCCAGTGTCCTCGATAGCGAGCGAGCCCATGGAGGCGTCCCCTGTCATCCACCTCGTGACAGATGCCAAGGGCAACGTGCTCCACGAGGTCCATGTGCAGATGCAGGAACTTCCTGTGGTGGATGCAAAACCCCTGGTGCCAGATGTGAGTGGTTTGTCTCAAACACACCCTCTGTGTGCTTCACACCCAGAGCATTTCACCTCTTGGGCACCACAGTAAATATGAGTGTGGAATGAAGTGGTTCCTTTGCTCGGTTTCTGTGTGGGCTTGTCAAGAGGACACATCCATCTCATCTTCCTCCTCAGCCCAAGGAATTGCCTGGCTGATCTTTCAACCCCATAGCACAACGCTGGACACCCCAGAGAGGGTGATCCTTGCAGCAGTGTTGCTGTAAAATATTGTGGATTTGCTGTGCCAAAGTTCCTCTTTGTTCCTTCAGCAGCCGCATCCTGAGGAGCTGCCCTGCGAGGGGGAGGTGAACAGTGAGAACCTGCTGAGGCAGGCCATGAGGAATTCAGGAATTGTCATTGAGAGAGTGGCTGTGGAGGAGGTGCAGAAGCCAGATGAACCTGCAGCAGCTGCTCCAGAAGAGCTGGAAAACAAAGGGATGGAAGTAGAAGAGGAGCCATGTGGGGAGCAGTGTGTTAAACTGGAAGAAGCAGAGTCCGTATGTTTGTATTTCATCAACAGATGAATTTTTCAGCTTTCCTTGTCTGTATTTGGTTGTGGGCAGCATTTGTCCTCACGTGGCTTTGCCATCCTGTGGCTTTGTGTCAGGTTTTAGAGTTACTGTGCAGGTGTGATTTTAGGGAAATGGCACTTCACACACCTGCTGTCTCTTTCCATAACAGAGATCTCTTTCTCTGTCAAAGCTGGAGTGTTTAATTGGGAATTTGGGTGATGATCCTAACTGGACACACCAGTTCATAAAAAAAAAAGCGGTTTTCCCATTTTCTCTCCAGCAGACACCTGCAGAAAGAACCAATGGGTACAAGTGTTACATTTGCTCTCACTGCAATGAAGCCTTCAGTGAAGCTGCTGCCCTGGAAATTCACAGCAAGAGTCACACAGGTAAAGTGCTGCTGGGGCTGCTGTGTCACACGAGCTGTGGCTCAGTGTCCTCAGCCATGTACAGCTCCTCTGATGAGGAGAGGCTGGGTCTGGTCAGTCTGGAGAAGGGAAGCTGAGAGGGGATCCCCTCAATCCTACAAATCCCATCAGGGGTGTCAGAGGATGGTGCCAGACTCTGCTCAGTGACAGCACGAGGAGCAGTGGCCAGAAACTAAAACACAACAAGTTCCACCCTGGCATGAGGAAGAACCTCTCTCATGACAGAGGGAAGAGCAGAGCCTGGAGCAGCTGCCCAGGGAGGGTGTGGAGTGTCCTTCAGGAGACATCCCAACCCCAGCTGGACACGTTCCTGTGTCACCTGCTCCAGGTGACCCTGCCTGGGCAGGGGCTGGACTGGATGATGACCAGAGGCCCCAGCTGTTTTGGGGTTCTGTGGAAGCCCACACTTGTGGTTATCAATACAATTCCTCTCCTTCTCCAGGTTGTTTTCTGTAACCACTCACTCACACCTCTACCAGATCCTTGTGCTGCGGGTTTCCCTGGAGCAACCACACATTTTTCTCTCCGTCCCTTTAGAATACAAACCTTTCAAGTGTGAGGAGTGTGGCAAGGAGTTCACCAAGGGCTACCTGCTGAAGAAGCACCAGGAGGTGCACGTGAACGAGCGGCGGTTCCGCTGCGGGGAGTGCGGGAAGCTCTACAAGACCATCGCCCACGTCAAGGGGCACCGGCGCGTGCACTCGGACGAGCGGCCCTACGCCTGCCCCAAGTGCGGCAAGCGCTACAAGACCAAGGTGGGGCCCTCACTGAGCCTCCCAGAGCCAGGTGTGCACAGGGTAGGAGGCTATGCTCCTCAGAGAGAAGTGCCAGCTTGCCTGCCTCTTATGGATGGTCTGGAACTGTCCAAGGTTGGGTTGGATGGGGCATGGAGCAGCCTAGGATAGTGAAAGGGGGTGGAACAAGATGTTCCTTGAGGTTCTTTCCAACCTAAATCATTCAGTGGTCTCAAATTCCAGAAAGACATTTTGGAATAGTGGGCAAAAAGAAAGACAGTCTTTGTAAAAACATCACAATTCTGAAGACACTGTTCCTTCATGTATGGACAAATACATAATAACAGTGTCCTGGTTCTGGCCAGCATGGGGTCAGTTTTTGCAGTAGGCAGGAGGGTGCATGGCCAGAACATTCTGTTGTAGGGGAAAGGGCTTCTTTCTATCACTTACCAGGGCAGGTGAATTGCTCACCTCTTTCTTGTACCCTCTTCATCAGTAGTGTTGCTTTATCTTATCTCTGTTTTTGGTAAATTGTTCTTATCTCAGCCCATGATTTTCCCCTTTTGTGTCTCCAGTTCTCTCCAGCCTGCTGCAGGGGGAGGGGGAGAGGGAAGGTGGGGAGTGGCTCACAGTTTGGAGAGCCTTGATGAGAGCCCTGACGTGGGGAACACCATTCCTAAACCCAAGAAAATCACCCTTGTGTCTATAAAAGACATCCAGTTCCACCCTGGGACTGAAACCCTGCACCCACGAGTCCCTTCTGAGCCCCTGCCTTGCCTCCCTGTGTGTGCAGAACGCCCAGCAGGTGCATTTCCGTACCCACCTGGAGGACAAGCCCTACGTGTGCCACTTCTGCAGCCGGGGTTTCCGGGAGAAGGGCTCCCTGGTGCGCCACATCCGCCACCACACCGGGGAAAAGCCCTTCAAGTGCTACAAGTGTGGGCGCGGCTTCGCCGAGCACGGCACCCTCAACAGGCACCTCCGAACCAAAGGTGAGCAGGGCTGCCCTGGGGACACTGCCCTGGCCTGGGCTTTGGGCAGCCTGGCCCTGGCCTGGCTGGGTCTACAGGCCTGGATGGAGGTGTGGGTGTTCTGGGAGGGAAATGTCTGAGTGAAGTTGTCACCAATAATCTGGTTTTTGGTGGGATTAGTTGCACTGGATTTGCTGCTCCTTTAGCTTCTAAGCAGGGCTTTCCAGACTTCTTCAGGTAGTGCTGATGGTGTAATTCCAAAGGAATAATACAAGTTTACTGGAGGAAAAAGGGAATTTTTAGGAGATGCTGAGATGTATCAGCAGAAAAGATCCATGATTTAAAATATACCTAAATTGTTCCTGTATGTTCTTCACACATGGCTTGGAAACCCTGAGTGGTTTTACCACCTGGATTTACCGATGTGGTGTTTGGAATTGCACTGGAGAGCTGCTCTGCTCCTGGTGTCACGTGGGCTCTTCTGGGCTGTTCCTTGGCTTGTCCTGGTGGGCCAAGAGCCCCTCAGGTGACACTGCTCACTTGTCCATGGCATCCCCTTGCAGTGCTGTGTAGCATCTTCCAGGTCACCAGAAATGATGTTTCTCTGGAATTCCGTGCAGGTGGCTGCACTCTTGCTATGAAGGAGGTGGAAGAAGTGATGGTGTCAGAGGAGAGTCAGTCTGCTGACAACTTGGCAGCCACAGTGCTGTCGGAGGATCCGCACACGGTGCTGGTGGAGTTCTCCTCGGTGGTGGCAGACACCCAGGAATACATCATCGAGGTGAGAAGGGACAGCCAGCCTGCTCTTTGGGAATTCAGCACAGGATGTGGGCAGGAAAAACTCTGCAGTTGTTCATGTTCCTGCTCCTAGCTTTTGGGAGCAGGTACAACAGGCTCTGCCCTGCCTGCATGGCCCCAGGACTCAGTGGGATTTGGCTTCTTTGGAAGGAAAGCACTTGGAGCTTCCCCACCCTCCCAAAGTGCTGTGTGTGCCAGGAAAAGGACAATGGGACACTGACAGTGGTTCAGCAGGAGGCTGAGCCTGACAGCTGCTGACCACACCACATTTTAGGTCCTCACAAGCTGGCTTCAGCTTTCCCTCCTGTTTTCTCCCATTTCTGTTTCTCTTACTTTGTCCCAGATAATCTCTGTTGTTTCTAACAGAGCTTGCCAAAAGCAATGAATTCCGTATTTCACTTTCTCCCCTCTGTCACACAGAGCCAGTTCTCATCCCAGCAGGGTAACACAGCTCAATTATTGAGTGCTGCTGTAGTTTTTCTCCAGTAGAAAAATCTGCTGCTTGGCCAAATCCTGCTGAGGGAGGACATTCTCTTTCAGCTATTTGTGAACATTGTGCATTCATTTGAAGTAGTTCCTGATAATGGGATTGGGAGGGAATGTCAAGGAGTTGTCTTTGGAGTAACTACTGCATGTGGGGGAAACAGAAAGACTTGTTCAAAACATTTTAGTGAATTATATCTCGGTGATAAAATTCTTTTTATAATAACTTAAAAAGGGAATCGTCTTACTTTGTCTTTCAGACTTCTACTGAAGACATGGAGACCAGTGAAGCTACTGAAATAATAGAGGGAACAAGACATGAGGTAAAGTGACACTCCAGAGTCTGTTGTGGGGTGCACATCTGCGGCAGGCCCCTCTGCACAGATAATTGTTCCCAGTTCTTCAGTAAATGCACCACGATCAGTGCAGCTCCCTGTCCCCCCGCAGGTAGACAGCCACATCATGAAGGTGGTGCAGCAGATTGTCAACCAGGCCAACTCGGGCCACCAGATCATTGTGCAGAACGTCACGGTGGCCGAGGGCGCGGCGGCCGCCGACGCCGCCGACACCATCACCATCGCCACGCCCGAGAGCCTCACCGAGCAGGTGGCCATGACCCTGGCCTCGGCCATCGGCGACGGCGCCGTGCTGGCCGCCGACGGCGCGCTGGCCGCGCAGGAGGCCACTGTCACCATGGTGGCGTCCGAGGACATCGAGATCATGGAGCACGCGGGGGAGTTCGTCATCGCCTCGCAGGAGGGCGAGGTGGAGGTGCAGACCGTGATCGTGTGAGGGACGGGCGGCTGCGCGCGGCCTGCCTGCTCCAGCCTGGGGCTGCCACACAGACGGCGGGTGTTCTGGAGGGAAGGGGCTTCATGGGGCAGGGCAGGCCTGGAACGGGACAGGGCAGATCTGGAACAGGACAGAGCAGGCCTAGAATGGGACAGGACAGGCCTAGAACGGGACAGGACAGGTCTCAGGCCTAAAATGGGACAGGACAGGCCCAAAATGGGATAGTGCAGGCCTCGAACAGGACAGGGCAGGTCGAAAACGGGATAGGATAATGCAGGCCCAAAATGGGGCAGTGCAGGCCTAGAACAGGACAGGACAGGTCTGAAACGGGACAGGATGGTGCAGGCCCAAAATGGGTTAGTGCAGGCCTAGAATGGGACAGTGCAGGCCTGAAATGGGACATGGCAGGCCTAAAATGGGATAGGACAGGCCTAAGGTGTTCTCAGTGTAAAAAAGAGCAGGAGTTAAAGCCTCGGCCTGGTGACACTGAGGAGACAGACAGGTGACAAGTGGCACTCAGTGTTCTGTACAGCAGCCTGGAATTGAGGAAGATCCTTTGGGAATCAGCCCCCTCTGCCCACGGGACAGCAGTGGTCTGGTTTTTGAAAGGATTCTGAAAGTGTAGCAAGTGTGAGGGTCTCACAAGGAATTATTTAAATATATGCATTTAAAACAAGTTGAGAAAACCAAACCTAAGGAGTTGTGGTGTGTGTTGAGCACCACTGAAACACTCTCATGCCTTTAACCTCACTCCTTCAGGCCTCCCGAGGCATGGTACTGCAGTATTTCTCTTTTCTTTGATATCCTGGACAAGTAGCCTTATGTACTGGTCTGTGAATGCACCATTGTACCCTGCAATGCCAGCCAGGCTGCTCTGAGAGCCAGCCTGGGGGCTGGAAAGCCATATTATATAGGAATTTGGTTTTTTGAAACCATATTTGGATTTTTAATTGCATATTGTACAGATTCAGCATGTAAATAAATACATTTTTAAAAATAAAGTTATTTAAAGTTCTTACTATATTTTTTCCCAATTTATCTTCTATTATACTCAATCAGAAGAATTTCTGGAAGGAGAGGAGAACAGGGACACTTTAATTTCCTTCCTGAAGTTGATGCTCCAAAGCTGCAGTAGGACATGGTTTCTGCAGGTAAGATCCTGCCAGAAATCATTTTCTTAGCTAAATCCACACAACCTGTTGTAGTCATTGTTATCAGTCATGGGTTAATTGCTTCCCAAAGAAAGATAACTCACAAAAAGATGCTGCTCCCTCAAAATTCACAGGAGCTCTGTGTCAGCCCTTCCCAGAAAGGTTCGCTTTGGGAAGATGGACTCAGCCCAGGACTGAGCTGCCTAGAGTCTCACAAGGGAGGAGCTCCAGTAATGCTCTGCTGAGGCACTAAGATCTGAATTCTGCAGTTTTCTTGTTCCAAAATCTGTCTGGGGCAGCCAAGTTCACTGCTGGGTTCTAAAAATGCCCAGGGCAACAATCACATCTTCACGTTTTCTTCTTCCTTTCCAAGACTGTAGGAGGGTTAAAGATTTCCTTTAAATTCCTCCAGATCCCTTTAGAATAAATGTTTTTGTAGATGAGGGGTCTGTCCTGAGGCTGTGAGGGGACACTGGGGGAGCCCCCAAACCTTCTGGATTTGCACCATTCATTAGTGGTTTGGTTAGTAAGGGCCAGATACAGACTGAAGGAGCAATATCCCCCCAGGACCAGGGTGAGCAGGATGACAAACCCCAGCATGAAGACAATCCTGGGGAAAGTCAAGAAAAGGTGCTGCAGAGAAAGAAAAGTCAGTTAAAATACAGGAGGATTAAATCCCACAAACACTGCACAAGCCCAGCTGGAATGCACATCCATGTGCACGTGGGACTCAATCTGCATTCCAGGCTGCTGTGTCCTGCTCTAAAACCTCCACAGAAGTTCCTCAGGGGCTCTCAGCTGTTTCCTAAACTTTACTACAGCAGCTGGTCACTGGAATGTAAATTCCTTTTCTGTGAACCACATCTGAGTGGTGACAGATCCTGGAGACAGGAATCTGTAGGATGGGAAGTGCTGTGAGAAAAATTTTATAAGAATTCAGCAGTGGCAGTTTTCTAAATCTAGTTATATGTGTAAAACAGCTAAAAACATGCAGCCTGTCCCAAACCCTGCATGCTGGGGGAACAAGACATAATTCCTGACAACAAATGTGAGAATGAACATTTTATAGCATGGACTTGGAACACAAACCCTGTGAGGAACAGGTGGGGGAGCTGGGGTTGTTCAGCCTGGAGAAAAGGAGACTTAGGGGTGACTTTATCACTCTCTACAGCTCCCTGAAGGTGTTTGTGGTCAGCTGGGGTCAGTCTTGTTCTCCAGGCAGCCCTGACAGAACCAGAGGACACAGCCTCAAGATGTGTCAAGGGAAAATTACGTTGGATATTAGGAAAAAGTTTATTATGGAAAGAGTAATAAAACACTGGAATTGTCTGCCTGGGAGGTGGTGGAATCACCATCCTTGGTGTGTTTAAAAAAGCCTGGATGTGGCACTGGGTGCCAGGGGTTAGTTGAAGTGTTGGACTCAATGATCTTGGAGCTCTCTTCCAACCCAGAGATTTGTGAATTCTGTGACTGACCTGCACCACGAAGGGAATCTCCACGGGGTGCTCCTGTCCCTGGGCATCCAGGTAGGTGCTGTGCATGATGTCAGAGAGCAGCAGCACGTGGATGAGGAAGGCAGCAGTGACAGCAGCCAGGGCCCCAGCAGTGGCTGTCAGGGACAGCAGGTAGAGCAGGAACACGCCGGCGTTGGACGCCCCGATGCAGTTGTTGACCCACACACAGTGGTGGTCAAAGCGATGCACACACGTCCTGCACACACCTCCAGGAGGCAGGGGCAAAACAAGGGTCTTGGCATTTCATTTTTAATTAAGCAGTTTGATCTTTACATTTATTTTAACCTGAAGATACGTGGGAGTTGCAGTCAGGGATTATCTGGCAGCTTTTGAAGCATATAAATTGAATTGTGTATCCTAAGAAAAACAAGGTATTCCATTTGCTCTTAATCACCAAGACTGCAGCTCCCAGATTTGGGTTTCTCTGGCAGTACTGCCTGGCAAAGCCCCTGGAAGGTTGAGATTGTAGCTCCCACCTTTATTTTAGATGATAAAAAGAGGTGGTGGACTTCTCATCCCTGGCAGTGTTCCAGGTCAGGCTGGACAGAGTTTGGAGCACCCTGGCATAGTGAGAAGTGTCCCTGCCCTGGCAGGGGTGACATGAGATGGGCTTTAAAAATCCCTCCCAGCCCAAAGCATTCTGTGACTATGAAACAGAAAACCCTGATCTGAGGTCCTGACAAGTGATCATTTCTCATTTAAATTCCAGCTGCTCACAAGCTCAGCTGCTCTGACCCTGAATCATCCCTCAGAACTGGTAATTTATGTGAGAAAAAACAGCACCCAACCTGCTCCATGGATGGGCAAATGCAGCTGTGACCTGGGAGCCCAGGAAAACAAACACAGCCCCTTGAGCACTGAGCTGGTAACAGAACAGCTGCAGTGGGAACTGCAGCTCCTGGGGGAGAACTCCTTTGGGAAGCTCTCAGTGCCGTGGTTACCAAGGGATTTGAGATCCTTACTGCAGTGCTTGGACCTGGCTGGCTTCTCCACAGTGCACGTGGGACACACGAGGCCTCTCTGAAACAACACCCCATCGTAGGCATAAACCTTCACCAGGGCTGCAGCGTTGGATTTGGTCACTGTACCTGTGAAGAGACAAGAAAGAGAACTAAAAAAAGGGATTTGAGCATATTTTTTTCTGTTCAAAGAGCAGGAGCATGCTGTTACCAGGATTGGCCCGGGAGCAGAGCAGGAAGCAGCCCAGGTTGCCAGCCAGCAGCAGGTAGGGCAGGAGCAGCAGCAGGAGGTGGAAGTGCAGCTCCCAGCAGTACACAAACACCTCCCAGGTGTACTCCCCAAACACTGCAGCCTGCAGGGCTATGTGCAGGACCATAAACAAACAGCTCCTGCAAAGGAAAGGGGACAGGCTGTTCAATACTCAGCATCCTGATTAACAGGTCAAGTACACCCAGAGGTGATCAAAGACTTTCCAAATGCAAGGAGACACCTCTTTTAGGTTTTCAGGCCAGCTTGGATTGCATATTAATAGTGTTTCCTCCATCCACTGCCTTCTCCTTCTCTTCTTCCCACATATACTCCTTTAAATATGTCAGCTAAATTCCCAGTTTTATTCACATGTCCTTTGGATTTTTTTCCCTGTCAGTACAAAGTCTTATAATCACTTGCTGCTGACAAAATATGCCACAGCAATAGGCCACAAAACATTCTGCCAGAAGACATTTGCTACTCTGAAAGCAAAGAAAAATCTCCCCAAATAATCTTAAAACCTCTGCAATAATATAACCAGTTGCTAGAAAATAAGGAGGTGAGCAGTGGTGAACACCAGTTGCAGAGAATGTGGAGAGCCGCAGTGTCCCCAGCACCCCTGAGAGTGTCCCCAGCACCCCTGAGAGTGTCACCTCTCTGTGTCAGGCTGTGTCAGAGCAGAGCACCAGCAGAACAGGCACAAAACCAGCCCAGCACTCACAACACAGCTGCACATTTCCAGCCCTGAAGTCACTGTCACACCGAGCTGCTGTCCCCAGAGAAAAGGTGTTTAAATCATTCCTGAGGCACCAGAGGTTACAGACATACAAAATCCACCTGAATCCAGCAGGCTGAACACTGACAGCTGTGTGCAGCTTCCCCTCAGCCACCTGGGCAGCCTGGACTGGGATAATGAGATTGGAGGGGTTGGATGAAGACTGAGAGTGTGTCTGACTCCATCTGCAGCTGCCACAGAGGCTGTGGGAATTCCTGTGGGGATGCAGAGTCCCACCAGTGTGGCCAACATCTGTTACTGAGCCACATTATCCTCATTTGTCAATATATTCAAACATTTCAGGGTACCACCCTCCAAGGAAGGGACAGAACAGCTTGGCAAACCTCAGAGGGAATCTGTAATCCCTGACAGGTATCCCAAATGGAGACAGAATACCTAAGGATAATCCTGAGAGCTCTGATGGTGGCAGGAGATGCCAACAGCAACCAGAAACAGGAGTAAAAAACAATGCCAAAGGTATAAAAGTGCAATACCTGGTGTGGAAGAGCCTGTGCAGTGCCTGGTGTGTCACTCTATGGAGCTGGGTGGGGATCACCAGCGACAACACCTGAGGGAAATGAAGTTCTGTTTCACCTGGCCATCACAAGCTCAGATTTAAGCACAAGTCCCTCACCCCTCAGTTCTGGACCTGCACAGCCACAGCAGCAGGGAGGAGGCTCCTTTTCATCTGAGCTTCTCACCACAAATCAAAGGTGCAGGAGACCTTCAAGATCATAAACTATAACACACAGAATCCTGCAAGGTTGGAAAAACCCTTCCAGTTCCTTGAGTCCCACTTGTGCCAAATCCCCACCTTGTCCCCAGCCCAGAGCACTGAGTGCCACCTCCAAAGAAGGGACAGCTCCAGGGATGGGGACTCCAACCCTCCCTCCAAACCAATGCCTGACCCCGCTTTCCATGGAGACAGAAGAGAGGCAGGAATGCTGCTGGGGTTTTCCACAAGGGACTGAGGTTCCAGTACTCCTGGGAGCCCCCCAGGCCAAACAAACATATCTGGGTTAATGTGTGAAAGTTCTAAGGAGCTTAGGGAGGGCTGGGGTGGGGCTGGGTTAAGCAGGGGATAGAACTGAGCAATTCCCCAGCTACAATATGCTCCATCAGCCCATCTGACAGATCAAGGGGAGATAAGCAAAGGGATAAAGCCTGTGGCCTCCAGAAAAGAGAGAAATAAATCCAGAGCCAGCCAAAGCCCCAAAAATGCAGTTTCTGATGCAGCCCGATGGCTCCATGGCTAATTGCCCTTTCAAGCACAGCTCCACGAGCTGAGGAAGGAACCTGTCCCTGCTCAAGGAGTGGAGCCCCCAGCCAGGGCTGTGCCTGTGCAATTGTCTGACTCCCAGCTCACAGATCTCTATAGCAACACAGCCCAGGAATTAGAGAGCCTGAGCCTATTTCTGACATGAAGGAAAATATGCAGTGAGAGCTTCTTGCCTCAGATGTGAAAGACCAGGAGGCAAAAAGCATATGTGGAGCTGAGAAGATGCTAAATATTTTGGTGTGAACTGGCACGTCTCAGCTCGGCAGCTCGAGGGACGAGTGTTTGTAAAATGAATTTTTTTTTTTTTCAAGTGTGCTGTAAGGGGAAACACAACCCAGCAGAAAAGAACCTGCAGGAAACCTCAGCACTGTGCCAAGTGTCCTCAGCTGCTCCTCCATGGCCCCTCCAGGCCCTTGACCACCCTCATGTCCATCCTTTGGATGCTCCCTAAGAGCTTCAGACCCTTCTGAGATTCTGGGGTTTGCACTGTATTGGTTTTTATCTTACAGTAATTTATCTTAGATGGTGACCTTGCATTTAGCATTGCCTGTATTTATATCCCAGGTACAATATTGATTACACTCACACATATTTATTTCCCAGGCACAAATATTGATTAGATTCCCCCAGACAGTGGCTTCATAGCACAGCAGTAATTTAATTGCTGATGTTTAAACACTTCATAGCAGCAGCTACTAAGATATGGGGGGAAAAAATCAATTTCTCTGCACAGTGTGTCTATAAACCAAAAGAAAGTATAACACCAGTAATGAAAAAGTCTGTCTGAACTCCTGTGAACAGCATTAAATATAATTTACAATTTAAGTGATGATTCCCTCATCCTTTACCTTCCAGGAATATTACAGCATTTCTTTTTCCTTTTCATTCAGACACAGCCCAACAGACAGAAAAATGATCTGGTGCTTTTCCAATGCCCTGTTTTTGCAATAAAATGCCAATTCTTAATCCTCTTTTAAAGCTCTTCATTCCTGCCTCTTTCTTAGTGAACAAGAGCCTGCAGCATTAGTACACACATTAAAGAGCTTCCCCTAAAATATCTGCCACCAGTTACAATTCTCTCCCTATTTTAATCCTCAAACCTCCTCCACCTTTTTTCCTCTCGATGACAGCAGCCAATACCAGAAAACTGCAAATTGCTGGGGCCTGATTCTTATTTAATTTTTCAAAGTTGTGTTTGGTGTAACTGAAGAAGGTGCTTCTGGCACGGTCAGAAGCTCCATCCTCATCCCACAAAGGCACAGGAGCTGGGGTGATTTTGACTAAAATGATTTTTATTACCTGCTTGGGCAGGATTTAATCATCTCTAAGGAACTGTATTTCTACTTCTTTTCCCACTTCCTTGAGAGCAGCCATTCAAAGAGGATGAAATAGATTATCACTCTAACCACATAGACTGGATTTTTTTTTTTTGAGAACAAATATAGCAGTTGCATAATTTTAGCACAACAAAGCAGGGCAGATTACCAGAACAGGACATAACCATTCCCCTGGAAGTTTGTTCTCTACCTGGAAGTGCTTTACCTGGCTTGCCCTGTCGATGCTCCTTGTGAGGAAATTCTCCTTCCTTC
>VRYO01002014.1:884602-896183 GCA_009812075.1 Sialia sialis | reverse complement strand
GGGAAGGGATGAGCAGGAGGGTGGCCAACTCCAGCTCCTCTGGGACCCTGAGGACGCTGCTGATCCCCTCCAGCCCCTGCCCAAGCCCTTCAGGAGCTCTGGGGCTGGAGCTGCACCTGACCTGAGGTAACACAGCCATCACTGGAGTGGCCCAGGAGCCTCAGTTCCCCTCCACTGCCAGCCAGGGGCAGGGGGAAGCAGCAGGACCTTGCAGGACTCTCCTGGCACATCCCTGTGGTCCCCAGGACAGATCTGCTCTGATCCTTCCCAGCTCACGGGTCCTTCCTGGCTTAGCTCTGCTTAGAGCTGTGCCAGAGGCTGACGGGTCTTGAAACCTTCCCAAGAGTGCAGCACCATCAGCACGAGGCTGGAGCTGGCCAGCAGACAGCCCTGAGCCTTCCGCTGCCTCCCTGCAAAGCACAGCATCCCCAAGAGCCTAAAAACGAGCAGGATCCTCTGCAGCCCCAAGTGCTGCTCCAGGGCACGGCAGAGACAGTGGGAAACATACCCTGCCTGCTCCAGTCTGAATGCTGAGAGTCCCCTCCCTGCGGGAGCTGCTCTCATGGTGAATGTCCCAGGCAGCTCCACAAGGGTCTGTGGCCAGCTCCTGATGTGCACACTCACCTCCTGATGTGCACAGCCACCTTTCATTGTGCACACTCACCTCCTGATGGTCACAGCCACCTTTCATTGTGCACAGCCACCTCCTGATGGTCACAGCCACCTTTCATTGTGCACACTCATCTCCTGATGGTCACAGCCACCTTTCATTGTGCACAGCCACCTCCTGATGTGCACAGCCACCTTTCATTGTGCACAGCCACCTCCTGATGGTCACAGCCACCTTTCATTGTGCACAGCCACCTCCTGATGTGCACACCAACCTCCTGATTTCCACATCCACCTCCTGATGTGCACACTCAACTTCTGATGTGCACTCCCACCTCCCACCGTGCACATCCCTCTCTCCCCAGGGCCTGGTTGTCTCCCAGCTGCCTGGATCCCCCCGTGCAGCCCCAGGGGATGGAGGCTCAGCATTCCCGGGGATGGAGGTTCAGCATTCCATGGGATGGAGGGACAGCATTCCCGGGGATGGAGGGAAAGCGTTCCCAGGACTGGAGGGGCAGAATTCCTAGGGATAGAGGTTCAGCATTCCTGGGGATGAAGGTTCAGCATTCCTGGGGATGAAGGTTCAGCATTCCATGGGATGGAGGGACAGCATTCCCGGGGATGGAGGTTCAGTATTTTCGAGGATGGAGGTTCAGCTTTCCCTGGGATAGAAGTTCAGCATTCCCGGGGATGGAGGTTCAGCATTCCCGGGGCAGTGCAGTGTGGGGCTCCCGGAGCTCAGCCCCCCGAGCTTTGTGAGCATCCCTCCCCTCCGTGCCGAGCGCTCCCGATCCCCGCCCGCTGCCACAGCCTGGAGCAAACCCCGAGCAGGTCACTCCTCACCCGATGCCAGAGCCAGGGCTCGATCACCAAGCGGTGCATTATTCATGGTAGACCTTACGACCCTCCAATCTCCAGGTTTGGGTATTTTTTTAAACCCCGCTGTAGAAAGTGAAGTATATTTTCACAAGTGTTTCCGTTTATACAGCTTTAAGTGCCAGGTAGTGGGTAGCCTTGTGTTCCCAGAGGTCCAGGACAGGGCCACACTCCCTCTGCTCCTCTTTCCCTGTTCAATGTTGCACACTGCATTCCGTTGGTTTTTTTTTTTTTTCTTTTTTTTTTTCTTTTTTTTTAATATATCCAATATTTAAACCACCAGAGGTTCTTTTGAACCTGTCTGACAGAAGATGCTGTACATAGATTTTGCTACATGTTGTAACTTTCTGAAATAGTTAGAACTCCAATCCCTTTGGTATTTTTATGTGAATATTTTCAAAGAGCCAGGACTCCTGGTGATATGATTTGATAATGGGACGATGTATATTCACAGTTCAGTCTCCTCCCAATGCCTATGTGCTATTCCTAAAATAAAGCTACTGCCTTCTGCCTCCTGCCTGCACAGGCCTCTGTCTTCTGTCCAGAATTGCTGCTGGTGATGGTGTGAGGAATTCTGCATCTGGCACTTGTGCACATGTTAAAATTGACCCCCAACACCTGCAGGTGCCACCTGGCCAGGCTGGGGCTGGCGTGGAGAGGAACCTTCCTGCACCACAGCATCCAGGCTGGAGGGATCAAAATGAGCAGCAAATTCTTAAAATAGTATGGATTTTTAACTGCAGCCTTCAGAAGAAAACATTTCGTGAACTGTATGAACCAGGGAATTGTTTCCCTCTGAACAAGAATTCTTGGCTGAGGCTGAGTTTGTGTCCCGGGGCGATTTCTGTGCCGTGACGCTCGGAGCAGACAGGGAGCAGCTCCCATCAGGTGCTGTGGCCCAGCTGGGTCCCAGCAGGCCGGGCCAGCTCCGTGCAGAGCCACCAGTGTCCCTCGCTGGCCACGTGCACGTCCCTCCCTGCAGCCCTGAGCACCTGCAGGATGCCAGGGATGCGCTCCAGGGAGCACAGGGGAGGATGAGGTGACCTCCAGCGCTCCTGAAATTCCATTTGAAGTGCTCACACTCCTTGTGCCCCATGCCCCAGCCCCAGGGACCAGCCCAGCGTGGCTATCACAGCTCCCCAGCCTGGGCTGGGCCCATTCCCAGCAGGGAATGATGTCCCAGAGCTGCATTCAGCACGTCCCACACTCCATTCCCTGCACTCTCCTGCTCTCCTCGGCTCTGGTAACTTTTTTTGCAGGCGTGAGGTAGTTCCTGCACCTTTGAGCCTCGCACAGAATTCCTGTGTCAGCCCTGAGCACGGGATGATCCTCCCAGGAAAGCCTGGCCGTGGGAAGGAGCAGCAGGCAGGGAATGCAGCCCTGGCTGCTCCTGCTCCAGGTGCCACTTCCATCCTCTGACACACACCGGGAAACGGGGCCCTGAAAATCCCACACTGCATCCCAAACCTCAGGTGGTTCAGGGATTTCATCCTCTCCTGCAAGAAACAGCAAAAACCATCTCAGAGAGGAAATGAGCAGCTTGGGCACAGCCAGGGAGGATCACAGCTGGACACACTTGTGCCAGGCACCTCCAAATGGAACCACAGGGGAACCCTCCCTCTGAGTTCCTTGATTTTGGTTTGAAGGGTCACCTTCTGTAATTATTCTCCAGGTGCTGTGAGAGATTCCAAAGGGACACAGAAAGATTTCATCTTCAGGTTGGAAGTCGGGAGGAAAGGTGGCACCAAGACCTGGAGCTGCATTTGCAGTCCTTGAGGATTCACCTTTAGGAAAATTTGGGGTTTCCAAATCGTAGCAGAGCAAATTAACACATCTCCAATTGCAAGACTGAAAGAGCTGGGAGTGGGAAACAATGAGATGAAATACAGACACCGTGTTTTCCATGGAATCATCAAGTTTGCACTGGAAGGGACTTTGAACATCATCCAACCCTTACCCCTGCCATGGGCAGGGACATCCTCCACTGTCCCAGGCTGCTCCAAGCCCCATCCAGCCTGGCCTTGGACACTTCCAGGGCAGCCCCAGCTGCTCTGGGCACCCTGTGCCAGGGCCTCCCCACCCTGCCAGGGAAGGATTTGTTCCCAATGTCCCAGGGAACCCTGCCCCTGGCAGGTCCAAACTCCTGCTCAGCAGGCACCTGCAGCAAAATCCCTGCTGGAAACCTCAGGGCTGGGACATGGATTAGGCTTGTGAGGGCACAGTGGCCATTCCCCATCCACTGCCCCCCAGCAAGGGCTTCTCAGTGCTGCTGCTGGGGATTGTGCACCCCAATTCCGAGGATTTATGAGCTGCCTCCTGTCAGTGCCTGTTCAGCATCACTGTGTGTTTTGGCCCTGGTGGTTTGTCAGGGTTTCCAGACAGGTGATGCTGAAGACAAAGCTCAGGTGATGCTGAAGACAAAGCTCCAGCCCGTTCCCAGAGAGGGACCCGGTTCTGGGATTAACCTCCAGCCTCAGCAGTGAGTTACAAATCCCAGCCCACGGATGGATCCTGCGCTCTGCGAGGCTCAGGCACAAACACGGAGACAGGACTGGCTGTCAGCTCCTCCCTGTGCCACGGGCTGTCAGCTCCCGAGGACATCAGCCCAGATTTTTTATTGTTCTGTGTCCCTTGTATCGCCGCACAGATTGCTTAAGAGAATGGCACTCCGTGGAGTTTGACCCGGGAGCCCTGATAGTGAAAATAATGCACTGCTCACCAGAGCCACGGGAGACCAAAAGAGTAACTTCGGTCAATTAGTTTAACTTTGACTATAAATATTCCTTCTCATTCCTTGTGACCCTGTTAACAGCTCCGCTGGCAAACCCCGATTCTCTGGCAATATTTAAGCTGCCTGTCAGTTGGCAGAGCCCTGCTGGTGCCCGGCGCGGGGAGCAGAATAAGACCCGGCTGAGCGCAGTAAGTTCCCTTTCAGCTTCTACCTCGAGTCGGGAGCTCCGGCGGGTTCGGGCTCTGCTGGGCTGCCCCGGCGAGCCGTGGTGGCTGCAGGAGGTGGATGGAGCTGGGGATGCTTGAAAAAGCCCCTCGAGGAGGGATTTGGAGCGCTCAGGGGTGCTGGAGAGCCACGTGCGTCCCCCGGCGCTGCTGATACACGGCCGGCTCCAGCAGCTTCATTCCCATGCCACGGATGTTCCTTCCTCACAATCTCTGGCGAGGAAAGCGCCGCCGCCTGTGCCAGGCACCGGGGGACAGCGGGCTGTGAGCTGAATTCACAAAACGGGCAAAATTTCCACTGGGCCACGGCGGAGTCGGGATCGGGGGAATTTGCGGCGTTTTGCTGTCCCGGAGCGGCACCTGCGGCAGTGCGGGGACGGCCCGGGCAGGGCAGGGAGCATCCATGGAATTCATTCCCTGTGCGGGGCACGGCAGAGCTGCAGAGCCCGCGCACCGGCGGGACAGACAGACAGACACTGCAGAGCCCGCGCACCTGCGGGACAGACAGACAGACACAGCGCCGGTCCCTGTCCCACGCTGTGACCCTGATCATACTCCAGTGATCCCTGCGGGTCCCTCCCAGCGCAGGAGATTCCATGATCCTGTGAATCCGTGATCCTGTGATCCTGCGATTCCCTGATCTTCTGATCCTGTCATTCCATGCTCCTTTGATTCCCTGGTCCTATGATTCCATGATCCTGTGATTCCCTGATCCTGTGATCCTGTGAATCTGTTACCCTGTGATTCTGTGGTTCTGTGATCCTTCGATTCCCTGATCCTGTGATCCTGTGATTCCCTGCTCCTGTGATTCTGTAATTCCCTGTTTCTCTGATCCTGTGATCCTGTGATCCCTGGCCCTGTGATTCCCTGTTTCTCTGATCCTGTGATTCCCTGATCCTGTGATCCTGTAATCCCGTGATTCTGTGATTCCCTGATTCCCTGCTCCTGTGATTCCCTGCTCCTGTGATCCCCGGCCCTGCCGCTGGCTCCTGAGGTGGGCAGTGTCCCGGGATGGGAGGGAGCAGCGGTGCCAAGGGAAGCTGGAGGTGTGGGAGCAGGCTCAGCAGCTGCCCCAGGCTGACATACCAAACCCTGTTTTTCCTCTCCGAGTCAAGGGTTCAGCGTGCCAACAAAAACTCGGCAGCAGCCAAGAGGTGAGATAGCAGCGCTCTGCTCATCAGTGCCTGCATCCCTGCCAGGAGGGAGCTCACCAGGGATCCAGGGGGATCCAGGGAGGTTGTAAATCGTGGAAAAGGCTGTGCCGAGGTGCTGAGCGTCCCCAGTCCCAGCTCCGTGCTGGGCTGGAGGCTGCAGGCTGAGGCTGCAGCTCCCAGCTGTGGGAAGGAGGTGCTGGGATGGTTCCTGCCACGGGAACTCCTGATTTATGGGGGAATGGAGGAGCCCAGCGGTGCTGCAGGGCACAGGGCAGGCCTTGCTCTCCTCCAGCCCCTCCACCCTGCAGCTGCTCCTGGCTCATCCCCTGGGCAGCCCCACGGTGCCACCGGCACAGGAGTGTGGCTGAGGGCGGGGTCAGCTGCAGCTCCACACCTGCACAAAGGTGTTGTGAAACGGGGACAGCGGCTCAGAGCCAGAACTTGTCCGACCGCCTGTGTCCCTGCCGTGTGTCCCAGCCACACCTCACGGCAGGGCCAGCCCTATAAGTGTCCCCTCCGAGGGCAGGACAGGCCCCAGGAGCTGCCAGACGTGCAGGACAGGGAGTGACAGCCGCCTGGCACAGGAGTGGAGTGACAGGGGACTGTGCCAGGCTGTGGCTGCTCCTCTTGGGGATCCCCTCCTCGGCTCTGCAGGGTAAGAGGAACCATCCCAAACCTGCTCTGTGTGGCTCTGAGGGCTCCTTGGGGACCAAATGTGGCCACAGCTGAGCCAGGCACTGCCTGAGGTGGCCTCGACTGCCCCTCACCTCCTGTCCTGCTCTCAAAGTGTGGCTGAGCTGAGGGAAGGAGGACATGGCAAGGAGCTGCATGAATTCAAACCCACCCAACCTCCCTGCCCGGATTTTATCCTGCTCCTTCTGCCAAAGGGCAGCACCCTGGGATGCTCCAGGGAGCCCTTGCAGGGATGCTGCAGGGATGCCACACCTCACCATCAGGTGTTTCTGGAGGAGAAAATGGGGTTTTATATTCCTTGGTGCCACGGTGCCAGTCTCTGTCCCTGACCAGGAGCAGGGACAGTTACCTGCCTAAGGGGACACCCAAGTGCTCTGCTCAGGAGGCAAAGGAGGAAAATGCCAGCACTGCTGGGGCTGTTCATGGGCCATCACTTTCTGTGAGGGACATGTTTGTGCCAGCAGCTCCTCACTGGGGCCAGTCCTGCAGTGCTGCCACCCTGGGACCCCCAGGCTGGACCCCAGCTCTGCCTGTCCCAGCTGTTTCCCCCATTTCTCAGCAGGTAGAAAATCCCACCTTTCCCCCTGGCCTGCCTGCTGGCAGCACCTCCCCATCACAGCACAGGACAGGGACAGGAGCTTCCCCAGAGAGCGGTCCCCTGGCCAGTCCCCCTCCTTTCACAGGTGTGTGCATCAGCACCCAGGAGTGGCCAGCCCTTGCAGGGAGCCATGGATGCCACCAGCCTGCCCCCAGCCTCTGTGACCCCCTCGTGGGATGTGTTCCCCCAGCAGGGGCTGGAGCCCGTGGACATCGCCGTGCTCGTGCTCTATTTCCTCTTCGTCCTCGCCGTGGGGCTCTGGGTGAGCAGACTCTGCTTGAAAACTTCTTTTGTGCTTGAAATGGGGCTGGGATGGAGCTGCTTTTCACTGCACCCAGCAGTGGAGGGGGAGTTCACAGGTCCTCAGCCTGGGAAGTGTCCTCGGTGTCCCTGGGCAGGGCTGGCCAAATTTCAGAGCCCTGCTGAGGAAGAGGCTGGCTGAGTACGGAGCAGAGCTAACAATGATGTTTTGTCCATCCAGGAAGGAATTGCTGCCCCATAAATCACCTGTGCTTGTCCACAGGGGTCCTGACAGCAGATTCCTTACATTTTTAGCATTGTCTGTAAATAATTAAGGCAAGAGGACATCCTTTGGCGTGGCTTTTGTGACAGCAGAGGGGACAGCTGCTCCCTTTGGATGGGGAGCACAACTCAGGGTGCTGCATGGATCCTCTCTGGGGAAGGGGTGTGCACAAGCAATGCCCAGCATTGCTCCTGAGGCACTCCTAAAACCCAGGGATCCCATAGCTCACATCCAAAAGTGCTTCCCTTCCTTTCTGACGCGGGGAGTTCGCTGTCACACAGAACTTTCCGTCAGGAATTCCAGGATGGAGAGCTCTGCCTGTGGCTCGGGGCACACCCCTCAGCCCCCCGGATTTCCAAACTGCAAACACCTCTCAGGGAGCCCCTGGAGAGAGCTCAGGGTTGCTCTGGGAGCCCCAGCCTGAGCCTGTCCCCTCCCTGTGCCCACAGTCCATGTGGAAGACGCAGCGCAGCACGGTCAAAGGCTATTTCCTCGCCGGGGGACAGATGGTCTGGTGGCCTGTGAGTAGCCCTGTGTTCCCCTGCCCACGCTGGCAAACACTCCTCCAAACAGGAATAAACAAACCAAACACAAACAAAACAAAATTTTGTGTTTTGCCAGTTTCATTTTGGCTTTTTTTCCCCCGGATTTGAGACTGCAAGGTGAGGCCCAGATCAATGCCTCACAAAACCTGGCTGATTCTGGAGATTTCCAGAATTCCCTGGGGTCCCCAGCATGGACACAGCTTTGGGCTGGTCCCTCAGTGGGTGCAGATGCCGGAACCTGACATTTCTACCTGTTCCCACAAGAGTCTGGGTGCTTTGGAATCAGGATGGTCCCAAACAAATTGGCAGTGAACGGTGAAAGAATGGAGAGGGCCACTGAACCTGTAGGGAAAATTCAGAGGCTGACAAGGATTTCACAGCCTCTGCAGCCAGGATGGGGGAACAGCAGAGAGCGATGTGCCAGGGATTTCTCCCCAATTCCTGATTTCTGCCTCTCCCCAGGTGGGCGCATCCCTGTTTGCCAGCAACGTGGGCAGCGGGCACTTCATCGGCCTGGCGGGCTCGGGAGCTGCCTCGGGAATTGCTGCCACAGCCTACGAGTGGAATGTGAGTGCGGCATTCCCGACGGGATCCAGCCCTGTCCCGTGGGGACACTGCGAGCCCGGAGCTGCGGAGCTGCGCATCCACAGCCCGCTGCTGGTCCCGCTGCTGGATCTGCTGCTGGATCTGCTGGTCCTGCTGCTGGATCTGCTGCTGGATCTGCTGCTGGATCTGCTGCTGGATCTGCTGGTCCCGCTGCTGGTCCCGCTGCTGGTCCCGCTGCTGGTCCCGCTGATCCTGCTGCTGGATCTGCTGCTGGATCTGCTGGCCCCGCTTCTGGTTCCGCTGCTGCGCTGGAAGTGCCCTGCTGCTGACACCCCATATTCCAATCCCCATCCCCATCATCTTCCCATCCCCATCATCTCTCCATCCCCCATCCTATCCCCAATCCCATCCTAATCCCCTCTCCCATCCCATTCCCATCCCATCCCATCCCATCCCATCCCATCCCCGATCCCATTCCCATCCCCATTCCCATCCCCATTCCCATTCCCATTCCCATTCCCATTCCCATTCCCATTCCCATTCCCATCCCCCTGCTCTGACCCTCCTTTCCCTTCCTTTCCCAGGGCATGTTCTGTGTCTTGGTGCTGGCCTGGCTCTTCCTGCCCATCTACATCGCCTCGGGGGTAGGTGTGGGCTGTGTGCCCGGGCTCTGACCGGGGGCTCAGGGTGTTCCCACGCCCCTGCAGGGAGCAGAGGCCTGGGCAGGGCATGGAGACTCCCCACCTGTGCTTTATGAGAGCCCTGTGCCAGCTGTGCCAGCTGCGCCAGCTGTGCCAGCAGGGCAGTGATGCCTGCAGAGGCTGACCTGGAGCAGAGTTAAAGGAGTAAAGCAAGGATTTATTAAAAATCTTCAAAGAATTCACCTTGGGCAGTGTCAGAGCCTGGCCAGGGCTACACCCAGGATGGACCGCAGGTCAGTTTTCACATTTTTATATGTTTTGGTCCATTTCCATATTTGGGTTACTGTCCAATTCCAGCTCCAGGTTCTGCAGTCCCATCCTCACAGGTTCTCTCCTCAATTCCCTGTTTGCACTTTTTGGGGCTGGAGCTGCAGCTTGTCCTTGGTTCTGGGACTGGAAAAGGATTTTGTGTGACTGAGCTGTGACAAGAACCTGTAACACTTTGTATGGAGTTCAGAGTCACACAGCAGTGCAGTGCAGAATATAAAGAATATGAAAGCTAAAGCTTAAGGCATCTTCAGCAGAGCCAAATCCCAGCCTGGCATGGCCCAGGGATTGTCCCCCCTCCTCACTCTGTCTCTCCACAGGTTACAACCATGCCCGAGTATTTGCAGAGACGTTTCGGAGGCAAAAGAATTCAGATATTCCTGGCCATTCTCTACTTATTCATCTACATCTTCACCAAAATATCTGTAAGTAGGAAAAAGGAAAAAAAAGGGGAAACAGATTTGATTTAATTCACTTTGGAAATGTGTGCTGAGCAATGAGGCTGGGACGTGCAATGGATGAGCACAGAAGGGTTTGTGATCAAAGCACCTGAAGAAAAGAGACCGTTTCAGGTTTTTTTTCAGTAGTTTCTCTTTTTTTTTTTCTCAGCTAGCACCTGAGTGCTTGTTAGAGCAGGAGGGAATGCTCGTGTCAGTGTGCTGGGGCTCTGAGGGTGGATGTGGTGCTTGTTGGGTTTTGCACCCCAGTTTCTCCCCTTTGCACATTTATTGTCTGTGCAGACACCAGGTGCTGTCATGGCAGGATGGAGGAGCTGGGACAGGGCTAGAAGAAAAATCTTCCTTCCTTTATTGCACCTGTTAGAATAAATAACTGAATCAAGCCTTGCACAACAGCTGGGTGGCTGTTCATTAACTGCCAGCCCGGGCACAGAGCCGTGACAACAGACAGACAGACAGACAGAGCCCTGCTGGATGTCCCTGTACACACAGACCAGGGGGACACGGGGTCTGACCCTGCCACCAAACCTCCCAAAACTTGTGACAAAGGTTTGGAGTGCCAGGACACAGGGGATGTGCTCCCAGTGCTGCAGGACAGGATGGATGGGATTTGGGGCAGGAATTCTGTGAGGGGTGTGAGGCATAGCCCAGAGCTGTGGAAATGTCCCAGGCCAGGCTGGACAGGGCTGGGAGCAGCCTGGGGCAGTGGAAGTGTCCCTGCCATGGCAGGGGTGGCACTGGGATGAGATTTAATGTCCCTTCCTCCCAAACCACTGCAGGGCTGTAGGAAAGGGATGCAGGTCCCAGGGTTCAGATGGCAGCGATGGGGAAGGCTCAGCTCAGCTGCTCCTCCAGGTTAGAGTGACATTGGAGGGGATCCCTGTCATCTCCAGGTTAGAGTGACATTGGAGGGGATCTCTGTCATCTCCTCCAGGTTAGAGTGACATTGGAGGGGATTTCTGGCAGGGCAGCTCCTGTTCTCAGGATGCTTTTCCACCTGAATATTTTCCACCTAAATGTTTTCCACGTCGCTCCTGGAGCTCTCTGAAGCCACTGCATTTTCACGTAGCTGCAGAGCTGGTTGGGCAGGGCTGCGCCCAGCCCTGGGGACACTTTTCCTGCTGATCACCCTGTCCCCAGGCAGCAGGGACAGTTCCAGGGGAGCAGGGGCTGTGGCAGCCCAGGAGCTGGGGAGGGGAGGTTTGCAGGGCAGATTCCCCAGTCCCTGCCCAGCCCAGTGCCCCTGTCCTGTGACAGCCCTGTCACCCCCTGCTGTCACCACTGTCACCAGGGTAACTGGCTGAAGGATGGTGCTGGTCCAGCTGGGGCTGCAGGGGGATGAGCTCTGGGGGGCTGGGAGGACCAGGCTGGTCCCAGTAAGGGGTGCACACTGGGAGTGGCTGGGTGGCACTGTCACTGTCCTGCAGGGTGTCCCTGTGCTGTCACTGTCCTGCAGAGTGTCCCTGTGCTGTGTGCAAGGTGTCCCTGTGCTGTCCTGCAGGGCGTCACTGTGCTGTCCCTGTGTTGTCACCCTGCTGTGACTGTGCTGTCCTGCAGGCTGTCACCATGCTGTCCCTGTGCTGTGATTGTGCTGTGACTGTGCTGTCACCATGCTGTCCCCGTGCTGTCCTGCAGGCTGTGACTGTGCTATCCCTG
>VRYO01002014.1:867520-883602 GCA_009812075.1 Sialia sialis | reverse complement strand
GGGCTCTCCGGAGGTGTGAGGGATTTGCACCACAATGAGCCGTGTAATGCGGAAAGACTCGGGGCTTGGATGCCCTTTCAGGGCTCAGGAGTGGCCAAATGGAAAACAGCCACACAGAAACCCCAAACAAATAAAGGTTATTCCTTTCCCACTGCTCAACCCAGTGATGTAAAATCCCAACCCCTTTTTTTTTTTCTCCTCCTTTTTCAGCTTGGGTTTTCAGAGCTTTTCCATGTATTTCCCGTAGAACTACTCCTGCTTTTGGCTGACAGTGACAAAATGGTGACTCATGATGACTCAAATCCTGAGGAATTCCAAAGTGTCCTTGGCCAAAGCTCCCCCAGCATGGGCAGAACTCCCCAGGCAGGGCAGTGCTGTGGCAGAACAAGCCCAGCTCACCCCAGTTTGTGCCTCTCTGCTCTCCCAGGTGGCCTGGCAGCTGTGATCTACACGGATGCCCTGCAGACCCTCATCATGCTCATCGGGGCCCTGTCCCTCATGGTCTTCAGTGAGTGTTCTGGGGGTGACACAAGCCTCACCAAGTGAAATATCAGGGAGAAATCCTTCCCTGGGAGGTGGCACAGGGCTGCCCCTGGATCCCTGGCAGTGTCCCAGGCCAGGCTGGACACGGTTTGGAGCAGCCTGGGACAGTGTGAGGTGTCCCTGCCATGTCACTGGGTGGGATTTAAGGTCTTTCCACCCCAAACCCTTGCAGGATTCTGTGATTGCACAGGAGAGGCAGCTCCTGCGGTGCCTGCTCCTCCCCAGCCCAGTGTGAGAATCAGGAGCTGCTGGTTTGGAAGGAAATCACTTGTGGAGCATCAGCCACAGTGACCCAGAGACTGGAATCAGAGTCCTGACCTGGGGGATGCAGTAACAGCTTCTCATGCCCCATTCCAGGTTTTATTGAAGTTGGTGGCCTTGAAGGGTTACAGGCAAAATACTTTGATGCCATTCCCAGCATCCGCAGGGAGAACAGCAGCTGTGGCCTGCCCAGGGACGATGCTTTCCACATCTTCAGAGACCCTGTGAGCTCCGACCTGCCCTGGCCAGGAGTCCTGGTGGGAATGACCATCCCATCCCTGTGGTACTGGTGCACAGATCAGGTGGGTCTCTGCTTCTTCCTGTGCTTGGTTTAATCCAGTTACCAGCCGGGGGGTTGTGAGTTCCCCTGGACTGATTTGCTGAGGGGTATCATCAGTAAAATCTCATTTTACCATCAGTAATATCAGAGGGTTAAGTGCTAAAGAAGGAAAACATGACATGCACATAGTAATCATCTGCATGGAAAAAGGGGTAAGAATGTGTTTGTGTGTTAATCCCAGTCTATAAAGAAGTCTTTTGTTTGTTTGCTTTTCAACTTAATCCTTTCATTCCTCCTGAACCACCTGTGAATTTCTTCTGGTTCCCATCCCTCCCGGTGACCCCATCAGAGCCAGGGACCTGAACCCTAAAACAACTCCTGCTGTTCCAGCTGTGCTTTCTTGCTCTCTTGTTGAGCTCTGTCCCTGTCAGGCTCTGTTCTGCTCCTTGGCCTGGCCTCTCCACAGCTCAGGGCAGTTCCAGTGCAGGAAAATGCTGGGCAGGGGTAGGTGAGGGTCAAGCCCTGCAGCACAGTGTTCTCCCAGGCTCAGAGCAGTGCCTGTGCCTCTGAAAGGAGCCAGGATCCAAGCAAAACTGCAGAGCACAGCCGAGCTCTGTGATCACCCTCTGAGACCTCCAGAGTTGAGTGGAGATCAAAGTCGGGGTGGCTCCATCCCAGCTCCTGCTGCTGGCAGCCAACCAAACCCATTCCTTCATTCCTAGGTCATTGTTCAGAGGTCCCTCGCTGCCAAAAACCTCTCCCACGCCAAAGGAGGCTCCTTGATGACCTCCTACTTGAAGATTTTGCCCCTCTTTATGATGGTAATGCCAGGCATGATCAGCCGGGTTCTGTTCCCAGGTAAGTGCTGAGGGAGAGATCTCTGCTCTCCCTCTGCCTGCGCCAACTCCACCGAGCTGCAGAAGCATTTCCTGAATAAACTGAGAGCTTCCAATGCAGCAAATGCCCAACACACGAAGAAATTTTGTTCCAGTTAGGAGCTGGAGGGTGCAGATCCTCCCAGAGCAGCCCCAGCCACCCCGGGGCTGTGTCATTGCTGGAATCCCCCAGGCTCTGCAGAATGTCCCTTAGAAAGCAGATTCCACCATTCAGCACTGGTGTCCTGTGGCTGGGAAGGTTCCCTCTCACTCCTCACTGCTTGTTTCAGATCTGGTGGCTTGTGCAGACCCGGAAATCTGCAAGAAGATCTGTGGCAACCCCTCTGGCTGCTCTGATATCGCTTATCCCAAGCTGGTGTTGGAGCTCCTGCCTGTAGGTAAGAGCCTGGCAAGGGTTCTGGTCCTGCTGGGGATGACAGGGGTCTGGGAGGGGATTTCAGAGAGGAAAACAACCTGGAACTGTCATTTAGTGAGGTTTGTGTGGGACAAAAGCCATCACTGGGGCTAAAACCAGTTTTAAGTTGTAGCCCACAGGAGAGCTCGGGGCCATCCTGCCACGGAGGGATGCTCAGGGTGGCTCTGCCTGTCTTTGTTGCCAGGACTCAGGGGCCTGATGATGTCGGTGATGATCGCAGCCCTCATGTCCTCCCTGACCTCCATCTTCAACAGCTCCAGCACCATCTTCACCATGGACCTGTGGAAACACCTCCGTCCGCGCTGCTCCGAGTGGGAACTGATGATCGTGGGCAGGTGGGGAGAGCTGGGATCAGAGCCAGCTGCCAGCCACACATCTGGGCACAGCTGTTGAGGGGACCCCACCCTGCCCAGGCTCAGGCAGGGCTGCAGGGGAGGTTCAGGGCTGTGGGACATGGTGAAAGCAGTGAGCTCACATGCGAAAAATACATTTTATTGGTCTGGTAAAATTAAAAAAGGTTTAATAAAAAGACAATAGGAGACAGACATAAAGCAAAGGGCTAAAATGGTTGGGTGCTTGGTAAGCTGCTAAGAGCACAGGGCTGTTTTGGGAATGCCCCTTTAAAAACACTTTACAATACATTAACTTGCTGCATATTTATAGTTTTTTATGTCTAGTTAAACGTTTTTTGGGAACTGTTTAGCATGGCTACTTTTTGGGTTTGCGTTTTTAGAGCATGGATGTTTCTTGGTTTGTGGTTTTAGTTTTCTTTTTATTATTTTTTAATTTGGGTGGTGGTCTTGGCTTTTTGCAGTTGGTGAGCATTGATAATTGTGTTTGTTGTAGGGTTTTTATTACACTTTAATGGGCTGTTATTTTAACTAAGTGGGTAGTTTAAGCATACTATTTTTAAAAAACTTATGTCTAACTTTTGCTATTAGAAAAACCCTATATTCATACAGAAAAGCTATTTTAACATTATACATTTATTCCAATAGTTGCGAAAAGCCAACAACGCATCACACAGTTATCACACAAGGGCCCCTTGTCTCTGCAGGGTGTTTGTGCTGCTGCTCACCGTGGTGTCCATCCTGTGGATCCCCCTGGTGCAGGCTGGCCAGGGAGGGCAGCTCTTCATCTACATCCAGTCCATCAGCTCCTACCTGCAGCCGCCCGTGGCCATGGTGTTCATCCTGGGCTGCTTCTGGAGGAGAGCCAACGAGAAGGTCTGAGCCTGCTGGGCTGGGAGCAGCCCTGCACTGCTGCCAGCAGCTCAGCACACGATTCCCTTCCTTGCTGTGCAGGGAGCGTTCTGGGGGCTGCTGCTGGGGCTGCTGCTGGGCGTGCTGCGCCTGGTGCTGGATTTCATCTACCCCGAGCCGCGCTGCGACGAGCCCGACGGCCGGCCCGCTCTGCTCAAGTACATGCACTACCTCTACTTCTCCATGGTGCTGGGGGCCGTCACCACCCTCACCGTGCTCGTGGTCAGCCTGGCCACCGAGCCCCCGGCCCCCCAAATGGTGCGTGAGCCCCTGATCCCTGTGCCCTGCCTGTGAGCCCCTGATCCCCCTGCCTGTGAGCCCCTGATCCCCCTGATCCCCCTGCCTGTGACCCCCTGATCCCCCTGATCCCCCTGCCTGTGACCCCTTGTCCGTGTCCCCCTGCTCCCCCTGCTCCCTCTGCCCTAAACGCTTTCCAGGATCCCCCAGGCTGCTTCCCCAGGCAGAAATAAGATGGAGATGCAAAGCTTAGCTCAATGCAAGGCCCAGCTCAATGCAAGGCCCAGCTCAATGCAAAGCTCAGCTCAGTGCAAGGCTCCGCTCAATGCAAGGCCTGGCTCATTCTGGATTTGTGGTCACATCTGTAGCACTGACCCCTCCTCTGCTCCAGCGCCTTTGCTGTTTCTGGCTTGGGGCCCCTAAATCCCACCCTGGAGACTCGTCAGCAGTAGATTTACCGAGAGCTGTTTTTAAGTTCAAGCATGTGTTTCATCCATGACAAATTAGCATTTCCTCCTCTATTTTCCAAAAAAATTCCAGCTTCTAGGTCATCTTTACCAACTCTCTTGCTAACTTAGTGAGGAAACATTTTTCCTCTCAGAAAAGAGAAACCCAGAGCAGGGAGCACCTCCTCTCTGAGCAGGTTTGGCTGTTTTCAGTGGGGGTCCTGGTGCTGAGGCTGCAGGGAGAGCAGGAAGGAGGGGCAGGGGGTTCAGGGCTCTCCCAGCAGCTCATCCTTTGCTTTGAGACAGGACTGAGCCTCAACCCAGAGATGTCCAGAGCAAATCTGCCCTCTCTGTAACAGCTTTTCCTCTTCTCCAACCTGAACCTTTCCAGCTTTATGTGGTGCTCATCCCTCTCTATCCACATTACCACTGAGAACATCCCTCTATGATGATACTTTAATTATTTGAAGGAAAAACCCCTATTCCCCACCTGTTGTTTCTCTTCTCTCAGCACCCTCACTTCCAGCCAGCCCTTCCTGGCCACAATTTCTGTTCTTTTTACTCCTGCTGCCAGGCTGGGTCCCACACTGAGCACACCCCACGGTGCTGGGGTGGAGGACAAGCAGCTGCAGTGTTGCAGACCCCAGAACCCACAGAACCCCCAGAGCTGGGCAGATTTCCCCTGCAGCTCCCAGGCCAGCAGATCCTCACCTGCACCCTTCCTGCCCTCAGGTCAGCAGGCTCACTTGGTTCACCCGTGGGGATCCTGTGCCCAAGCAGGAGCTGGCAGCAAACCCCAGCCCTGAGCCCCCTGCCAAGGACACGCTGCAGCTGGAGCTGAGCCCCACTGCTGAAAACCCTCCTGATGGTGCCAAAGGTGAGTGCTGAGCCCCATCCTACAGCTCCTGCTGTTCCTGCAGGACAAGGAATGCTAAAACTCCTTCCTCTGGGGTTCTGGAGCTTCAGGGTGTGCTGAAAGAATTGTGGAATTAAAGAATAGAGAATATGCTGAGTTGGGGATCATCCAGCCCAGATCCTGGATCTGCACAGAAACCCCAAAATCCCATCTTGGGCATGCCTGGAGCTCTGGGGCCGTGCCCATTCCCTGGGGAGCCTGGGCAGTGCCCAGCACCCTCTGGGGAAGGGAAGAATCTTTCCAAAATCCGACCTAACCCTGCCCTGGGCCAGCTCCAGGTGTTCCCTGGCTCCTGTCACTGTCCCAGAGATCAGAGCTGCCCCTCAGGAGGAGCTGCAGAGCACAGTGAGGTTTCACCTCCATCTCCTCTTGTCCAGGGGAAAAAGGAAAATACCTGATATTTTATCTAAACAGGAGCTCAGCTTCTTTTCCAGCTCTCAGTGGCTGTACAAAACCAAGGAGCTGGATGGGTACAGAGCCATGGCCACTGTCCTGTGGCCACTGTCCCGTGGCCACTGGCCATGGCACCTGCTGCCAGAACTGGCTGGAAAGGGAGGGTGGAGGCAAACACAATCCCGTTGATGAAATTCCCTTTGTTTTTCAGCAGTTTTCTGATGGGCTGTAGCAGCAGGGAGCAGCCCGAGCCCTGGGCTGAGCTCTGGGCACATCAGTGGAGGAGGATGAGCATTTTGCATTTTTAAATCTTGTCCTTGGTGTCAGCACAGCCTTGGAGCTCCCTGTGCTCTCTGCAGTGACTCCATCCCTGTTTATGTAACTGCAGCTTCTGCTGCTGCTCCTTTGATCTGTGCCGAGCTGCTGGCAGTTAATGAGTGCAGTTAATGAATGCAGTTAATGAGTGACAGTGCAGCTCTCCCACCGCTGCACTCTCACACTTGTGGGACATTAAATGATTTGTGTCCCCTGCACCGGGAAACCCAGCCTGGGGCTGTGGCAGGGCTGGACCAGAGCAGGGCAGGCTGGGGAGCACCCAGCAACTCCAGATCCGCTTTTAGGTTTGGTTTATCACAGATTTTAGATTTGGTTTATGGTTTATCATGAGTTTTAAATTTGGTTTGTCATGGGTTTGAGTTTTAGGTTTCATTTATGGTGTATCATGGATTTTAAGTTTGGTTTTTTGGTTTGTTGTGGGTTTTAGGTTTTGTTTGTCATGGGTTTTAGGTTTGGTTTTTTGGTTTATCCTGGATTTTAGGTTTGGATTATGGTTTATCATGGGTTTTAGGTTTGGTTTATCATGGGTTTTAGATTTGGTTTATGCTTTATCATGGGTTTTAGGTTTGGTTTATCATGGGTTTTAGATTTGGTTTATGGTTTATCATGGGGTTTAGGTTTGGTTTGTCATGGGTTTGAGTTTTAGGTTTCATTTATGGTTTACCATGGATTTTAGGTTTGGTTTTTTGGTTTGTTGTGGGTTTTAGTTTGGTTTATCATGGGTTTTAGGTTTGGTTTATTGTGGATTTTAGGTTTGGTTTATCATTATCATGGTTTGAGATGCTGCAAAAGCAGAACCTGAGCTCAGAGCTCCAAGGAGTATGGAGATGTAGTTAATTTGTTAGGTTTTTTAATATTTATATTTGGATTATTGTTGTTTATATTAGAGGGGTTTTATTTGTTTGGCTTGTTTGATGGTAGTACATGTTTTATAGTTATGGATAATTTGAGAAATACTGTTTATGGTTAGATTAATTTTTTGGTTTTGTGTTTATTTGTAGATGGTGTTTTTGTTTTGATGACTTGAGGCATTACGAGTTTATTGAGTTAGGAGTATTTTTTTTTGTGTTGTTGATTTATTTTTGGTATTTTTATTTGTGCAGTTCATTTGTTTGCTGCTGGAGGATGGTGTTCCTGGCTCACCCCTCCCTCCCTCCCTGCTCGTTCCAGGTGCAGCTGAGACCAAGGGGAGCTCCAAGCTGCTGAGCACGGTGCTGTGGCTCTGTGGGATGGAGCACAGGCAGGAGGCTGCTGAGAGCCTGCCCAAAGCTGAGCCCCTGCCCGTGGCTTCCCTGGAGGAAAACCCCCTGGTGAAACACGTCCTGAACATCAACCTGCTGCTGTGTGTGTGTGCTGGCATCTTCCTCTGGGCTTACTTTGCATAGCCAGGGGGCTGCCAGCCCCCACAGCATCCACTAATCCTAACTGGTGTAAATATTAATGGTTAGCAGAGGGGTAACGTAATTCTTAATGCTTTCTAAATTTTATTTCTTTATTTAAGACATTTGAAAGACGTAATATTTTCCTTGTTTCTAATGGGGGCCTGGCTGGGCACTTGGCACAGTCAGACCCCACCTGGCACCAACCAGCTGGGGAAGGCTGGTTTGGTTATTTTAAATATTTAATGTCGCTCTTTGGCCCTAGAGCACTGCCTGGAATTCAGGAAGCCTGGATTCTGCTCCTATTTATGCCTCTATAACCAGCCACGAGCACTTGGGTCCCCTTCTGGTTCAGCTCCTGTGGCCCAGAGGGACAAGAGTGACCGCAGGGCGGTGGCTGTGCCCCTCAGCTCCTTCCCTGTGTGCAGTGAGTGCTGATGGCCTGGCACTGACACTGCAGTGACACCACCAGCACCAGCAGCCAGCCTGGAACCCCAAAAGTGCAGCCAAGGCAGGACCCAGAGCAGCCCCAGGCACCAGGAGAACCAGGGCTTGGTGTCCAGGGGCATCCCAGAGCCCTGGGCTGGGGGCCACCACTGCCCTGGGGCTCGTGCAGCTGCACAGGAACATAAAAAGAGTGGAAACATGAAAGAGTGAGAGCTGCTCCTGCCTCCTGCAGTCTCCGGGGACGGGGGGCTGCCAAGACCCATGTCCAGCTCCTGGGGCTGCTGCAGAGCCTGCTGGGGCTCCCAGAATTTATTAAATAAACACTGCAGGGTCCCAGCAAAGCTCAGCCAGAGCAGGCACTGACAGCAGCAACACCTGGGAAGCTGCAGCAGGACACAGAAGCAGAAAATATTCTTGTTAAACCATAAACGGAGCTGGGGCTTGGGGAGCCCTCCTGAGCAGGTGAAACACTGCTGGGAACCCTGGGGAGAGAGGCACTGCACAGTCTGGGGGATAAACAGCAAAATCAGAGACAGGACTGGAATCTGTGCCTCATCATACTGAATTTAGAGTCACAAAGGTTTGTTACAGGGCTGGTGTGACAGGAAGGTCCCACAGTGCTCCCACTGAAGTCCTCAAGGAAAAACCAAGCTACACAGTCCAGTGGATCACTGTGACCTTCAGAACCCAGTGGAAGCAACAAAACTAGAATAAAGATGCCTTAAGTTGACAAAAAACCAATCTTTAATTTTATAAATGTTCACTCAACTGCTGAATCCAAACAGCTGTTTCAAAGTTCTTTCAAAACTCAACCGTTTTCAACAAAAGCACAAACCCCATTTCCACGGTTTCCTGGTGAAACAGTTGCCAGCCGCACATGAACAAAGCAGGTTAATACAAATAACTATGAAATCAGGGTAAGTACTGATCCTAAGTAGCAATGAAATGATTAAAGAGACAGGAACAGTCCTTGAAGGCACTGGGTGCATCCACAGTTCCACAGGTGACTGAGAACCAGCAGTCACCACCAGCACTGGGGCAGGGGTTTGGTTCATGGCTTTGGGGATCCTGGGAGCAGCTCCTGGGACGGGCTAAGAACTACAGAGAACCTCTAAGGGCGCTGAGAGGAGATTATTGCCCTAATACAGACATGCACTTTAAATAACTAATGTTCTGCTTCTTATTCTGCTGGGATTTCTGCTAACAGCAGCTGGAGCAGCACTGAGCGCGCCTCCCCGGCGAGCTCCTGCAGCGACTCCTTCCTTCCTTCCATCCAAGAGACTGAAAACCGTTGTGCAGACCCAGATCATTCAACTTCTTCTGAGGGTGAGAGCAGAGCTTGGCCAAAGCTTGGGCTGGGCTTTGGAGAGGTCTCCTCCAAACCTCAGCCAGGCTGGAGATGAGAGAGCCCCCGAGGCTGCAGCTGTGGCCAGCTGTGGCCAGCTGTGGCAGGCTGCAGAAGAAGCTGTTCCCTGTCAGGTCTGGGGTTTTCCCTGGAGGGGAGGCTGGGCAGGGCTCACAGCGCCGTGCTCTCCGTGTCGGTGTCGAGCTCCAGCAGGACGTGGTTGTGCAGCTCTCTGGCCGCTGCCTCTGCAGGAGCCTCTGCAGGAGGGGCTGCAAGTGGTTCTGGAATACTGGAATTAGAGTCTGCACAAAAAGGGACAGCGAGTTTAGCAGCTGCTCACTCATTCACCCGGGCATTCCTGGGCACTGCCTTAGAGAAGGGAAAGCAAAGATCAACGGAGGCTCCTGGGACAGAGCTGCAGGCACAAGGGCTGAGCAGGACAAGGGCTGAGCCCAGCCCAGCTGAGCAGGACAAAAGCTGAGCCCAGCTGAGGGCACAAAGGGCTAAGCCCAGCTGAGCAGCACAAAAGCTGAGCCCAGCTGAGCCCAGCTGTGGCACAAAGGCTGAGCCCATCTGAGCAGCTCAAAGGGCTGAACCCAGCCCAGCTGTGGCACAAAGGCTGAGCCCAGCTGAGCAGCTCAAAGGGCTGAACCCAGCCCAGCTGTGGGCACAAAGGCTGAGCCCAGCTGAGCAGCTCCCACTGCTCCTCCCACACAGCCTGGGCAGTCCTGCACACAGGAACTGAACCCATTTCTTCCTGAGGGAGGGAGGACAGCGAGTGTGATTTAGGATCTGATTCCTCAATGCCCCTGCAGAGCTACAGTGGACTTTCATGTCAAAACACTCAGCAAAATCATTTGGCACCTGAATCATCCAGCAGGGAACACCAGCTGTGACTGTGAGAAGCAACAGGAACATGGATGGTGTCAAAAGGAGTTTGACAAGTTATTTACACCAAGTGCAGGTTAAACCTCTCTCCTGTGTAAACAGGACATGTCATGGTCTTTGCCTCTTCGGAGAGAATTTTGTTCAAGCCAAGAATCACAAAATGCTGCATCTCTGGTCTGCTCTGGCACTAGAATTATCAGACCAGAAAAATCCCTAGCAGCCCAAAAAAAGTTAACTGAAAATTCTGTCAAGATTTTGGAAAGCTGATTTACAATGTGCCATGACATCCCTTACTGCAGTCCAGCAGCTGCTCCACATAGGAAGTAATTTAGATCACTTGAATCAACAAAAAATCCAAATAAAGGCCTTGTTTTCAAGCATAGGAGGTGCAGACAGACATCCTAGAGAGACTGGGACTCATAACTCCAGCATGAAATCCTGAACTTAACCCAGAAGTTACTGCAGAAAACTCAAGTTGAAGGTTTCTGAGCTAAGTGACCTGGGAGAGGGGAGAGCAGCCCCTGAGTCCTCCCAGAGATCTGTGTCTGGAACCCTGCTCTGAGGCCCCCAAGGAATCTGTGTCTGGAACTCTGCTCTGAGCCCTCCAAGGAATCTGTGTGGGACCCTGCTCAGAGCAGCCCCAACCCCATCCTGGCCTGGCACTGAAGGGAGTTCAGGCACAGAACCCCAGAATGGTTTTGGGGCTGGAAGGGACCTTCAATCCCATCCCACCCTCTGCTGGCCCTGGAGCTGCCGTGGGACACTGTGGGACACTGTGGGACTGTGTGGGACACTGTGGGACACTGTGCCAGGGTGCTGGTGACACAGGGCAGGGCGCTGGGGACAGGAGGAGCTCTCCAGGAACAGCTCTGATGTTCGGACACGGACACAGCACAGGCTGAGAGGGGCCAGGACACACGGAGAGCTGCACATCCTGCTCTCCAGGGCTTTAGTGGGTTAATGGAGCAGCAGCAGCCCCTCTCTGGCCATGCTGAGGGACACACACAGCAGGGCACTGGGGTTAGTCATTAGCACACACATCATTAGCAATTAGCAACAGTGGCGGCCAATCAGGGCCCTTTTCCTTACCATTGCACTTGCCAATACAGTTCCTACTGAATGCTGGTCAAACATCTGGATTGTTTAATAAAACCTTCGATTAGAATATTCTAGGGCTTCTTACTTTAATACCATAAACAGAATTTGAGGCACTGCTAAAGTCCAGAGCATAGACAAAGCAATGAACAGGACAGCTCAGAATTCCTATTCAGGGATTTTCTGAGCTTTGCTGGCACCTTAATTTTGTTCCCTCATTGCACTTGTTAAGGTTCAAATTAAAAAGAGCAGTTGCACGTTGTGAATTAGTGGGTGTGTAAGTGCTTGTATGTGCAGGTGTGAATATTAGAGCAGACACTCTGATGTGGCAGGTGGTGTTAATTCAGGTTCTGAATCCTCTCAGACACACTGCTCCGGAGGAGTGGGTGCTTCAGCATGGGCTGGGGTGAGCCTGAGAGTCACTGAACAGACCCTCCCTGTCTGCTATCACTGAAAAAACTTCCTTAGAACCAGGAAAACCCCAAAATGAAAATAAATACAGTCAAACTATGAAACACTTGGAAATTCATGTGAAGTTTCCTTGAAGTTTGACTCATTACCACAGCTGCTGTTAATTGTAGAGTGCTGTCAACATTCAGGGCCCAGCCTCACTTCTGACTTCAGCTTGGGAATAAATGATCCTCATATTTTAAATACACTGCCAAAAGCACAATCAGAAGTCAGTGATTTTAAGAACCAAAGCCACTTTTTAGCTGCTTAAGCAGCTCATGAACTGCTGGAATCTCATCATGGGCAGGGACAGCTCCCGTCTCCCAGGCTCCTCCAAGCCCATCTGTGGTTAAAAAACTGCAAAGCTCAAGTGAGAGCCACATAAAAATGTCACCACAAACCATCAAACTTAGGAAAAATAATATTTGCCTGCACTGAGGAGAACAAGCCTGCTGGAATGGGTCACTTGTCACACCTGACCTGGGGACTGATTCTGGGGGCCTGCTGTGAGCTGGTCATTCTTTACAGGGACTTGAGGAATAATTTAATGTTCAAGGCCTGTCACAGTTGAGCAGCAGAGGCATCAAACCCCATCAAACTCTCTTGCAGGCAGGATGCTCACAGGGATGAGATACAGGGCTGGCAGAGCAAATGTTCCTGTGCAGGACTGGGGACAGGGATGGGCACACAGGGCTGGCACAGCACAGTTCTGTGTAGCACTGGGGACACAGGGCTGGCACAGCACAGCTCCAAGCACATGTCCAAACTGAAGCTGCAAACAGGAGCAGTTTAGCTGCAGTTTCTGTCAGTACAAACCTCATTGGCAGCAACCATCCCCACCTGTGGAGGCATTGGGGTAGAGCTGTTAGGCACCAGAATTGACACACTCTGCATTCCAACACATTAGTGTAACTCTAGAGAAGCTGCAGTGTCATGGGAAAGTTCCAACCATTATTAATTATAAGTAGATTTAAAAGCATTAGTCTCCCACATTCAGTATCTCCTCCTTCAGAATTTCCCAGAATAAGCAGTGACTCAGCAGGAAAGCATTCCAAAATCTGCTGGTTTTGAATGGCCTCAGCAATTACATTTTAAAAAATAAACTTTATCTCCATTAAAGTAACATCGTCCCAATCAAACTGTTAACTACAAGTTTCATGAAGACAAAAGTTTCTCTGTACTTCATGATTGTCTTAAAACAAGGATTGCACTTTAAACGTGAGGCTCTGTAAATACTGACTTAAGAATGTAATACAGGTGATTCTTCAGCTTCTGGATGCTCAATTTAAATGCACATCAGAAGGCTCTGCTCTCACAAGGTAAAACATTCTCTGCGTGTGAGAGAGCGTGTCAGTGACCATTTGTGCCCTTTTCTTATCTCAGAATGTGCTGAAATCCTCCCTCCTTGGCTACATCTTCTCCCTCCTCTAAATATTTGCTTTTTGGCAGCAGATGTACAAGCAGAATTGACTGCCAAGATGCTGAGCTGGAGACAGCCCCAGCGAGCTGCAGCTTCCACACGGGAAAAACACAAACAACACAAGTTCATCTCCACTCGTCCCCAAACACTTCACCCCCAGGAAGGACACCCTGGTGTGCAGAGCAGCTGGGTGGCCACTGAACTGGGAATGGGTTATTTCAGCAGAGATCTGTGCTGTTCAGGCTCCATGTGAGCTCCAGCAGCAGGCCCTGCTCTGGCACGGGGATGCACTCACCTGTGACGATTTTGGATGCTGTTGGTGCAGGGTTTGCAGCGCTGCCATCCCCAGGAGCTGCAGGGTGAGGAGGAGGGGGCACGCTGGGCCTGTTCCTGGGCTTGGGGACAGGCCTGGGCCGGGGCAGGGTGGCACCCTGAGGTAAGGAGGGAGCCTGGCAGGGCTCGGGGGGCTGCTTCCCCAGCGGGGGCGTGTCGGGGGGAGTGGGACTCTGGGACAGGGACAGGGACAGCGAGGAGCAGTCCCCTGCTCCCTGCTCCCCAGGAGATGCTTGGCTGCTGCCCTTGGGCTGCAGGGGAGGAGTTGCCTGTGCTGGGGGCTGGGGGGGCGGGTGGCTGGGGGCTTGGACTGGGGAGAGGCTGCTGGAATATCTGCGAGGGGCAGAGACCTGCGAGGGGCAGGAGCCCTGCGCTGCTCCCTGGTTTGCATGCTGGGCAGGAGGGGAAGAGCTTCTGCCCGGGGGCTTTGGAGACACAGAAGGTGCCTGAGCAGCTGGGGAAGAGCTTTGGCTTCCTGGCTGCCCCGGGGGAGGGTTGGCAGGTTTGGGGGGGGCTGGTGCTGGCTTCTTCACAGCTGTGGAGAGAAAAGAGGAGAGTCCAGCATCAGGGACATGCAGGGAGTGACTGCTCATTGGGACATGCAGGGAGTGACACAGGGAGTGACTTCCCGCTGCCAGGGAGTGGGATATGGGGAAGGAATTGCTCTGGGAGGGTGGGCACAAGTGCCCAGAGCAGCTGGGGCTGCCCCTGGATCCCTGGCAGTGTCTCAGGCCAGGCTGGATGGGGCTTGGAGCAGCCTGGGACAGGGGAAGGTGTCCCTGCCATGGCAGAGGACAGAACAAAATGAATTTTATGGTCCCTTCCATCCCAAACCATTTTGGAATTCTACGATTCCAAACCAAGCTCCCAAAGAAAACAATGAGAGGCACAAAATATCCTCAGGTATGTTATCAAAATAAAATGGTGCATTATCAACCCAAGTATTTACTGATAACAGCTTTTGTGAGAGTTTGTTGAACAGCACTGGTGACACTCTCACCATTCAGAGTCCAAAAGTCACAGCTGCTTTACAGCCAGCCTTGGGGACAGGCCAAGGGCTGAAAGTGCTGTGTGTGTGAGGGCAGAGCTGCTGATGCAGTTATTTCAGCAGCACTGTGCAGCACATCAAGGCTGGGACCAGTGGCTGAGAAGCAAATGAACACCCACCTCTCCTCAGGGCGTGGGGACTGGGGCCAGCAGCGTTCTGGGGCTGGGTGACAGCGAGTTGGGAGGAGCTGGGGACAGGGGCAGGGCTGGCCTGCCCATTCCTCACCGGGGGAGGAGTGGCAGAGCTGCTGTCCTTGCCTTTCGAGGTGCTGCAAATGAAAACACGCAAAAGCTCACATCAGAGGGGCTTCTCACCTGCCTTGCCTGCTCAGCTGCTCCACAGGGATCAGGTATCTTAACACAATTTTTGGTCAAGCCCTGGCACAGGAGCCCAGGGAGGAGGTGCAGTCACAGTGGATGTGGCACTTGGGGCTCAGGGGTGAATGCTGTGGCAGTGCTGGGTGAGGATGGAGATGAGCCTGAGGTGTTTCTGTGCACCTGCAGGCTTCTCTACTCCTCCACATTCAGAGTCACCTGCAGCAATTCAGTCCCCAGAAGTGACTTTACTCACTGGCACTCTGCAATCCCCATTTTCCTGCTGCTGTTAATAAACTGTGAGTGCTTGCACAAAGGCTGTGCAGATTTTAAATGCAACTTTCAGACCTCCAAGGCTCTGTTTCTCAGCTGCCTCTTGCCACAAAAGCCATCTGTGGAGGAAATACTGGTCTGCAGGGGATTTCCAAAGGAGCTGGTTTTGTAAATGTGTCACCTGAGAAGGAGCTCTGTGCACAGGAGCCAGAGCTGCATCAAAGCCCAGGCTGGGGTTTCACCCTGAGCCTCCCAGGCTGACATTTGGCAGCACTGCAGCTTCACACGTGGTTTGTCACAGCTCGCAGAGCAAAGTGCTGCTTCCCCCTCACTGGAGGAGGTCAGGCTGCTGCAAACAGCCCTGGAGTGCAGGGACAAGCACAGAGCTCCAAACTGAACAGCAATGTGTGTACCCACCTTTGTGTGTGCCTGCTTGTCCTACAGAAACTAACCCTGAATTATGATAAACTGACTGCAAGCCTGCTCATCACTAACACTCACTACAGACGAATAAACAGAACAAGACATATCCAGATAACGTGTACAAGAAACAACAAGCAAGAACAACAGGTTTCTGGCATTGCCACTGAAGGTTTTGCTCTTTCAGCAGCAAACTGGCATCACCTGTGGGCAGCAGAAATAGAGTCTGTATTTGTATTTTTCATCATCATTTTTCCCCCCAAGAATTCCACTATCTTAAGAGATAAACTCCAGAACAGAGTTTATGACATACAGAACTATGTATGCCATATTAGAAGATGAATTCTGGAACACCCAGAACCATGTGTGCTATTTCAGAAGGCCAATTCTGGAACATGAACCATGGATGTTACAATACCAATTCTGGAACATGAACCATGGGTGTTGTAACATCAATTTTGGAACACCCAGAACCATAGATGTTCCAGAACCAGGGGTTGTAAGATCAATCAGATGTTGTAGGATCAATTTTGGAACACCCAGAACTGTGTGTGTTATTTCAGAAGGCCAATTCTGGAACCATGGATGTTATAAGACCAATTTTGGAACACCCAGAGCCATGGAAGTTGTAAGATCAGTTCTGGAGCACCCAGAGCCATGGATGTTGGAACACCCAGAACCATGG
>VRYO01002014.1:853077-867510 GCA_009812075.1 Sialia sialis | reverse complement strand
CGTGTCAGTGACCATTTGTGCCCTTTTCTTATCTCAGAATGTGCTGAAATCCTCCCTCCTTGGCTACATCTTCTCCCTCCTCTAAATATTTGCTTTTTGGCAGCAGATGTACAAGCAGAATTGACTGCCAAGATGCTGAGCTGGAGACAGCCCCAGCGAGCTGCAGCTTCCACACGGGAAAAACACAAACAACACAAGTTCATCTCCACTCGTCCCCAAACACTTCACCCCCAGGAAGGACACCCTGGTGTGCAGAGCAGCTGGGTGGCCACTGAACTGGGAATGGGTTATTTCAGCAGAGATCTGTGCTGTTCAGGCTCCATGTGAGCTCCAGCAGCAGGCCCTGCTCTGGCACGGGGATGCACTCACCTGTGACGATTTTGGATGCTGTTGGTGCAGGGTTTGCAGCGCTGCCATCCCCAGGAGCTGCAGGGTGAGGAGGAGGGGGCACGCTGGGCCTGTTCCTGGGCTTGGGGACAGGCCTGGGCCGGGGCAGGGTGGCACCCTGAGGTAAGGAGGGAGCCTGGCAGGGCTCGGGGGGCTGCTTCCCCAGCGGGGGCGTGTCGGGGGGAGTGGGACTCTGGGACAGGGACAGGGACAGCGAGGAGCAGTCCCCTGCTCCCTGCTCCCCAGGAGATGCTTGGCTGCTGCCCTTGGGCTGCAGGGGAGGAGTTGCCTGTGCTGGGGGCTGGGGGGGCGGGTGGCTGGGGGCTTGGACTGGGGAGAGGCTGCTGGAATATCTGCGAGGGGCAGAGACCTGCGAGGGGCAGGAGCCCTGCGCTGCTCCCTGGTTTGCATGCTGGGCAGGAGGGGAAGAGCTTCTGCCCGGGGGCTTTGGAGACACAGAAGGTGCCTGAGCAGCTGGGGAAGAGCTTTGGCTTCCTGGCTGCCCCGGGGGAGGGTTGGCAGGTTTGGGGGGGGCTGGTGCTGGCTTCTTCACAGCTGTGGAGAGAAAAGAGGAGAGTCCAGCATCAGGGACATGCAGGGAGTGACTGCTCATTGGGACATGCAGGGAGTGACACAGGGAGTGACTTCCCGCTGCCAGGGAGTGGGATATGGGGAAGGAATTGCTCTGGGAGGGTGGGCACAAGTGCCCAGAGCAGCTGGGGCTGCCCCTGGATCCCTGGCAGTGTCTCAGGCCAGGCTGGATGGGGCTTGGAGCAGCCTGGGACAGGGGAAGGTGTCCCTGCCATGGCAGAGGACAGAACAAAATGAATTTTATGGTCCCTTCCATCCCAAACCATTTTGGAATTCTACGATTCCAAACCAAGCTCCCAAAGAAAACAATGAGAGGCACAAAATATCCTCAGGTATGTTATCAAAATAAAATGGTGCATTATCAACCCAAGTATTTACTGATAACAGCTTTTGTGAGAGTTTGTTGAACAGCACTGGTGACACTCTCACCATTCAGAGTCCAAAAGTCACAGCTGCTTTACAGCCAGCCTTGGGGACAGGCCAAGGGCTGAAAGTGCTGTGTGTGTGAGGGCAGAGCTGCTGATGCAGTTATTTCAGCAGCACTGTGCAGCACATCAAGGCTGGGACCAGTGGCTGAGAAGCAAATGAACACCCACCTCTCCTCAGGGCGTGGGGACTGGGGCCAGCAGCGTTCTGGGGCTGGGTGACAGCGAGTTGGGAGGAGCTGGGGACAGGGGCAGGGCTGGCCTGCCCATTCCTCACCGGGGGAGGAGTGGCAGAGCTGCTGTCCTTGCCTTTCGAGGTGCTGCAAATGAAAACACGCAAAAGCTCACATCAGAGGGGCTTCTCACCTGCCTTGCCTGCTCAGCTGCTCCACAGGGATCAGGTATCTTAACACAATTTTTGGTCAAGCCCTGGCACAGGAGCCCAGGGAGGAGGTGCAGTCACAGTGGATGTGGCACTTGGGGCTCAGGGGTGAATGCTGTGGCAGTGCTGGGTGAGGATGGAGATGAGCCTGAGGTGTTTCTGTGCACCTGCAGGCTTCTCTACTCCTCCACATTCAGAGTCACCTGCAGCAATTCAGTCCCCAGAAGTGACTTTACTCACTGGCACTCTGCAATCCCCATTTTCCTGCTGCTGTTAATAAACTGTGAGTGCTTGCACAAAGGCTGTGCAGATTTTAAATGCAACTTTCAGACCTCCAAGGCTCTGTTTCTCAGCTGCCTCTTGCCACAAAAGCCATCTGTGGAGGAAATACTGGTCTGCAGGGGATTTCCAAAGGAGCTGGTTTTGTAAATGTGTCACCTGAGAAGGAGCTCTGTGCACAGGAGCCAGAGCTGCATCAAAGCCCAGGCTGGGGTTTCACCCTGAGCCTCCCAGGCTGACATTTGGCAGCACTGCAGCTTCACACGTGGTTTGTCACAGCTCGCAGAGCAAAGTGCTGCTTCCCCCTCACTGGAGGAGGTCAGGCTGCTGCAAACAGCCCTGGAGTGCAGGGACAAGCACAGAGCTCCAAACTGAACAGCAATGTGTGTACCCACCTTTGTGTGTGCCTGCTTGTCCTACAGAAACTAACCCTGAATTATGATAAACTGACTGCAAGCCTGCTCATCACTAACACTCACTACAGACGAATAAACAGAACAAGACATATCCAGATAACGTGTACAAGAAACAACAAGCAAGAACAACAGGTTTCTGGCATTGCCACTGAAGGTTTTGCTCTTTCAGCAGCAAACTGGCATCACCTGTGGGCAGCAGAAATAGAGTCTGTATTTGTATTTTTCATCATCATTTTTCCCCCCAAGAATTCCACTATCTTAAGAGATAAACTCCAGAACAGAGTTTATGACATACAGAACTATGTATGCCATATTAGAAGATGAATTCTGGAACACCCAGAACCATGTGTGCTATTTCAGAAGGCCAATTCTGGAACATGAACCATGGATGTTACAATACCAATTCTGGAACATGAACCATGGGTGTTGTAACATCAATTTTGGAACACCCAGAACCATAGATGTTCCAGAACCAGGGGTTGTAAGATCAATCAGATGTTGTAGGATCAATTTTGGAACACCCAGAACTGTGTGTGTTATTTCAGAAGGCCAATTCTGGAACCATGGATGTTATAAGACCAATTTTGGAACACCCAGAGCCATGGAAGTTGTAAGATCAGTTCTGGAGCACCCAGAGCCATGGATGTTGGAACACCCAGAACCATGGGTGTTATAAGACCAATTTTGGAACACTCAGAACCATGGATGCTGTAAGATCAGTTCTGGAACATGAACCATGAATGTTATAAGATCAGTTCTGGAACACCCAGAACCAGAACAATCAGATCAATCAGATGTTGTAAGATCAATTCTGGAACACCCAGAGCCATGTGTGTTATTTCAGAAGCCAAATTCTGTAACTGCACATGACAGGAGAGCTCCTACTGCCCACACCAGCCAGAGGTGCCCAGTTTGGAGCTGGAGCTGCTGCCCACAGCAGCCAGGGCACATCCCTGGGCACAGGTGCCCGGTTTGGAGCTGTGCCAGGCACATCCCTGGGCACAGGTGCCCGGTTTGGAGCTGTGCCAGGCACATCCCTGGGCACAGGTGCCCGGTTTGGAGCTGTGCCAGGCACATCCCTGGGCACAGGTGCCCCGTCGCTGCTGGAGTGTGCCAAGCTGCTGCCAACACAAGCCGTGCCTCTTACCTGGCATCCTCGGAGGCGGGGGCCGGGGGCTGCTCCGGGGGGGCAGCGGGGGGAGCGGGGCCCGGCTCAGCCCCCGGGGGCGGGCAGGGCTGCTCGGGGGGCTCGCAGGGCGGCAGCGGGGGCTGGAAGGCGGGGGATGTGAGCTTTCTGTTTACAGTGCCACACCGCCGCGGGGTCGAGGGCAACTCCAGCACCTTGACACCAAAGCTACAGAGAGAAGAGAGAGTGAACACAGCAGCGGCACCCCGGGCTGGGGCAGCAGGACAGCGGGGCTCCCACCCCTCACACACACCCAGACATGCAAAGCACAACGAGGAAAGCTCCGCTGGCTGCACCACAGCACGAGTTAAAGCTTCCACTGCCTGCACAACACCAGCAGGGTTAGGACATGCAGCAGGACCTGGCTTATCCCCACGGGATAAGCTAAACTCAGGGACAAACTCGATTACACTGGACAAACACTGATGACAATGAGGTCACAGCACTGGGATCTCACATGGAAATACAGACATTTCCTTCCATACCACACTAGTTCCTCACTAAATGCACTTTGCCACATGAATTTTGTTTCTATCGCACACTAAGTTGCAGCAGGGATTCAAAAAAAGCTACAGGCTGTGATTTGGAGGCTGGAATGAAGATCTTCACAGTCCTTTCCAAGCCAAATCATTCTATTTGTGTTTCAAGGAGAACAATGGAGAAACAGACCCCAGCTCTATCAGATTTTAAAATGCATACAGCACATTCATTCTAGAAATGATTTTATCCTGGTTGTGCTAAACACTGAGTCTTGAACTGATTTTCCTCCTCCTCTGTGAGTGCTGACAAATTTGCATGTGGCTGGTCACAGCTGACAGGTAACAACTTAACATTTGCATCAACAGCTAAAAACAAGCACATCACTTGAATACTCATGATGAGTGATAAGAATGAACATTACACTACATGTTATATGGGAAACAGCACGTTTTACTGGGGGTTTAGCATTCTACTGCTTGCTGTGGCAATACTGTACCATCATAACTCAGAAGTCCTATCATGAAGGCACCAGGTGACACCACCTCAGCTTATGGGCTTTGAAAGAGAAGCCATGGGATACCACAAGTTAGAGACTGAGAGATGCTGCTGCAGACACTTCTGTTCCAGTGAACCTCAGACCACCCCCAATCTGTGCCAGGATGGAACTGGGAGCAGCAGTATCTGCCTGGGATTTATATCATGCATGGAGTGTAACTGTACATTACCTTTGAGCCATCCTCAGGCTGCAACAACAGGAAATAAATCACCATTGTTACCCACAGCACATCCATGAAATTCCTCTCCTGACACCACTGACTGAAGCCTCACTGAAGAGGGCTGAGAAGTGCACCCACCTTTCCTTCTTCAGCAAATCCCCTTCCATCACAGTCATGCTCAGAGGCCTCTTCCTCTCCAGGGTGCCACATTCAAAGTCATTCCCAGTGTGTGACAAGTGGTTGGAATTCACAGCAGGAACTGCCACAAAGGCCCCAGACACGTTGAAATCCTCATCTGCAAGAGGGACACAGCCAGGATGGCTCCTCACCACTGAGGGGAGCTGGAGGGTGATGGAAAACTGCAGAGCTGTGGCTGAACTCACCTCCAGGGAAGAACCAGTCTGCATGCTGGATGATGGGCTCGATGACTGCCACCACGTGCACTGAGGTGGCTGCTGCCATTTCAGCCAGGGATCTGCAGGAGAGCGTGAAGAACACTTTATTCAGTGCTCCATCAAAGCAAGAAAATTAAATCAATTCTAAATATCCACCTAAATAACAGCTTAGGCTAAGCATGATGCATCAACTCCTCAGTAAAAGAAAAAACAACCCAAACTGTGCTGGGCTCCAGATTGTTCAGGAACATTCACAGCTTTTGGAAACACCCCCAAACCCTTCCTGCCTCAGAGGATGGGCTGAAAGAACACTTGAAATAATTTTTAGGTAAACAGCTGCTGTGAACAGACTGAAGAATTTAAATCTATCAATTCTACAGCTTCACCCAGTTCTGTTTGCTTTTGAAAAGAACTCACCCTTCATTCTTTGCCCACAACAAGTTGGGGCCCAGGACTATGGCGATGTTGCTTGGAGTCATTTTGTTAACATCACTGTTCTGGGCAAGCTTGGCTAGAAATTTGATTAAATACCTTCAAAAAGGAAAGAAAGAAGTAAACCGTGAGCATTTTTTTGTGGAAAGCAAATAAATAAAAATTCAAGAACTTGTAAAGACAGCTCCCAACAGCAGGGAAATGGGATGAGCCTTCTTGCCTGGCAGCTGCCCAAAGCTTCTGCTCATGAATCATGAAAGCTGAACTGGATAGCAAAGAAAGCAGCTCCCATCTTAGCAAAACAGAACCACAGAAATATTACACTTCCAGAGAAAAAGGCTCAGTTTCAGCTGGTTTCACATCCTGTAATGGAAATTCCACGCTTCTAGGAATCACTAGAGCTGGTCTTGTTTTGATCCATTTCAAAAATGCAAAACCAAAAGGAAAAACGAGATGTTTAGGAATAGATCCAGGTGATTTCTAAGACTGGAAACAGCAGCAAAGAGCAGAGCATGAGCCATAAATAGAAATGCTCTGTGCATCACTATTTCCTGCCTCCAGGGAATTTGAGGACACCACCTATGCATGGAGTAAGAGAGACTTTTATAAATCTCACAGAATGTGGCCAAGGAAAGCACAGCTGGATTGGAGTTGGGGTTTTGGGGTGCAAAGCAGCTGAGCTGAGGGATGTCCACACCCACCTGAAGTTAACTCGGTAATGCTCAGGTAATCTGTTACAAATCCTCCACAACTCCTGGAGCTTCTTATCCTGGTCCTGAATACTGGAAGGACAAAAAAAATGCCATGACATCTCACCCTCAGGGCAGAAATCAGCTGTTTGTGCAGTGACAAAGAGATGAGAATATAAACTTCCATTTATGCCAAATAAAGGTTTTGTACTCAGTAAGCAGATCCCTGAATTATCTCCACCTGTAACAAAACTGCTTGAGCATCAATACTGCAGCCCTGAAGCAGCCCTGGTAGCTAAAGTAGATATTTCACCACATTTTGTGCAATTTGTATTCAGCCATTTATTATTTAAAATAAGTTGTTACACTAAATACCCATTAATGAAATAATAAATAACTGTGTGCGCTTGGTTGTTTCCTTTGAACTCATCAATGAAGAATCCAATTTAACAGAAATACACAGCATGGCTCTCTCCAGCTGTTTGTGGGTGCTTACTTTGCAGCTTGTGTCCACTCCTCATACAGGCTGTAGGTCATGAGAGGCTCTGGCAGCTCCCTTAAATAGGATTTCAAGGCACCTGCAATGCAGACAGGGACAGGTTGGCTCCTCAGGGAAAATTCTGCCCTCACATTTGCAGTTTTATCTGTGCAGTAAATTCCAAGAAGCAGGGAAAGTGGCAAGACCTGACACTTGCACAGTGGAACTGCTCAGATGTTAAGACAAAGGTTAAGTCAGTAATTAGTGCAATCTGACAGAAACATGCTATAAAACTCTGCATTATCTCTTCAGGACAAAGGATTTACAAAGATCTGTTGAAGGCTCTGATGTGCCTTGACCACATTAACACTCTCATCATGAGAGATGTGACAGGTGGGTCACCATCTCACCTGAACTTTACACAGCACTGTCACAAACCCATCAGGTGTGATCAGCACAGGCACCCCACACTCACCTGAGTCAAACTGTGCCCTGAACTGTCACTGACTGTCACCTCTCCCAGTTTAACTGTGGAGATCAGCACTGAACACAGAGCTGTGTTCTATCAATTTACACCTGCTTTGCTTTCAGAGCACTCCCAGTACCTGCAACAGCGTGGGGGTCTGAGTAGAACTCATCCAGCTGGGAAGTGGAACAGTCCAGGGCAGCTTTCAGCTTTTTTAACTTGGAGGCTCCAGCAGCAATTCTGAACAAGCCCTGCACAACAGAAATGAAAGATACAGATTGCTGATCACACACTGGCATGGAGCAGCCCCAGTTTTACAACAGCCTCTCTGAGGACATTGCAGCTTTGTCCCCTGACAGCCAGGACCCAGCTGGCCCTTGCTGATGTCCTGTCACTGCCACCTGAGCATGGCTCAGTTCTGTCCCACCCCAAATTCTCATCTTTCACACAGTGCTGAGGTTATTTCTGTCGCATAACATTTCCCAGCTACTTAATGAAGAAATCATTCAAGCATCATTAACAACCAGACAGCACTCACAGCTGCACTGGGCCCTTCTCCTCCCCCTGCAGGGAATCTGGGATTGCTCACCTCCTCTCTCATCCCTGTCTCCAGCAGCATCATGACACAGGCTTCGATGGGAACGGCGATTTCCCGCCCACTGCGCTTCAGGTGCTCCTCCAGGGGAGTTCCAAAAGCTGGCTTTTCTGTCCATTTGTCTAAGTTGGAGAGTATCAAAACACTGAGCAGGGAAAAACTACCAAACCCTGAATTACAGCCCAGCAAGGAGAGAGGAAAGCCTCTAGTACAGCACAGAAATGCTCAGATTACAGCAGGAGTTTTATAGCCCTTGACTGGTAAAGTCCCTTGGATCATGAGCAAAGAGAAAATGAGGCTGCTGGTGGTCAAGAAAAAAATACTTCTGCATCTTTCTGGGTGGAACATCACACACAAACTCTGTGTCTAACTGGAATTAATAAATAACAAACCTCAACAAGGCTGCATGTTCCAGTAACACTGATTTGGGTCCAGTCTGCAAGAATCTGTGAGGAAATTTTGTCCAGACTGCATGACCTGGGCTGATTTTTGTTTTAACTCTATTTATGGTGAATAAAAACTGAGCTGTTAATAAAAAGTTTATTCCTTAAATTTGATTTCTTAAATCAGATTACAGTGGATGATAACAGCCCCAGTGTGTCACATCGGAACTACCATGGTAACAGCCCAGCATTGTAACATTCAAATTTTCAATTTAATTCTTCAATTCTTGTTTAATTCTGATTGGCACAAATTTCTCCAAATTGAATGTGATTTTGTTCTTGCCTACAATTTACGTTCTGACCCATTTCTGCTACTTTAACTGAAAAAATGCAGATGTAAAAGGTTATTGTTAGTATAGATGTGTTATTTCTTTCATGTGGAAAAGAGGCCAAGAAAGACAAAAGCTTCAGAGGACTTCAAAGAGTGCTCTGAAGGCAAAGTGTTTCTGCAAAGGATTTAATTCATCCCTTTTCTTCACAAAACCACGTCAATCACCTCTCATGTCAGGTTTTAGTCCCTCTCATTCACTAACAATGCACATGGCACTTCCCAACCTTTGCAAATTACAGTGAACTTTAGGAAAAGAAACCTCAGCACTTGTTCAGAGTCCCAGCTCCCATCCCTGAAAGTGTCCCTGGATGGGCCTGGAGCACCCTGGGACAGTAGAGGTGTCCCTGGATGGAATTTGGAGCACCCTGGGACAGTAGAGGTGTCCCTGGATGGGGTTTGGAGCACCCTGGGACAGCAGAGGTGTCCCTGGATGGGGATTTGGAGCACCCTGGGACAGCAGAGGTGTCCCTGGATGGAATTTGGAGCACCCTGGGACAGTAGAGGTGTCCCTGCCATGGCAGGGCTGGCACTGGGTGGGCTTTAGGGACCCTTCCACCCCAAACCTTTATGGGATTCTGCTTTACTCTGCAGCTGGAAACACAGGGTGAGGAATTCCTCCCTTCAGCTCCTTGGCCACCATGGCTCCAGCACCTTCCAGGCAGGCCAGGCTGTTCTGGAACATTCTGCTCTGCACAAACTTTCCGTACAAGAACAAATTTCAAGCAGCCACATCCACACAGAACCTTCTGCACAGCCCTGCTGCTGTCCCAGCATCACCTCTGCATTCCCTCCTCTCCCACTCAATTTTCCTGATTTATGTCTTGAATTGGTTCACCTTTCGCAGCTTCCAGCAGCTGGAGACACCTGAGCCTTCCTCAGCTCAGACTGTGTTTTCCCTCAGACTCTGTTCACCTACTTCTCCAAAGATTCAGGGACAGCACAGCCAATATTTTGGAGAGTGGTTTCCAAAACACGCAGTGCATCCTCATCCCAAATCATCAGGGATGCACCTGAAATCCCCTGGCAGTGGAAGCTTAGCAGCAGCTTCAGTTCTTCTCAGGGAAGAAATGATGCTGCACAATTCACTTTTTTAACAGCTGATAATCAGCTCAAGAACCCAAACTCTCCATTTCCCAGCAGGGCACACTGGGAAAGAGGACTGCACAAAATGAGGGAAAATATAAAAACCAAGTTCCTTAAAATCCGTGGTGTTTTCCTGATAATCACCTGTGATCACTCAAGAACCAAATCACAATGACACTTTATTGGCCTGAAAAGCCAGAAAAAGGGCACAAGGAAAACAGGTGAGCAGTTAGAAAAATCCTTCCTTTACCCTGCTGGGTATCAGAGATCCTTAATTAACATTTCATTAGTGTGTTAAACATGGCTGGAGAGTCCAGAGAACGAAGATGGAATTATGCTTGGGAATGTAAAACTGTTAAGCAGATCAAAATGGCCTTATTAAATCAGTCTGCATGCAAGAGGATCGAGAGAGAGGAGGAGAACGTTGTGCAGAGGTGGCACAGGCAAGGAAAGCATCAGCCAGAGCTCAGGTTACTTTACCTTGGTGGGCTTGGATTTCGGGAAGGACCTTTTCTATGACTGCTAATGCTTTTCTATGGTAATCTGCTTGTGCTTCTAACAACTGAGAACAGAAGCCACATTTCAAAAACAAAAAGAGCATTAGCTTCTGAAGGGCACAGAGGACAAGAGCAAAGGTTCAGCACACGCTGGGGGTGAGAGCTGGGGGCGTGCCCAGCTGCTGCAGAGCCCTCACTCACCGTGACAAAGCAGCGAGCGTACTCGCCCTCCTTGGACACGAAGCTGTACATGTCTGCAGCCAGCTGATCCTTGGGAGAGATGCAGGGCACAGGTTAGCTCACCTCCCGTGGGATACACTCATTCATGGGGTTTGTTTTGCCTGAGAGGCTCTATAAGCTCAAGTAAAATCATTTCAGAACCTCAGCTCTGGTTTAACCAGCAAACCCCTTCAGCCAAGAACATTTTGCCATTCAGTCCAGTTATTTATAGCACTCAAGGACTAACAGAAATGGTTTCAGTTCTCAGCACTCAATGCAGCACTGGCTGTTGAGGAGTGACAATGAGTGTGGAGTGGGACAGCTGTGACAGCTCCATTTTCCTCCAGGTGCCTCCCAGTGCACAGCTGCTCCATGGCCTGGAGCACCCAGACACCCTCAACACTCATTCATGGCCTGGCTGAGACTGAAACTGAAAATAATGTCAAATACCCAACTCAGAAACAGCCTGGCTGGAGTTCCTCACTGAACTGAAGCAATCCAGAGATCAGCTGGCATGAAATTCCCCCCAGGACACACAGACACTGCCACAGGATCTGCAGTTGCACAATTCCATGGGAGGTGTGCAAGGGACACTCATCCTGTCCTTACCTTGCACTGCTCTACTTTATTTCCAGCTTCATCCATCTCTTCCTTCAGAGACTCTATTTTTGAAGGGTGCACTTGGAAATTTGTTCCTGAAGTTTTGTGGGCTTGGTTATACCTGGTGAAGGGAAGTTTCATTTGGTGAAAATCAATATTCAACACGAATCTGCATTTATTCTTTCAACAGGAAACAAACCCCACAGCTCCAGAGGTTTTCCAACAGAACTAAAAGGTTCAAAACCATTCATGACATGCTGACATAATCCAGCAGCAGCTATAAAAACCTCCAGGATTTATAAAAATCACCTGCATCTGTCCCAGTCTGTTACATGGGTGTAGAACATGCTGAAAATGGCTCCACCAATTCTCAAATTAAAAGCATTTAAAAGCACTCAGGGCTGAGATGAAGGACCCAGGAGCCTCCCAGGGAGAGGGAACAGGGCTGTAAAAACCCTTGGTGGGGTCACACAGATTCCTGTTCCCTCCTTAAGCTGAAAAATTCAGTGATTCCTTATTGAAGCTAAAACCTGTATGAGCTGGAAACTGGATGAGTTTCCAAGATTTTTCTGATTGCATCCAGGCATGTAAGAACTCCAAAATCTCGATTATGTTTGGATTTAGCAGCCATAGGTTCTTTCCTGGTGTAACTTCAATGTAAGTTTGTCTTTCTTCACCTGCTCAGAGCAGCATTTCAGGAGCAAGCAGCAGATCAGAGCAGGTGCCACGAGATGCCAAACAGGAATTCAGGTGCACAGAAAAGCCCCAGTAAATAAAATGCTCTCCTACCTTCCCCTTGCAGAGTCCCAGTCCAGCACCAGCTTTGCAAGCTGCTTCCTCTGCTTCTGGATGTTGGGGATCTCTGTCTGAAATGACAATTAGGGGCTTACATTGAATTTTAAATTGTGCTTTGTAACAAATTACATGTTGTATTTTCATACCCACTTTCCACCAGTAACACAGGGCTCTTTAAAGCAGTTTTTAAAACACTTCTGCTGAGTTTGTGCATCGCTGCAGACGTGTTTCTCCTCCCAGCTCTCACCTCTGTCAGCAGGCACAGTGGGTCTAGAATTTCTCTCTCAATCTGCACTTCATGCTGGGAGAGTTCCATTGCCAGCTTGTTCTCTGCATCCCCACAGGTATCCAGCATTTTCCTGGCAGAAATAAGGACATTGTCACGGACACTGGCTCAGAAGGGCTCAAGGCAGAGCATCCCCTCATGGACTGGAGAGCCCTGGGCCAGGCAAGGGGAGCTGTTAAAGCTTTGTGAATTCCTGAGCCCTGACAGCACTCCGGAGGCTTCCAGACACGCAGGTGACTAAAGCAGCCCTGAGGGCACACAAGTCAGTCCTTATTTCCCAGCCCATCTCACAGGGAGAGTTGCTCAATGCAGTATTTCATTTTCTCCTAAGCCCCCTTAATGTGCAGCTCTTAACTCCCTAATTCCAGCAATCCCACCCCAGCAGTCTCAGGCTCCAAGCCCATGGCTTGAGCTTCATTTTATGCTAGTTGTAAGGAAAACCCCTATGCTGTAAGATTTTATCCAGGTTTAAATCTCCTGCAGTGGCTCAGAAACCTTCTCAAAGGTTTCTAAGGTCATTCTACACTGTCTCCATAAGAATTCCCATTTAGCTCCAGGGATTCAGCACATGGAGCTTCACTTCTTTCAGCCACTTTGCTGGAAATTGCAAATAACACTTTGCCAGGATAAATAAATTTGGGGTACTTTGAAATAGGAGCAATCAATGCAAATTGACATTAAATTTTAAGTCACCAATTCAAACCTGCAGAATGAAGTTTAAAATAAAAATGGAGTTTAATTGAAGAATACACAACATTTTGAACTTCAAATAGAGATGCTAATTCTACCAACCCACAAGGAAAAAAGCCATTTTAAAAACCTTTATGACAGCAGAGAATCAGAATCCTCTGGAATGCAATTCAGCCTAAAACTCGTCCCCAAATCATTCCAGAAAAACTGCTTGCTCACTGCTTCTCCCTTTGGATTAAAGAAAGACTCTAGAAATACTAAGTTTTATTAGACTGAAACCAGCCTTTGTGCAGCCCCAGTTAGAGCCCTGCAGGCAGTGAGATGTCAGACAGCAAGGCAGGAGAAAAAGGCAAACACTCACCCCAGCAGAGTTTCATCACTCAGCTGGATGGATCCTTCCTGCATGTTCTGGGCCAGAGCTGTCAGAGGAAGTTTTTTCTGTGGGACAGAAGGAACAGAGCTTAGCTGAGTGCTGCTCACTCTTTCCAGCTTCCCCAGCACATCCCTCCGAGGCTCTGCTGCTCCTCCATATGGTTCCTATTACACCAACACAGCTCGTTCCTGGACTCAAAGAAAATGCCAAGTCACAGAAAGTTTCAAGCCCCAAGACTCCTGTTCTCAGACACTCTGAAAAGCACTTTCTTCTCAGTTTTAGGGGAATGATGGCCCAAAGCAAATCTCAGCTGCTGCCAAGGAGAGATAAACAGTGTTAAGCTGAGATTTAAGCAAGCAGCTTGTCACATCTCTGTCCCTGTGTGTCCCTGCTCTCAGGTCTGTGTTACTCAATAAAAGGAGAAAGTGTGAATCTGAATTACCTCTGGCTCTCATGCTTTAGGAAAACCTAGGGGCAGAAATGAAAAGCAGTTCCAGCCAGGGGGAGGTGTCAGTGTCCAAGGGCAAGGCCAGATCTGAGGAGCTGGCTCAGAGCTGCACATTCTCTGCCCCAGCTGGGTTCAGGAGAGATCCAAGCACCCAGCACCCTGCAGGGACACTGCAGGGACACTGCAGGGACACACTGCAGGGACACTGCAGGGACACAGAGTGACCTGGCACTGCAGGGGCACACTGCAGGGTGCTCCCAGCCTGAGCTGGGTGCTGATGGGGTTCTACTGGGATTTCACTGAAATTTCACTAGAGTTCTACAGGGATTTCACCAAGGTTCCACTGAAATTTCACTGGGGTTCCACTGGGATTGTACTGGTGTTTCACTGGGCTTGCACTGGGGCTTCACTGGGATTTTGCTGGGGTTTCACTGAAATTTCACTGGTGTTGCCCTGTGGTTGCACTCAAGTTTCACTGGGGTTCCACCGGAGTTGCACTCAAGTTTCACTGGCATTTCACTGAGGTTCCCCTCAAGTTTCCCTGGTGTTTCCCTGGGGCTACACCAGTGCCAGCAGTGAGCTGCTCTGACAGAGCTCTGCTCCCTGTGCTGCTGTGAGAGCTGAGCTGCAGCGGCAGGAGCAGCAGGGTGGGAGCCAGGACACACAGACACACAGACAGACACACAGACACACACAGACTGACACACAGACACACACGGACAGACACAGACACACACAGACACACACACAC
>VRYO01002014.1:831189-841802 GCA_009812075.1 Sialia sialis | reverse complement strand
CAGAGCTGCTCACCTGAGCCCCAGGTGAGTGCCAGCCCCACTCACCCGACCCAGGGCACTGGACTTCCCCCACTCCATTCCCTACAATTCCTCCTCCCAGGGCCCTGCCTCAAACACTCCCTCCTGTCCCAAATGGCAGCTGTGGGTCCTTGCAGCCCTCCTGCTATCAGATCCCATAAAATAAACTGGTTCCCAGTTGCCTTGGCCTCTCCTTGGCTAGGGAGGTGACAGCAGCACTGGGTAGGGACAGGGAAATCTGTCCCTTTCAGCAACAGCAGCTCCTTCAATCAGCTTAAACTCATCTCCAAACCGCACCCTGGGGCCAACATTTCACTGCCACGAGGTGACATCAGCTGGCAGAGCTGCTGACAGCAGTGGCTGTGTCCTCCTGTGCATCTCCCTGGGCTGCCAGGAGCATCCCTCCCTACCCAGCAGCTCCGAGGGATGGCCTGGCACAAAAGGCATTTTCCAGTCAGACACCAGAGTGAGAGCCCCAAGGGCTGAGAAGCAGGGAAGAGCAGCTCAGAAGCAGGGAAAGGTTCCTCAGAAGCAGGGAGAGCTCTCAGCACAGCCCAGGGCTCTGCAGAACAGGAGGGCTCAGGGATATTTTCCCTCCATGTGGCTTTGGCAACCTGCACATCCAAGCGAGTGCAGCCCCCTTGCCAAACCACCTGCTGACATGCAAACTCCTCCACGTGTGAAAAGGGAATTTTAAAAATTACCACAACACCTTCCAAGATCTCCTGAGCTTCCATACAGATCCTGATTTCCACTCCAGCCATGACACAGGTGGGTTACCAGCCACTCAGGACATTTTTAAGCTCCATTATTTCTTTTCCCACTTTCTTTTCTTGCACTATCATTTGCTGGAAAGGACCCCAAGAAGCAGCACTGCCTTTTCCACAGACAAGTTTTTTACAGGACAGACATGTCTGAATAGGAAAAATATGCACTACAGGAATGAACAAAATTCACTGAGCTGCTGAAAAAACCCTGGGCGTTTTTTGCATTTTTTTGTCCAACTCTGACAAGGGGGAACAGCTTCACACTGACAGCAAGGAGGTTTAGATTAGATATTAAAAAATAAATTCCTCCCCCTGAAGGGGTGAGGCCCTGGCACAGAGCACCCAGGGATTCAATTCAGCTTTGCATAAGTGTCAAAAAACTCCAGTCCAGAGGTGATTATTTCACCAAAGGTAACATTGCTCTTTTTTAATGTATTGCCCAGCCTCTATTTTAAGTTTGGGGATCCACAAAACTGGCAAGATAAAGCCTTGGAGAAGGAACCAAACTGAATCAACACAAGAAGCAAAATAAGGAAATGCAGAAAAGGCAGAACAATGAAGCAGGAATAGAAAGTCAGGCTGCAAAAAGGAGCTGGAAGCATTGAAATGACAGCAAAAAGGCTGTGAGGGAATTCAGGGATCTGAAGTTACATAAAACCAGCTGGGGACAAACCAGGGATTATTCCCTCCGGCCAGGATTTCACAAGGAGCCTTTGCGTTGATTTCCTCATTAACAATTAATGGCTGAGGCCTTGATTGAGTTTCTGCAGGAGGAGGCCACGGCTCCTGCTGGGGGGCTGCTGCCTGGACACAGCACACACAGAGCACCCAGCAACACACACAGCACACACAGAGCATGGGGAGAAACCAGCACACACACAGAGAACATGAGAGAAACCAGCACACACCGAGAATATGAGAGTGTCCAGCACACACACACAGAGCACAGGGGAGAAACCAACACACACAGAGCACCCAGCAACACACACAGCACATGAGAGACAGCACAGAGTACACAAGTGTCCAGCACAGAGCACATGAGTGTCCAGCACACACACACAGAGCACAGGGGAGTGCCCAGCACACACACAAAGCACATGGAGTGTCCAGCACACATGAGAGTGTCCAACACACACACACAGAGCACATGAGAGAAACCAGCACACATCAGAGTGTCTAGCACACATGACAGTGCCCAGCACACACACACAGAGCACATGGAGTGTCCAGCACACATGAGAGTGTCCAACACACACACACAGAGCACATGGAATGTCCAGCACACATGGGAGTGCCCAGCACACATGGGAGTGCCCAGCACACAGAACTGGCCATTCCCACCCTGCCACGGCTCTGCCAGCACCAAACTGAAAGTTCAATCCCTGCCTGCATTTCTGACCAGGAATCTGGAGCCTTGCTCTAATCCAGGTTTATGATCCTGCACTCCAACACACGCCTGGACCTGCTGGTACAAAAGCAGGATTACTTTAGCTTGCTATTCTGTTCCGACCAAAACCAGCAGCTCAGAACACTTAATCTGCGTGTGAAATCACTCTGCAGCAGGGCAGAGCAGCTGAATGCTCAGCCCAAACAGAAGCTGCAAGCTCAGCTCACACACTGATTTCTCTGTGTGAGAATAGCAGTATTTTATCAGCTTCATTTCTACAGAAAATAGAATTTTTGATCTGGGGATTGATGTTTCCTAACAATTCTTTGATATTTATACGTGAAGAGTCTGCATTTGAATAACTGCTGTACTTTCCACAGCCATATCTCAGCTGTGACATTTCAAACTGCCTGCAGGACAATTTCTCTTCTAAGAAACCAGCCCAACTTTGAAATTAGTTTTTCTGTCACTGGCCAAAGCAGCTTTCTCAGCTTTAAAGATGAAGGATGTGTTACCTGAGTGTACAACAGCATTAACAGCTCTCACCAGTGACCTACCTTGTCTATGCAATATTCAGCTGTACAAGCTAGCACTTATCCCTTAATGAATTTTAAATTTCACTCTGGAAGCATCACTGGGATCTTGAGAAACCAGTGAGGTTGTGTATACAAAAATTTCAGCGCAGCAATGTGGGGCACAGGACAATCTGCAAGACAGAAGGAAGAACTCCTCCTCTATTGATCCTTGTGAGCCAAAGGCCACTTGGTCCCTGTGCACCCCTTTGATTCACTCCCCTGCAGTCACTCCAGGATGTCCCTGTCACTCTGCAGTGCCATCAGCTCTCAGACAACAATCCCTGTGCAGGAAAGCAGGCTCCACGTCAGGCAGAGCAGCTCTGTGACCTCACCCAGCTGGCCCAGCCTTGAGGAGCTGTTTCCTGGTGAGAAGCAGCACTGGCCAAGGAGAAGTTGCACAAGAATCCCTATGGATCAGCCATGGAATAGCAACTTCAAACTCCAAGGTTCTGAGGCTGCTTGCTTCCTAAGGAATGGATTTTAATCAAAACCACAGGATCCTAGAGGGGTTTGGGTTGGAAGAGACCGAGGTTAAGTTTAGACTTAGAACAGTCCAAGAGCCTGAAAAATGAGGAATGTAGCAGAGTAATCTGTGTAAATCACTTGGTATGCCACCAACTGCTGTAAGGCTTGGTTCTGAATTACCACATCTGACTCCTTCACCCAGTTTAACTGGTGTTTAATCCAGCTCCCAGTTTCAGGTCAGAGCTGTGCCATGGCCAGCTGCTGCCTTCATCAGGGCCCAATTTCCTGGGCTGCAGGTTCTCCCAAATGCCAAAACTGGAGCTACTTCATTTAAGGTACAGTTCCTTCCTTTCTAGAAACTGTGCAGAATATCAGAAAACATTTCTAACACATGAATACACTCCATTTAACCCCATCCTAAAAAGATCCTGTTATTTGGCATTTCAGCATTGCTAAAACAATGACCTCTAACAAGCAGCTCTGGCCACAGATCCATTATCATAACCTAAAAATACCGCGCAAGTGTCTAAGAAATACATTTGCTTTCTTCAATTCCAAGTGTATCCCATTACAGCATCAGGCTGAAACAGACTGTTACATCACTGCTGGCTATTTTAGCACATCAAATCATTAACTATTTCAAGATTTTGACTCTGGCCATAACCTGATATTAGGAGTTATTCACTCTGAAGAACTTTCATCAGATCAAGTCAGAATCAAGGAATCATCAGTGATGGGGATTACTTTATGTGAATAAATATGAGGAGGAAAAAAGGCACCTTCAGCTGAGCCGCTGCCACTTCAGCACATTCAGGTGTATTTTCACCTCCCTACCCTGCTGTTATGTCAGCCACCAAAAGCTGAGCCCTGCATGCAGCCAAGCCCTGTGGACAACATCCTTCCCAGCCTGCAGTGCCTCTGCTTCCCCTGGCACGGTGACTCGGGTTACAAGGTGTGCCAGCAGCGTGGTGTGCCAGCTCTGGCACTGCCCTGAACCCCAAACCCTGCTGGAGCACCTGAGAGTCATCTGCACCCACAGGACACTCGATTTTCATTCTGAGGCACTGTAAGAGCAGGCTCTCTGCAGACAGAGGCTCCCTTTATCCTCACACAGCCTGACCCCTGGCAGCACAGGGAGCTGAGCTGATCCAGGCACAGCAGGTCCCACGCTGTCTGTCTGGATTGTGAATATTTTATCCGCCCTCTCATCTCTCCCATCAGGCAGCAGCTCCAACAGAGCCAAAGGAGAAGAGGACATGCATGCAGGAAGGCAATTAATACTACCCCGATTCCCCAGCCTGGAATCTTTTCATTTCTTTTTCTGCAACAAAAATCTCAAGTATTTTACCTACTGCCCACTCAGCACCTGACATACAAGTGGAACACAAAGTTATATAGTTATTTTTTTCTTTTCACCAGCAAGCTTTAGCTGGTTCCTACTGGAATTCACAACGTTTATTATTCACGTCAACAAAGTTTAGTTTGTTTAGTTTTCTCTGGGAAAGAGAAGCTTCGGGGTGACCTCACTGTGGCCTTCCAGCACCTGAAAGAGCTGACAAGGGAGATGGGGAGATGCTCCCGAGGAGGGAATGGTTTCCCAGCGCCACAGGACAGGTTTGGTGGGACACTGGGAGCTCCCGGGTGGGAAATGCCACCCACAGCATCCCTGGGCATCACACACACCCTGCCCACGTCACCCCTCACCTGGGCAGGGCACAGCAGCCCAGGAAAGGCATTCCCAGGTTTCATGTGGTCTGGAAGCACATCACAAGCCATGAGGCTTTCCAACTGAGGGCTGAGCAACTGTTTAGTCATTGATTTCAGACCTGGTGCTGCCCTTGTAAGGGCACCAGAAAGAAGTTTCTTAAAAACACAACGTAATTTCTTCATGTCTAATATTCAGGATTCCCAATGACCTGGACTTTAAACATGAGATCATCTTGCCTGTGGGGAATAAGAGATCCTGATAAACTCACTGTCTTTACAAAACCCAAAGGAAACACCAGAACTATATTGTTCAGATAGATAAATATGAATATATTGTTTTCTCTCCTGTTCACAGCCAGAAGCCCTGGTCCTAGCAGGGGCTGCAATCCACTCCAGCCTCATGGGTGTCCCCAGCTCCAAGCTCTCCTCTGGGACTGAACAGGGCAATAAACTCACCACAAAGCCCTCACCTTCAGCAAACTCAGGTGGTTTTCCTTTGAATTCAGTAATCTGCTCTGAAGGGGACATCGATCAATGGGATTAACAGAAAAACTCACAAAATTCAATCCAGACCACAGCCTGGATCCAATTTGTAACACCCATTTCTGGAATTATTTCTATAATCTCTGGTTTGTGACAGTGCTAACACAGCCCCAAAGTGAACACGTAACAGCTGCCTGCTTTTCTATAACTGGAAGTTTGGTAGAAAAATCCAACTCCCGAGCTGCACAAGCCGTGGCATTGTGTCAGAGATCCCCAGAGGGTGCAGGAAGCAGATAAATGCACAGAGAGACCCTGCTGGGGTAACTGAGCTCTTTCCTTGCCCCCACCCCACCTGGAAACCCCACACTGCTGAGTTTGTGCCTGTCAGGAACATTCTGCAGCTCCTGCCCTGCTCCCAAATGTTTATTCTCACTGATCCCTGGGCTGGCACTCCCACCAGGGCCTGACCTGCCCCTGCTCAGGAACAGCATCCCCCTAATTAAACATCCCCCTAATTAAATCCACTCTGACTCCTTTAACCCCGTCATTGGATTCTGCTGCCATCCAAAGATCCAATGCAATTTCCTAATTAGAGACCTGGAACTTCATTTGGAGATAAACAGGAAATGCTTAAGATAATGATTATAAACACTGAAATGAGATTTTTCTTTTCATGAGCACTCTGATGGAGACAAATGCCAACTTGCAAACTCCCTGTAAATATGAAACATTTCAACACTGTTTACCACTTTTTCAAATATCTCTGCCAAACACAACAAGCAGTGCAAATAAATAACATTCAGCAGATTTAACTTCTATTAAAGGATGGTTGGCTAAACCAGAAATTTTCATGTACTGGGGTGATACTAAATTTCCCCCTCCCCCAACAAAACATTAAATAAGGAATTCTTTGATATGAAATGGACTGTAGGGTTAATGTCATATTGATGCAAGTATTGAGAGAGATGGATGCACTCTTGTTTTACCACCTTGGGCACTTGAAAAAATGAGTTTCAAGGTACTATCAACACAACATGAAGAAGCAGAAAAACCTTCCTTAAGGAATAACTTGCAGAACAATTCTGGGAAGGACAGGAATCGATGGATAATGCTTCAGCAGGAAAAAAAAAGGAATAATTTGGACCATCCACATTTTCCATGAAGTATTATTAGAAATTATTGCTTTCCAGCAGGTTTTCCACATGCAGATAAATGCAGGCAGCTCCTCCTTGCACAATATTTCAATAACAGGCATTTTGACATAATTTGCTTTAATGCAATAATTCTGTTAAAACTCCAGTTGCAACTCAAGACTTGCACATGGCCAAGGGGCTTGAAGAAACACTAAATATAGTTCAGCACAGCAACTTTTATGCAGGACATGAGCTATTAAAAGCCGTGTTCCAAAACTCCTGGTGAGTCACAGCAATGCCATGAGTACAGGGCCTGGAAAAACCTATTTGTACACAAGGAGTTGTATTTGAGCAGTGGGAAACAAGCACAGAAGCTACAGCAAGTCAGCTTCTTGCACAAAACCAGAGCCTTCTGAGGCACTTTGTGGGCTCCTCCAGATTTCTAATTAGTCAGAGCTGCCTGTCCCTGGTTTAAATTACTGCGAGAGCCTGGGGGCAGATCGAGTATCTCTCCCAGCAAAAGCAGTAAGAAAATCCACCTGTGTGATCTTGGGTGACTTCAGCAGACCCAAACCTCCCCAGCAGCTGGCTGGAATAATTTTTAGTCAGAATTGTTCTCAGGGATTGCACCCAAAGGATGAAGAGAGAACCTGGTGGCAACAACAGCAGCTGGTCCCCAGAGGCTGCAAGCCCAACTCGAGGAGATTGTCACAGCCTGAAATGTCATTAATTACCAACCTGAGCTCTGTAAGCAAACAGCACGATCCAGACCTCTCCATGGGCTCATTCCTCATGGAAATTACTCAGCTATGTAGTTCAAATGCTTATTAGTGTATCAGTGCAAAGCTTTGATGACAATAGCTCTGAACATTTATTTTCATTAGGGATGACTGCAGCTATAAAGGAGAATATTCCCAAGCTTCTAATCAAATCTGTCTCCTTTGTAATTTACAAAAGGGCATGGAAACCAAGACAAGCCCTTGTAGCTACGTGAAGAATTACTGTGCTGACATCAAACACAACATTTAAATTCCTGAGCCTAACACTCAGGTGCTGTGCTGGAGTGAGGATCTGCTCAGGAAGCACCCCAGGGAGCACAAGCTCAGCTCCCCAAATCTGAGAGACAGCACGTCCTAAAGCAGCCACAGCTGCCATTTCCAGGGCTCTGTGCCCAGGCCAAGCACACACAACTCTCCCAGGGGGAACGAGCCCTGGGGACCAAAGAGAACAAGTTTAGATGAATCAGGGCAGAAATCCCATGAAAAACAATCCCAGGCCACCTAAAATTCATGAAGCTCAGAATTAAAGTCATCCCTTTCTTCTCCACTCCATCCCCAACTAATTATTTTTAGCCAGTCTAAAGCTCCCCAGCTGTTTGCAGCTGGATTCAGGATGCAGCTCCTGATCAAGCTCTGGGTTTGTTCCTCTGGGTGACCAGCCTGCTGTGGGCAAGATGCCACTGTGTGGCAATGCATCAATTGGGCTCAAGTAATGATTTCCTGGCAAGCCCTGCCTCTGCTCACCTGCTCTCTGGGAATTATCCTGGCTGGATGTGAGAGGCTTTGGGATGCCGTGAGCACCAACACACACTGGGACTCCCAGTTCCCTGCTCCAGCTGCCCTGAGAACGTTGTGATGCCCATTCCAGTGCCAAGTTGTGTCTCAGTCATCTGGCCCAAGCTCTGATATTTCACTTTTTAGGTTTCCCAGAGCTTGTGCTGCTCCCTTCAGCAGCACTGACAACAAATCTGTCCAATATATGAAATATAAAATCCTAAATCCTCAGCAGCAGACTGAACACTGAAGGCAGCCAAGAACATCCACGAGATAATTGATGCAAAATATTTAACACATCTATTAATTACTGTGGAATCCTGTTCCACTGAGCTAATTCCCTCTTTAATTAGTTTCCTACATGTATTTCACAACTCCAGATAATTCTATCCATGGACTCACAGACTTCTCATCAATGCCATTCCTCAGCTGTGACAGACTCTGGCCCATCTTTTGTTATTTCCCTGGTGCCAGGTGTGATATTTGGGGTGCAGGATGGCACCCCTGGGAGCTGGCTGGGACAAGGCAGTGCCATTCCTGCCTCGTTAAGGAACAACCACAGGGATCTCCTGAGCAGCACTGGTCTTCTCATTCTGAAAACACTGATAAATGAGTGCACCAACTCAAGAGAACAAAACTCAACTGAACAGAATGTGTAACACTGCCTGTGAGATCCTGCTGAGAGTCTGTCATGTCATCTCTGAGTCCTGCAGTGCTTCTCAAACCAAACCTGAGCCTCAGCCCTGATACCTGGAAGTGAAACCTGTTAAAATCCATCCCTGCTATGGGATTTTACTCTGGGAACCAAACCTAGGCCCTGAATGATTACATTACTACAGGAATGCTTGACTGGCACATGAAATGTGAGCAAGATGTGATAGTCACAAATAACGAATATCAAACATATAAAACCAAATGGCTCGGTGTCATTTGTAGGGTTTTTAATGAGAACCAGTGACAGCAGTGTGTGTGTTTAACAGAGCCCATGGGTGCATGGCCAGGCTGCCAGGGCACGGTGTGTGACAGGAACCTGCCCAGACACCACACCCCAGCACCCCAGAGTCCTGAGTGCAGTGAAGGCCAAGGGTCAGTGCCAGCCTCCGCACCCAGCTCCCATCCCAGCACTGCCACTCAGCACTGCCCCGGAGCACAGAGCAGCCCAGGCTCTGATCCTGCTCAGCACAGCCCGGATTACTCCAAATTCCACTCGGGATTTGGAGCTCCGGCGCTGGCACGTGCAAACAGGGACTGCCAGCGATCCCTCCAACAACATAAAAAATCCATTGATTCATATGAGACAGGAACGAGAGGACGAGGGTGGCTGGGAAGTTGTTCTCTGTTTAATAGCAAAACAAACCCATTAAAAATCTCCTCCTTGGGCTTTATTAGCTGGCACACCTGCCCTGGGCTGTGTGGGCTCCAAGGATAACAAACACTCCATAAAGGGAGTTACTGGAAAGGACGACACCAAGTCATAAACTCAGATAATAAGTTTATACTTTCGGTATCAGTACAGACTTTTAATTTTTTACCCTCAATACAGGAACTGATTTTCAGCTGAAACCTCTACTGAAAGCAGAAGGAAGTTTCTGCAGGGGAGCTCTGACTTCTGCTAGAAAAGCAGTGTGGTGACATTTGCATGTTCAGCTCAGAGACAGCTGCTGCTGCAGGACACTTCCCTGTCTGGGCACAGATTTGTGGCTACCAAGCCGAGTTAAAAACCTGCCGGGATTCCGACAGCGGGAAACTGGTGGCAATCGTACCTACAGGGCTCCTGTTAGGTTTGTTAAAATTAAATGTTGGGGAGGGAAATGAAGTCCTGCAGAAGACACTCGCTGAAGTCTTGTTAGATGTGAGAGAAAGCGAGAAGTAAAGCAGACACTCAGTAGTGACGGCGGCAGAAAGGAAACGAGAGCCGCCGAAGCGCAGCCGAGAGGTGCCCGATGCGGATGGCGCTGCGGGCCCGGGGAGGGGGCTCGGAACCCCCGGGAGCTCCGGATCCCGGCGAGGCTGCGACCCCTGCGCAGAGCCCCGGGAGCAGCAGGGACCGAGCCCCCCGAGCGCCGCCGCCCCTCGCGTTTCCCCGCGCTCGCACCGAGCCCGAGCCCCCGCACGGCCCCGCGGAGCGGAGCCCCCCGCGCCCCGGCCCGCCCGAGGCGCCGCCGCCCACCTGCCCACGGTCTGGTTGGCCAGCTGCTTCATGCGGTTGAATTGCTTCTTCATGGCGGCGGCCGCTGCCCCGGGCTGCCCGGGCCCCGCCGCTCTGCCCCGGCCGCCCCCGGCCCCGCCGCCGCCCCAGCACCGCCCGCCCGGCCCGGCCCGGCCCGGCCCCCGCCGCTTCCGGCCCAGCCCCGCGCGTGATCGCAGCCCCCAGGGCGGATGTCCCGCCCGCAGCCCGGATGGCGCTGCTGCTCAGCGCCGCGGCTCGTCCTGCGCCGCTCTCTCGGTGCCACCGGGGGCTGCTGCTCTATGATTGACAGCCGGGCCGAGATCCCGGGAGGGATCGCCCGTCCGCAGGCAGCCCC
>VRYO01002014.1:811839-830383 GCA_009812075.1 Sialia sialis | reverse complement strand
TGCTATAAACCCAAATCACTGCTGGTGACAGCTCATAACACTGGCTAGTTTTTGATATCTGGTATAACCCTGCATCACTGCTCACCACAACTCATAACACTGGCCAGTTTTTGATATCTCAGCTAAAAGCATCTCGGAGTTTTTCACATTTCCTCCCCTCTCCCCATGCAGGATGGGGCACTGCGAGGGGGATGAGTTCCATTGCCCTTTGTGCCCGGAGGGGAATTTAACCTCAGTTCTTGCTCTTTTGGAATCAATTATAAAAGTCACGGGTTCTGTTAAAACAGAGTAATACTGTGCTAAACTGATGTGTGGGAGCTCTGGAATAACTGCAAGCACCTTGTCATATAACAGTGTGTAGAAGTAAAACCTGATTTGTGTGTCTGAGGAGCTGGAGACACACAATTCATCTTCCCAGGAGGGAATATTTGAGATTTGGGTCTTTGTTCACAAAATTTTGTCCAGTAGTGAAGAGGCCATTTAAAAGATGCCTGTTGAATATGGCAACAACTAAAATTTCTAACTAAACTTTATATAATCTCTTAATTCAAGTAGTTCTACATATGGAACGGGTTTTAAACCATGTCTGCATGTGCACACCCAGGGACCTCTCCTGCCTGTGTATCTTTCAGGGTAAATTCTGGTGGCTTTATTTCATAATTCTCTCGTTTCTCTGCTGCTGCACAGGTTTGCTGTGAGTGTTGGCTACTGGAAGGACCCTTACATCCAGTATTTTGTGAGACAAGCCAAAGAAAGGAAGGCACCTGAGATCAACAGAGGCAAGTTGGAGCAGGAGTGGGGACACCTCAGCTGTCCTGAGGAAACCTGCACTGGGAGTTAGGGAGGGAGTGTGTGATAAAATGAGACAGGGTTTCTGCACAGCAGTAATTCCATGCTGTACCTGATGTTTTAAATATCAATCTATGAATCAAAACTCTTCCTTTGCTTTCTGTGTTCTGAATGGGCTGTCTCTGTGTGCCCCAGTGTGGAGATCTCAAAGCAGTCAGGAATGTTGGTTTGACCCAGGACAGTTCTGCAAGTGCAGAATTATTCTGCTCTGCTTGAGGTGGAACTTGACTAAAACTTGTATTTACCCAAAGAGTTGAGTTTTATCAGTGCATGAGGTTTTGTTTGTAATTAAAAAAGAAAAACAAAAGCCCATAGGTATGTTAAAAAGCAGTAATTCTTCCTAGAGACTGCCTAAAGATGTCCATGAGTGGACATGGACAACATGCAGAATTATGTGACAGAATTATGACAGAGAGTCTGTGTGTGTTGCAGGTTATTATGCTCGTGTGCACGGGGTCAGTTACCTGATCAAGGCTTTCCTGGAGAAGACAGAGTGCAGCTGCCAGATTATCAACCTTGGGGCTGGCATGGACACCCTGTTCTGGAGACTGAAGGTAACAGGGGCTGGGGGCTGTGCAGGAGCTCTCACACAATCCCAGGATAGCTGGGCTTGGAAGGGACCTTGGGAGCTCATCCTGCCCAGGCAGGGCCACCTGGAGCAGGTGACACAGGAACGTGTCCAGCTGGGGTTGGGATGTCTCCTGAAGGACACTCCACACCCTCCCTGGGCAGCTGCTCCAGGCTCTGCTCTTCCCTCTGTCATGAGAGAGGTTCTTCCTCATGCCAGGGTGGAACTTGTTGTGTTTTAGTTTCTGGCCACTGCTCCTCGTGCTGTCACTGAGCAGAGTCTGGCACCATCCTCTGACACCCCTGCTGGGATTTGTAGGATTGAGGGGATCCCCTCTCAGCTTCCCTTCTCCAGACTGACCAGACCCAGCTCCAGAGATGCTCCAGACCCCAAACCATCTCTGTGGCCTCTGCTGAACCCTTTGCAGCAGCTCCTTGTCTCTGTGGAGCTCAGGACTGGGCCCTGAGCTGTGCCTCAGCAGGGATGGGTGCAGGGGCACTCTCTGCCCTGCTGCCACCCTTTCCCCACTGGGATTCCAGCTGGGAGTTTGTTTATGGAAATCATGGAATCACAGAGTGGTTTGGGTTGGAAGGAATCTGGAAAATCATCCAGTCCCACTCTCTGCTGTGGGCAGGGACATCTTCCCCTATCCCAGGTGTCTCCAAACCCCGTCCAGCCTGGCCGTGGACACTGCCAGGGATCCAGGCACAGCCACAGCTGCTCTGGGCAGCCTGCTCCATGTACAGGAGTGTTTGTGTGTGTGTGTGTGTAATTCATGGAAATTCAGTTCTTCGGGTGTTGAGTGATGTTATCATTCTGGGTGAACACACCTCTGAGTGAATTGTCTGCTCATTAGCATTTGCATTGCTGAATTTGGGTTCTGGAGGGAAGCCTGAGGAGCATTTTGCATGGTCACAAATGATTGTATTCCAGCAGTGGAAGTGAGACAATTCTGATTTTTTTTCCCTGAGATGTGAAGCTTTTATCTTACCTGCATTCCTATAAAGTGTCTGCCAAGATCCTGTTTTGGTAGCAGTGATTTTAACAGCTGAGTGGGGCCTGTAATTCCAATCCTTGGTGCTTGCAGAGGGCAGGTGTGGTGCCATGAGTGTGCAGAAGCTGGGAGTGCTCTGAGTGCTGGTTCCACCTCAGACCCAGGGCTGACAGCCAGAACTGCCAGAGGAATGCACAGGGACAGCCTTGGCACAGCTTCAGGCTGGGAAATGGTGCCAACAGGGCATGAAGAGCTGTCCCCTCCCAGTGCAGGCAGGCTGTGTGTGCTCTGCCTGAGGCTGGAATGTGGTCACTGTCTGCAAAACTTGGCTGGTTCTTTCCTTGCAAGCTGTGCTGAAAATCTTGGTGAATGCTGTGGCAGTGTCCTGCTGCTGTGCTCTCCCAGTTCCCCAGAACACAGGGGTGGAGTGTTTGGTGTCTGGGATTTGAGTCCTGAGCACATCCCAGCCCCACCTGCACAGGTTCTGTGTCACAACACAGGGTTGGAGTGTTTGCTGAGCTGGGATTTGGGTCCTGCTCCTCTCTAGACACATCCCAGCCCCACCTGCACAGGTTCTGTGTCAGAACACAGGGTTGGTGTGTTTGGTGTCTGAGATTTGAGTCCTGCTCCTCTCTGAGAACATCCCAACCCCACTGCACATGTTCTGTGTCACCTGCTCTGGGTGACCCTGCCTGGGCATGGTTGGGCTGGATGAGCTCCAAAGTCTCTTCCAAGCCCAGCTGTCCTGGGATTCTGTGCTTACATAAAATGTTAAATAATTTCTTTAATTCTTAGAGAGCATTCTAATGTCTCTCAGCTGCTTTTTGTTGGATTTTAGGAGGTTTTAAGCTGAGGGACATTGTTATACCACTGTTAAAAATTGCAGCATAAGCAAAACCAGATCTGTTTAGGATTTGAGATTCTGTGCAAGTGAAACTTGAGTTTCCCTAATGCCAGTGTCTTCCTCCAATCCCCAGGATGAAAATCTTCTCCCTAGAAAATACTTTGAAGTGGATTTCCCAATGATTGTTGCCAGAAAAATCCATAATATCAAGTAAGTGTGAGGCCTGAGTTTGGCTGTGGGACTGACTGTCAGTCAGGGTCATCATTCCATCTCTGCTGAGAGACTCTGCACGTTCTGGGATGGGAGGGAGGTGAGCCCTGCATCCCTGGCAGTGTCCCAGGACAGGATTTGTCGCAGCCCAGGACAGTGGAAGTGTCCCTGCCATGGTTGGGGTGGCACTGGCTGGCATTGAAGGTCCTTCCCAAACCATTCCAGAACAAAGGTTCATTCTGCAGGGTGGAGAGGGGATGTGTGAAGGCTTTAGGGAGCTGTGCAGGGACAAGCAGAGTGATGAGTTCTTTTCCTGTTGAAGGCAGTGCTGCATGGCAATTCCTGTAGGAATGAATCCACTGAGGGTTTTTTGAGGACACAGCACAGAGCACCTGGTTTCCTATTGAAAGATTCTCTCAGAACTCAGAAACTCAGCTCCAACTTCAGCAGACCTGCAGAGGATTTCATTTCCAGCAGAGGGCAGAGAGATTCCCTCAGCTGCTTGTGGCACACACACACACACACACACACACACATATATATATATGTTAAAAAAGCTGTAAGCACACTGTTAAACAGGCTTAACTGCTCTGAGATGCTTCTTCCTTCTTCCCACAGATCAAAACCTCCCCTGTCAAAACCAATTATGGAATCCCATTCAGGGGACTCTCTTCTAATAGGTGAGTCATCTTCAAACTCAGTCAGTGATGTACTGCAGCACTTTTAAAACTTTTCTGATCATTTTGTTCTGCTATGTGGGCAGGCTTTTAATGTTTGAAATGCTGTTTGGACAGAGAATTGGGAGGGAAAAGAGGCTTTTTTCTTCTCTTACAGACTCCTGCCCATTTGTTCTGTGTCATGTTAGAAATGTCTTCTCTTTAAATGGTTTTATTCTGGCAGAAAGTTGTTGGTTTTTTTTTTCTTTTTCTCTCATATGTAGCTCCTTTTCTGTCACAGGAAAGGAAAAAGTGCTACAGAGAGGCATGGATACTGGATGAAAATATCTGTAGAGTGTTTATCTGCTTTCTGTCTCATTAAGAGAACAAATCTTTACATTTAACAGACTTTTCCCAGCAGAAACACAGGCTGCACAGTCCAGGCTCATGAGCCAGCGCTGTTTGGTGCATTTTGGTGTTAAAAGGATGATAATTTCAGGTGGTCTGGTTGTGCTCTCTTGGTTTCTAGCCTCATTTTGGAGCAGGAGGTTGTGATGTCCCCATCCCTGGCAGTGTCCCAGCCAGGCTGGACAGGGCTTGGGGCAGTGGGACAGGGGGAGGTGTCCCTGCCATGGCAAGGGTGGGACTGGGTGAGCTCTAAGCCCAGCCCAAGTCATCCTGTAATTGTATGTTTGTGTCAGGATTGCACTTGAAAACCTTTTTAATTGTGGAAAATTCCCCGAGTTCCCCTGAGTTTGTGTTCCCAGTGCAGAGCTGGGGTGGTGCAGCTGCCTGGGGCACTTTGGGAGGGGCAGGAATCCCCACATGCAGCCCAGGGTGCTGTGTGTGAGCAGGGCTGACCCTGGCAGAGCTGGTGCTGCCTGTGTGCCCAGCTGGGCTCCAGCACAGGCACACTCTGCACATTTTATTGCTGCACAGGATTGATTCTTCACTTCCCAGCCCTGCTGTGCAGGGCAGAATTCTCCCTGTGCCCTCAGGGCCCCAAAGATGAAAGCCCAGAAAAAATGGGGCTCCTGGGGACCCCTGGGTTCCAGCCCAGGCCCTCCTGAGCCCAGGGGGATCTGCAGTGTCCCTGAGGCTCCCCTGGCTCTGTGCTGTGTCACAGAGCTCCCCTGGCTCTGTGCAGTGTCCCTGAGGCTCCCCTGGCTCTGTGCAGTGTCACAGAGGTTCCCCTGGCTCTGTGTGTGTCCCTGAGGAGATGCAGGTGCACCTGAGCAGCAGAACACCTGCAGAGCTTGCAGCTGTAAGCTGGTCCTGGTCAGTCCCCACAGCACTGGGTTGTACTGGTGACACTGGTTTCTCTGTAGCTCCTTCTCAGTGCTGGCTGTTAAAACTCGAGATGACAGCCCAGCTGGTGCAGCTCTGCTGCTCCAAGGTCTTTGGAGTGGAGACCAGGACATGTGGAGCTGCTGGAAGTGTTGTGGAACTCCAGCTTGGAGTGAGCCCCAGATCCCTGGGAGCTCTGGTTTGAGGCTCAGTGGATGGAACTGATTTGTGGGGAAGTGCCAGCAGAAAATGTGCTGGAATAAATGATAAATCAAACAGATGAGCAGGGAGTTCTTCCAGGTCTGAAGGGACTTAAGGAATTTCCTCAGCTGCTGAGTCTGCCCTCTTACTGCACATTGTCTGCAGCTGGAAGGGGTGGCTGTGACTCAGGTGGCTCCAGGGAAAATCCAGGGACCCCCCAGGGCAGGGGGACTGATGTCTGTGCTGAGCAGATCACAGCAGCTCTGCCAGACACACTGGTGAGCACAGGGATCACGGGATGTGTGGATAAAGAGCCACCATGGCTTTTGCAAAGGTAAGTTGGAGCTCTGACATATCTCTTGGAAAAGGACATCAGATATCAGGATGTGTGTTTTGATGTGTCCCGTGGCACAGTGTGCCAGAGAAATGGCACAGTGGGGAAGGAATGGATCTCATATGGATGAGAGCTGGGATGGAGGGCAAGCATATGTTGTTATTTTTTGTTATGGAGGAGATGGAGATCTGTGCTTGAGGGTATGTTGTTGTTCAACACTAAGAAAAAAATTGGGAAAATAGTGATTAGTAAGTGGCAGCTTGTTGGCAAATCCAAACTCTGAAGAGTGGTAAAGAACTGCAGAAGTATCTTGTGAAATTAGTGACTTGATGATGATTTCAATGTGGATTAATAGAAAGTGATGCACATGGGGGGAAAAACAGTTTGTGCCTCACATGTAAATGATTATTGCTGCCTTCCTGCAGGATCTGGGTATTAGAATAAATAGATGGATGAAAGCATGAGCTCAGTAATGGTCCAGAAATACAAAGCAATTTTAAGAGTTCTTGAGAATCTAGAAAACAACTTAAATGCCAGTGTTGGTAGGAGTTTCCTCTCTCAGAATTTTCCCAGTGGAGCTGCTCTTGGCCTCTGGAAGGCTGGCTGTCCTCCTGGGGAGAGCAGAGGTGTGAGCTGGTGCTGCTGTGAGGCTGTGCATGTTCTGGGAATGCCCCTGGCACAGGGGAGCAGCCCTGCCAGGTGGGGAAATATTCCTCAATTCTGTGGGGATGTGAGAATCCTGTCCCTCCCGTGCCTGCCTCCCCACAGCAGCTCACACTCCTGCCTCTGCTGTGCCAACAGGGAAATTGGGGTTTTGAGTCTGCTGGGATGGATTGACACAACTCAGCTTCTCTCACTGCTTCTCTGCTCACCCTGAGTGTTGTGATGGCACAGAGCTGCTGCTGACACATTTGTGCTGACACACATCTGTACTGACACACACACAGCTGACACACATCTGTGCTGACACACATCTGTACTAACACAGTTAACACATCTGTGCTAACACAATTAACACACAGTTAACACACATCTGTACTGACACAGCTTCACTGGCAGCTGGGCAGTTTGCAGAGCAGGGCCAGGACAGAGCTGGTGCCCAGGAGTGCAGGTGGTGGCTGCAGGGACAGCAGTGACAGCGGTGACATCCCTGTGGCACAGCCAGCACGCTGCAGGGACAGCAGTGACATCCCTGTGGCACAGCCAGCACGCTGCAGGGACAGCAGTGACATCCCTGTGGCACAGCCAGCACGCTGCAGGGACAGCAGTGACATCCCTGTGGCACACCCAGCACGATGCTCCAGGCTCACTGGCAGTGCTGCTGCTGCTGCTGGGAGGGCAGTGTGAACCTCTCACACCTCCTGCCTGTCCAGGCCACCTTGGACACTTGTGTCACCTCCCTCCATGCCCAGACTTTGTGCCCCAGTGGCAGGAGCTGGCCCTGGGGCTGCAGGACAGGCTGGCTGTGTGGCAGTGCCCTGCTGGGCTGGGGCAGAGCAGCGTGCAGAGCAGGCTGCCACAGCCACCTCAGCATGCAAATCCCAGTGAAATCTCTTAGAGTCAATAGTATCTGCATGCTGTCTCCTGGAAAAGCTCCAGGAAATTGTTGCACTAATGTGAGAGGAGAGGAAGGGAAGCGAGCTGAGTTGTTGTGGCAGAGGAGGAGCTGGGTGTGCCTGCAGGCTGCACTGCTGCCCCAGCCCTGCAGTTATTCCTCCTGACAGAAAAGATTCAGTGTGCTGAGGTCAAAAGGCAGCTACAAGCAGCTCCTGCTACTACTCAGTTACTACGAGCTTATCTTGCTCTGTGACTGTGAAATTTGAACCCCTTGTGTTGTTACCTCTGTGCCAAAGTCATGGAAAATAAACAGACAAGCGTGTGCCCAGGGCATTGTCCATTGATTATTCCTGGAGAGCTGGGCCCTGTGCCCGAGCCAGGAGAGCCTGGCTGGGGTGTGGGGCTTGTTTTTCCCTCCTTCTCCATCCCCTCCCTTGTATTTCTCAAATTCAGTCTGAGTTGGGTGTTTCTCAAACCTTCATTTCAGCCAGGAACAGAGAGGAGCTTTGGGCATGGCTGGCTGTGAGCATCACACAAATCCCCAGGGCAGCTCTGGAGGAGAGCACCCACCCAGACATCCTCACTGAAAAAACAGCACAAGGTGCTGGTGCCTGGGCAGGAATTATGCCTGGAATATGGGATTTTCAGTGGTCTGAGGCACCAAAAGCCATTGGCTGTGCCAGCATTGTGGCCTGAGTCACAGCACTGCAGTGACAGCGAACACAGGAGTTTGAGCACACGAAAAACCAATTCAGTTCAAACAAACTCCTGTTCCTCAGAAGGAATCAATGGGGACCACGTGCTGCCAGGCTGGAACTTGATTTTCTTTCTCCAGCAGCCCTGTGGATGGGCAGGAATTGTAAAATCCATTTGCAGCAAGGCAGCAGAATTCTGCTGCTCAGAGTGTCCTGAGTGGGAAGGGACCCAGAGGGACCCTGCAGCTCTCACTCGGGTAGGAGGTGGTGCCAGACCATGTCCCAGCACTTTGGGCATGTTGATGGGTGGATTTCCAGCCTGGGGACAGTGACAGTTCCTGCTGTCCCCAGTCAGGGGACACTGCCCTGCAGGCAGGGACTGTTTGCTCCCTGAGGGGGAGGTGATGGAGCAGCTGAGATTGGTCTGGTTCAGACTGAAAAGGGGGAAATTGGGGTGAGATCCTGAGGAGAAATCCTTTACTGAGGAGAAATCCTTTCCTGGGAGAAATCCTTTACTGAGAAGAAATCCTTTCCTGAGGAGAAATCCTTCCCTGAGGTGAAATCCTTTCCTGAGGAGAAATTATTCCCTGGGAGAAATCCTTTCCTGGGAGAAATGCTTTCCTGAGGAACAATCCTTTCCTGAGGAGAAATCTTTCCCTGGGAGAAATCTTTCCCTGAGGAGAAATCCTTTCCTGGGAGAAATCCTTCCCTGGGAGAAATGCTTTCCTGAGGAACAATCCTTCCCTGGGAGAAATCTTTCCCTGGGATAAATGCTTTCCTGAGGAGAAATCCTTTCCTGGGATAAATCTTTTCCTGGGATAAACCCTTCCCTGGGAGGGTGACACAGGTTCCCAGAGCAGCTGAGGCTATCTCTGGATCCCTGCAATGTCCAAGGCCAGCTTGGAGCAGCCTGGGGCAGTGCAGGTGTCCCTGCCATGGCAGGGGTGACACTGCATGGTCTCTGTGGTCCCTTCCAGTCCAAACCAATTCAGGATTTTATGACAGAAATGTTGAATCAGTGTGGTGTGAGCAAGGCACGTTCACTTCCACCTAGGAGTCTGTGCTCTTCTTGTGGATCACTTAAAGAGTTTTGTGGTTTATTTCTGGCTCTTATTTCTGTTCCTTGTGGCTGTGTTTGTGTGTCCAAAGCTGGACAGGGAGCTGGCATTAATTCCCTGCTAATTGTGGTGGCTGACGCTCGCAGTGTATCCATGGACAGAACCCATCCCTATTTAAACACTTCCCTGTGTGTGGTGGGCTTTTTGGGTGGCTTTTTTTGATGCCATTATCATGGCCTTGATGTAATCACTTAAATAGAAGGGTGTGGGAAGTAGTAAAGCTATTACAGAACATGCACATGGAAAAAGCCTTGACTCAAAATGTTGAATCATTCAACATACTGCACAGCTTATTTTTTTTTCTCTCTCTTTTCTTCCCTTGTAACTCTCTTTCTGAACTGTTTCTGATTCCTGGATCTGCTCCCAAGTGTTGCTGGAATGGCAGCTATTGTGGCTAGTGCTACTTTTCAAGGAGTTGGTCACTGGAAAGCTGAGCAGAGGTGCAACCTCTGGAATGTTGGATGATGGAGTAATTGGGAAAACCCACACTTGTCCCCCTTTCTCCCCTCTCCTGAATGGAAACCTAAATGGAAACCTCTTTCATTCTGCCCCTTCAGCCACTTGGATTTTCTTGTTTCCTTGCTCAGGCAGTGCCAGGGAGGCTCAGGTTGAACAGCAGAGGAATTTCCCCATGGGAGGGGAGCAGGGAGCTCTGGAGAGCCCTGCAGCAGAGCTCAGCTGTGCCAGAGCAGCCCAGAGTTGCTGCAGGGCTCTGGGTTTGATGGAGCACCTAGGGAAGGGCTTTCTGTGGCCACTGGGCTGCTCTGGTATCAGAATTATTGATAGAAGGGGCTCTGGTGCCAGAATTATTGATAGAAGGGGCTCTGGTGCCAGAATTATTGAGGGCAAGGGGCTCTGGTGTCAGAATTATTGATGGCAAGGGCTCTGCTGCTCCCACCCAGCTGTGCCAGCTGTGCCAGGGCTCCTGGGCTCTGGCTTTGTCCCTCTTCGTGCTGGGAAGCATCCACAGGATCCTGCTGTATCCCAGGGGAGTGTCTGTAGTTCAGAATACCTTCTCTAATTTGACTCTTTCCTGAAATACCACCACTACATCACACCAAAAGGCTAAATCAGAACTTTTTTTTGGCCTCAAGTCTGTGTCTGCTCCCCATATTTATTATATAACTACATGTACAGTTAATTTATATAGCTGTATCTGCTGTTAATATTTGAGATATTGTCACTTGGCTTTGTGTCTCAGAAATTGATGTACTTTTATGTGGTTCCTATGTGCATACACTGGGCCATCTACAAAGACTCCCCAAACAAAACAAAAATACTGCCTTTAATCTTGCCATTTTAATTCTCTCTGCATTCCTGGAAACCATGGAAACAGCTGGGATAACCTCTCTGCTTCAGCGTGGCTGCAGAGGGAGAGGAGGCTCAGCACTGCACACCCCACAGGAAGGGAAAATTCCTTTTTCAAAGAGTTTGCTGCTCACACGTTGGTGTGACAGGCTGAACTCTGGTTCCTGTGCCCTGGGTGGTGTTTCTGGGTCCCAGCTCCATCCCTGCTGTTTGTAACCCTGCTCTCTCCACACCTTGCAGATTCCCACAGCCTGGACTCCAGTCGATATTCCATAGTGGGAGCAGACCTGCGCTGCTCTGCTGACCTGGAGGAAAAGCTCAGGAAACACGGCCTGGATGGACAGTAAGAGATAGGAGTTCATAAATACATACGGGAGATCATAGGGGTTCATAAATATATATATATTGGTATATGCAGTAAGAGATAGGAGTTCATAAATACATACAGGGAGATCATAGGAGTTCATAAATATATATATTGATATATGCAGTAAGATCATAGGGGTTTAATAAATATATATATAGGTATATACAGTAAGATCATAGGGGTTTAATAGATATATAGATGGATAGGTATAGTAAGATCATAGGATTTTAATAAATATATATATTGATGTATACAGTAAGATCATAGTGGTTTAATAAATATATAATTGATATATACACAGAGAGTATAGGGGTTTCTTAAATATATACATTGGTATATACAGTGAGATTATAGGGATTTAAGATATATATAGATATATACAGTAAGATCATAGGTTTTTATAAATATTTATATTGATACATACAGTAAGAGCATAAGGGTTTAATAGATATATAGATAGATACAGGATACAGTAAGAGCATAGGGGTTTTACAAATATATATTTTATTTTTTTATATATACAGTAAGATCATCGAGTTTTGATACACATATAGATATATAGATACATACAGTAAGATCATAGGGTTTTAAAAGATATATGTAGATATATACAGTAAGATTAGAGGGTTTTAATATTTTTTTTTTATATATACAGTAAGATCAAAGGGTGTATATATATATATATACATACACAATAAGATTGTAAGGTTTTGATACATATATATATATTTTGATATATACAGTAAGATCCAAGGGGTTTAATTGGGTGTTTTTAATGTGGCAGCCCTTGCTTGTGCCAGGCCTGGAGCTGGGAGGTTTCCTGCCCATGGCCTGGGTGCTCTGTGGTCCCTCCCAGCCCAAACCATCCCAGATTCTGTTATTCTTGACTTTCTTCTCTCCTGATTTTCTGGGGCCTCCTCGTAACCCCCTGCTGTTCCCCAAACCCTTTGGTTGGACTGCACCCCAAACTCCTCTGGGGTTCTCTTGTTGCTGCTCTGGGGGGGCAGGAGTTGAGTTTCTCAGTGGATGATGGACAGACCTTTCAAATGTAAGCAATATAAATAGCAGAGATCTGGCTGGGTGGGAGAGAGCATATGGGGAAGCAGAATGCATCAAATTGCCATTTAATTCTTTACACTTCCATCCTCTGAAATGTTGCCTTGCTTGCCTACATTGCTGCTCCTTGTGGAATTTCTCCTGCTTCTAGTGACTTTTCCCCCCTTTCATTGCAGCAATTAAAAGCAAACTCAATAATTGTGAAGAAAATCACTCGTGTAGATGTCTATTTTTGTTGTTTTGTGGATGGAGGGGGAAGAGGCAACGTGCAAACCATGGATTACATTTTGTTAGATAATAATATATGAAGATTGTTTTACAGATACTGAACACATTTGTCTAATTAAAATTCTTCTTAGAACTTTTTTTACAGAGAAAACTTCTTTTATTTTTTTTTTCAATTTGTAATTAATGTCTGATCTCTATGAGAGTGTGAGCTGTGTGTGCAGGGCACAGTTGTCCTGCAAAGGGGATTTGAACACTCCTCAGCTCCTGCTGCAGGGAATGCACTGTTCTGTGCTCAGGTCTGCCTTTGGGGAGGTTGATCCCTGAAATCCCTGGTTCACAACCACAGGAGTTCATTAATTCACAGAAAACCCAGTTTTGGTCAATGTGGAGAAGAGATTTCATTCAATCTTCAGTGCCTGGTTGATAAAAAATGGAGCTCTTGGAGGAAATCCTGGGGACATGGAGTGACTTGCTCCCAGTCCTCAGCAGAATTTTCTGTTCCTGTGCTGGAATCCTGGCTCTGCTGTGATTCCTGTGGTGGAATCCTGTTCTGCTGTGGTTCCTGTGCTGGAATCATGTTCTGGTTTCTGTGCTGGAATCCTGTTGTGGTTTCTGTGCTGGAATCCTGCCCTGCTGTGGTTTCTGTTCTGGAATCCTGCTGTTGTTTCTGTTCTGGAATCCTGCTGTGATTCCTGTGCTGGAATCCTGGCTCTGCTGTGATTCCTGTGCTGGAATCATGCTGTGGTTTCTGTTTTGGAATCCTGCTCAGCTGTGGTTCCTGTGCTGGAATCCTGCTGTGGTTTCTGTGCTGGAATCATGCTCTGCTCTGGTTTTGTTTTGCAGTTTGCCAACGCTGCTGGTGGCTGAGTGTGTGCTGGTTTACATGACCCCCCAGCAGTCTGCAAACCTGCTCAGGTGGGCTGCAAGCACCTTCCCCGTGGCCATGGTGATCAATTATGAGCAGGTAAGAGCCAAGGGGCATTTCTAGACCTGCATTGTTGTCATGAAAATGGCTCTGGTGGGTGGGAGTTGTTGAGGAATGAGAGTGGGCCATGTACTTTTGTGAAAGCACAGTTTCTGCTGAATTTCTGGAGTAATGTGTTTTAACTTGGAGCTTGGTTAGTTCATTGTGGAGAAAAGGCAGCTATTCTGAAAGACAATTTCTGGACTGTGTTGAAGCAAAATAGTTGAGACTTAATCCATATGTGGAAAACCCCATAGAATATTGATTTAGCTGAAGCAGAGTGATGCTGAGTGCTGGCTCTGGGTGTATAACATTACATAATTACCTCTGTGTTCTTTGGCAAAGCGGAGCAGAAATCACATCAGCATGAACTCTGCTTTTCCCTGTGGAAGTGAAACTCTGCCTCAGGGGAAATGGGTTCCTCCAGGAATCAGTGACAGGATCTGCCAGGCTGTAAATAAATCACTGCTGAGAGGAGGGCTGGGAGCAGGGACAGTGAGGGCAGTGGCACTGTCCCCTGGCACTGTGAGGAGGAGGAGGAGGAGGAGGCAGAGCTGCTGGGAGGATGAGCCACTCCCTGACATCATCCTGTGGATTTTGGGGTGTAGGCAGTGCCAGGGTTTGAGCAGGCTCCTGCTTTTCCCCATGGATCTCCTGGGGGGGCAGGAGGATCCCTTGTGTGTGTTGTGAACATGGGGGATCCCTTTTGTGGGACCATGGGGTGTCCCCTTTTTGTCCCATCCCTGGGTGAACATGGGGGATCCCTCTTTTGTACTGTCCCCAGTGACCATGTTGTGTCCCTGTTCTGTGTCCCCAGGTGAACATGGGGGATATTTCTGTGTGTCCTGTTCCCAGTGACCATGTTCTGTCCTGTTTTGTGTCCCCAGTGACCATGTTCTGTCGTGTTCTGTGTCCCCAGTGACCATGTTGTGTCCTGTTCTGTGTCCCCAGGTGAACATGGGCGATCGCTTCGGGCAGATCATGATCGAGAACCTGCAGCGCCGGCAGTGCAACCTGGCTGGGGTGGAGCTCTGCAGCTCCCTGGACTCCCAGGTGAGCTCAGGGGCTGGCACTGAGCTCTGTCAGCCTGGCTGGGAGTTCTGGGAGTGCCCTGTGGGGCAGGACAGGGCTGGGGCAGTTGCTGGGGGCACGGTTTGGGGTGGAAGGGACTGTAGAGATCACCCAGTGCCACCCCTGCCATGGGGACACCTTCACTGTCTCAGTGCTCCAAAGCCAATGTCCAACCTGGCCTGGGATCCAGGAGCAGCCACAGCTGTGCCAGGGCCTGCCCACCCTCCCAAAATCCCACCCAGCCCTGCCCCCTGGCCCTGGGAGCCATTCTATGTCCTGTCCCTCCATCCCTTGTCCCCAATCTCTGTTTCTTGTTAGCTCCTTCAGGTCCTGGCAGCTCACAGTTAGGTCACCCCAGAGCTTCTGTTTGCCAGCTGAATGTCAGTGATTCCCCAAAGCGTCCTGGTCAGAGCCCAGCCCTGCCTGGCCCTGCAGAGGTCAGCAGCACATGTTCAGGAAGAGTTTGGGAGCTTTGCAAAGGCCAGCTCCATCAGCTGCCAGGGAAATGCTGAGGGGGTGAAAGCTCTGGGTTTTCCTGGAGTGCTGGGAGAGCTGTGATGAGAGAGCTGTGATGAGAGCTGTGCTGGGATGAGAGCTGTGCTGGGAAAGCTGTTCTGTGCTGTGAGAACTCTGCTGTGATTGCTGTGCTGCCCTTTGTCTCGCAGAGGGAACGACTGCTGGCCAGTGGCTGGGAGCACGCCCGTGCCATCGACATGATGAAGGTGTACAGCCTCCTGCCACAGCCTGACGTCAAAAGGTGCCACTCTGGGAGCCCAGACTCACATCTAAGGTCCTTCCCATCCCCGTGCAGTGTGGGATCCCCAGGTGCTGCCCAGGGAGACACAAAGGGAGCCTGAACTCTGCAGAGCCTGCATTGATGATCCAGGAGCAGGCTGCAAGCAGTGATGGTTTATTTGGGTGTGACAGAAGGCAGCTCATGGCAGGAATTTGCAGATGGAAGATGGTGCAGAAATTCTGTGTTGACTTTTTGCAGTCCCCAAGATGTTCCCTGTGAAAATTTTGCCTGGGGTTAAACCACAACACGTTGAAATGATGAGGGGGAGACTGCTGGGGCTGCAGCACTCAGAGCACAGAGCAGGGACTAAAGGCTGTTAACAGGCACTGATCTGCCTGAGTTTTGTTAAAATTCTGCATTAAATGCTAAGCAGCGGGGAATTTTAAGGAGTGACTTCTTAGGGATATAAAGTGAAATGTGAATTGCTGTGAGTCATTCATAGTTGGAGTTAGCTGAGCATGTCACCTTGGTCAAAATATTCCTGGCTGGGGGTTTCTCAAAGCTTAGAGCTGAACAGGTGAGAGTGGAAATCAGAGGTGGTTTAAATAGGAACAGGGATGTGTGGTGGGACCATATGGCACTGGTGGAGACACAGAGCTCGTGCTTTCTCTGCAGCATTTTTGGCTACCTTGGATCTGCTCAGCTCCTTGCACTTGTTCCACAAGCAGGGTTATGTAAACCCTGTCCTCCAGCATCACAGAGGAAATGCTCTTTCTTTAGAAAAGCCTTTCCCAGAGTGTTCCTCTGCAGCCCCTCACTCCTGGGCCTGCATTTGGGAACTTTGGCCCCTCTAGATCCTCAGTAGCAGCCCAGGTGTGGAGAGGAGGACACAGGTGAGTCTGGAACTGGGAACTGCAGGGATGAGCTGAGAGCAGCCTGTGTGTCACTTGTCACATGCATTGATGGGGGACAAACACCTGTAATTATTCTAATTATTCCCTGGAGAGGTAACTGTCTCTCTGGCCATGGAGTGAACAGTTCAGTAAAAATTCTGCTGAGAGTCCAGCTCAAACCCTGCTATTTTTTTTTTATTCCTACAGAATAGAAGCCCTTGAATTCCTGGATGAAAAGGAACTGTTTGAACAATTGATGCAGCACTACTGCATCTGCTGGGCTTCCAAGGACAGCAGCAACCTGGGTGAGGTCCTGCAGCACCTGGAAATGTCCTGGGGAGGGCTGGGATGTGACTCCCCCTGCTCCAGGACTGTCCCTCCACAATCTGGGGGGATTCTGGGCACTGGGGAGCCTGTCCAGTCCAGGGGAGCTGGGATTTGTGCACCAGGAGGTGCCATGTGGGTTACTTTAAATAACTGCCTGCTTTACCCCATCAGTGCTAATTGCAAGGTTGACAAATCCCCTGCATGGGAAGTGCCATATGGGCACATGGTATATGAAGGCACAGTGTCCTGACAACACAAAAATAAATTTGTATTACTTATCCCAGGCTCCTCTGCACTGTCCCCATTTGCAGCCATCTGACACTGAAGTTTTCCCACCCTGGGGAAGAACATTCCCTCGGAAATGAACTCTTTCCATGTTCCTTTTGTTCCTAAAATTCTGTCCCTCCTGGGCTGGAATTTCTGTGAGAGACAGACTTGATTTAGGAAATAAATGAGGGGAATTGTTTGGCTGAGGGATGGATGGCCACAGTGTCTGTGCAGCTCTGCTGCAGTCACAGCTTGTGGCTGCAACTTCAGGGACTTCAGTCTTTCCAGAAAACTCTGCCTGCCACTGGAATCATTTCCTCCCCTTCATCCTCCTGCCCTTTCCCTGCTCCTGACAGAGTGTCCAGATTTTATTGCTGCTACTTCATTGACTGCTCCTCAGTAAATGGGAAGAGGTTTGGTCTGTGCAGCCTGGCTGAGAGCAAAGCCTCTGGCAGAGCTGATAAAAAGAGATTTTCATATAAAAACTGATAAAAAGAGATTTTCATGTAAAAACTGGTAAAAGGAGGTTTACATATAAAAACTGTAAAAGGAGGTTTTCAGCAGCCTGCTCAGAGCTGCTGCCTTGTGCTGCTGCTGTCCTGAGCCCTGCAGAGTTCTGAGCCCCAAACTCTGTTCTGCACTGGATTTCTTCAGCTGAAAAGTGCTGACTGTGACACACAGCTGATTTTGGAGGAGCTGAAAGTTCACCCCTCCCTTGGAATTGTTATAAATTTGAAATTAAGGGGCTCTGAGGCAAAGATATGAGGAAATAAATAACATTTCCTTACTAGCACGTGTAACAAGGCACACAACAACAGCTGTGGGGTTAACAACAAACAGAACCAGGGACTCTGGTGCTTCTCTTCCCTGCTTTGTGTTCCTGATTTCATGGGCACTTTGTGTGTTCTCTCTGCCATGAGTAACTCCAGAGCTCCTGCAAATTGACTCCATCAAATCAATTGCTGCATCACAATCAAAAAAGTGGTAAAAAAGTACAGCCCAACCTTGTCCTGCTTTCCTCACAACAAATCCTTTAAAAAAAAAAAAAAAAAAGAAACACCTCTCCAATCTTTCTTGCTGTGTGTAACTGGGCTTGTTTCACGGAAGGGCAGGGAGGGTTAAGAATAAATAAATGAATAAATAAATAAACAAATAAATAATTTTCTTCCCCCAAATCCCCTGTTTGTGTTCCCACAGGTCTGGCACACATTGACTTCTGAGAGCTGCAGGGAGGGGAGCCCAGGGAGCCCGTGGCTGCCTTGGCTTGCCCAGGAGCAGGAGGGGAAGGGATTTGCACGTGGCAGAGCTGGGCACAGGGAATCATTTCTGAGAGCAGGACTTGCACAAGGTGTCACCACTCCCGTTTCCAGCTTGCCTTCCTTAGTTCCAGACTGGCACTAAGCGTGTTGGGTTTTTGGTTTCCCTGTCTGTGTTTTTGTGGCTGTGTGACATGTCTGTGGCAGCAGCTGCCTGGGCAGGGGCACTTGGTGCTTCTTGGTTCTGTTCAGCTCTCATTTGGATCAAGCGTCACCTGTGCCAGGCTGTCACTGCTGCTCCTGCAGGGCAAGGGGAGGGAGAAGGGTCCTGGCTGTTCCCTGGCTACAAGGAACTGGAAAGTAAGCTCAGTTTAACTGGGAAGGGCTCAGCTCTGGGATGCTGAAGAGAAAAATTCATCTCAATTTGCACTGCTTCTGGTAGTATCTTTACACCAGTTCCTCCTTCTCTCTTGCCCCGAAAAGAAGCAAAACAAAATCCCAACAGCAATGAAAGCCCTCGTCCTGTTGTTTAAAGTGGAATCTTGTAACCTTCCTATGGGAAAAATAATAAATGTTTAATATTTATAATCTGTCTCATTTTAATTGTTGGAAATAAGCAGTTTCTGTGTGGCTTTGTGACATTTTTCCTCACCAGCATCCAAATCTGCTCTTGGGAGCTGCTCCCACCTGGGAGCGCCCCTGAGTGCTGCAGGTTTGAGCTCAGCTCATTGCCGAGATGTCCATCACTGCTTTGTGTC
>VRYO01002014.1:709687-741732 GCA_009812075.1 Sialia sialis | reverse complement strand
TTAATTTTTTTTTAATTATAAAGCATTTTTAATTGCAGAATGAATTATTCAAACACCATCCCTCCATCTCTGGCCCTGCAGGGCAGGGTGGTGCCATCTCCTTCCTGTGTCGCCAGTGCCACAGGAGATGTGTGAGGAGGGGACACTGCCAGCACTGTCCTTGAACCCCCTCCAGAGGTGTCCAGGACTTGCCACCATCTCCTCCTGAGCCCAGTGGCATCTCCTTGGCCACACTTGGCACCCAGAGTGATTTAGGAGCTGCTTTAAATGGGATCATAATATTCTTACTCATCCCTGTTAATAATGATGTTACTGCTTCTTAATGATGCACAAAACTGTCAGGATATGAGGGATATAAAACTGTTTTACATCGAATTTAACTGTCAAATAAATGCCATCAGTGTTGGCGAGGAGCTCACCTCCCCTGCCGTGAGGTATCGCTGCTCCAGGTTTTTATTTTTCCTTCACTTCATTGTTGATTTCTGCTTGAAAAGTCAAGAAGTTTCTTAAGGTCAAGCAGAAACATTTTGGTTTTTTTAAATGAATAGATAAAATTATTCCCATTAATGAAATCTGGAGGTCTGCACGCTGAGATAATAACATGAGGTAATCAAATCTCATGCTTCAGGGCATAAACTGATTAACTGTGGGGGCAGGAAGGACTTCTGCTCCTTGGAGCATCCAGGGGCACCCTGATACACAACAGAGAGTGATAAACAACAGAGGGCTGATAAATACACAACAGACGGGTGGAAACAATACAGGGCTGATAAACCACAGAGGGCTGATAAACCACAGAGCGCTGGTGACATTATTCTGTGCTGTGACATCATTCTCTGGTGTGACACCATTCTGTGGTGTGGTGTGACATCGTTCTGTGGTGTGGTGTGACATCATTCTGTGGTGTGACACCATTCTGTGTCTCCTCCCAGTGAGGGGACACCTGTGTGCACACCTGGGCTCTGCCCTGAGCTCCTCTCTAGTTTTTCCCCAGATTATGGCTGGGCTCCATCCTGAGCTTGGTTCTGCTATCCCTGCTGTGTGTGCTCAGCCTGGGGAAGCTGAGCTGAGCTGAGCTCCTTCTCCTGGCACACAGAGCCCCTTGGACTTAATCTGGGCTCGGGGACTCAGGCTGGCTGCATTTCATGTGTCCAGGCTGAATCCAATTTGAAGCAGCTGAGTCACCTCAGGTTTGCTCTTCCTGCTCTGCTCCTGTTCCCTGGAGGAGCTGCTGGGCCCAGAGATGGGGCCCTGTGGGCACCCCCAGGGCAGGGATGAGGCCCTGTGGGCACCCCCAGGGCAGGGATGAGGTCCTGTAGGCGTCCCCCAGCCCAGGACCATGTCCTGGGGTGCCCTTGGGGTCCTGCTGCCACCCCACCCTGCTGTCCCCACTCCTCAAGGAAATCTCCCCTCCAATCTGTGCAGTTCTTCTTCCCAAGGGGCAAGAGGAAGCAAATCAGCTTTAAACTGCTTAAAACCGAGAGCAAACAACGAATCAGCCTGTCAGAAAGTAAAAATAATCTCCTGAGCAGACCCTGCAGCCTCCCCCCTCCAGGAGAGCTGCTCACTGTTAATGATGTCGCTCCTCATGTAATGCCCATGTCTGCACAGATCCACTTTAATTCTGCTTTTAATCACTATTTTCACACTTACTCTTGGCACGCAGGGAAGTTGTCAGTTGTTGGTTATTTTTATAGCTGGAATACTGAATTTAATCCTTTTTCTCTTCGCCAGTAAGAGATGCTAAAAACCTAGTTCCTATGGACCCCAATGGCTTGTCAGATCCCTACGTGAAGCTTAAACTAATCCCTGACCCCAAAAACGAAAGCAAACAGAAGACCAAAACTATCAAGTGCTCCCTGAATCCTGAGTGGAATGAGACATTTAAATTGTAAGTATAAAGGAAAATGTTTAAACGTGTAAAGTGAATTTTCTCACCACCAAGAATTAATGTGACTTTGTTTTCTGTGATTTCATTATTCAGAGACATTGAGCTGATTCAAGTGAGAAGTGATTCTTTTTGTTCTGTGGCACAGCAGCACTCTGAGCCTGCTCAGAGCAGAGGGTGGCAGGGCAGGAGCTCTGTGCCCTGGAAATTCAGTATTGGAGAGCTGAGCAGGCCCTGAAGACCATCCCTCCCTTTGTGTGGGGCAGGGGCAGGGTGGTGGGGGCAGTGTCCTGGTTTGGGGACAAGTGTCTGCTGAGAAAGGCAGGAGCCTCTCTTTGAAATGGAGAATGGAAACCCCCTCCCTCCAAATTATTACAATTGTGAAATCAAGGGGCTCTCAGGCAAAGATACGGGAATAGGAATGACAGTTCTTTACTAGGGAAATTAAAATAGAAATACAGCACTACAAAGAACAAAGCCCAAACCCTGGCAGAGTCAGAATCCAAGCTGACAGCCGTCAGTCAGTCAGGGTGGTGGCAGCAGTGCCATTCGATGGTGGCTGCATCCTCCTGCAGTGACAGATGTGCTTCAGTTGGAGCAGCGCTCCTGGACAAGGGGCAGTTTCCTCTGGAGATCCAGTGGTGATGTGGAGAAATCCGGTTTTCCTCTGGAGTCCAGTGGAGAAAGGGCTCCCTTGGTGTGCCAAAACCTCTGGTTTGATCTTGGTAAGAAATGTTGGGCTCTTCCCCCTGGCTGGAGCATCTCCCCATGGGATGCAGTAGTTTTATCAGTGCCACAGTGGGACTCAATGGCCATGAGCAGAAGAGAACTCCCTGCAGGAAGGATGGGTTGTGAAAAGATAAAGAACACTGCCCCAGCTGGTTTATAAAACATGGCCATTAATAGGAGATGTCCCCTTTGGAAATAAAGAACACTGCCCCACCTGGTTTCAATGGATGTTCCATTAACAGATGATATCCCATGGAGATCAGGATCACTGCCCCACCTGGTCTCAACAGATGGTGACGGAACAGACACCCCTGATCACATCCAGCATTGTTACCCAAGACAGGCAGCCAGGGTAAAAGCATCCCCTGTCCCTTGTGCCTTGCAGCCAGCTGAAGGAGGCAGACAAGGACAGGAGGTTGTCAGTGGAGATCTGGGACTGGGACCTGACCAGCAGGAATGATTTCATGGGCTCCCTGTCCTTCGGCATCTCCGAGCTCCAGAAGTCAGGCGTGGATGGATGGTGAGATGTTTGTGTTTTATCTGAGTGTGGCAGCCTGGGAGCTTCCCTCTGATCCAGCTGCTGTCCCCGTGGGGCACTCATGGAAGGGGCTTTGGGGTCAGGGTTGGTTTGGAGGTGACCCCAGTGCTCTGAGTGCCTGGGCAGTGCAGGGGGCACCCCAGGACAGGCAGGGACCCAAAATGTCCCTGCAGCCACCGAGGGGCTGGGGCTTGGTGGGGAGAGATGGTTTGGGGCTCTCCTGACCTGGGGATGGGTCCCCAGAACAGCTGGGGCAGGGGTGAGGTCCTGCCCCCCGGCAGCCCCTGACCTGTGCTCTGTCTGTCCCCCTGTCCCTCCCTGTCCCTCTGCCCCCCTGTCCCTCTGTCCCTCCAGGTTCAAGCTGCTCAGCCAGGAGGAGGGCGAGTATTTCAATGTCCCGGTGCCTCCCGAGGGAGAGGAGGGGAACGAGGAGCTGAGGCAGAAGTTTGAGGTGAGTTGGTTTTTCGTGGGCTCTCAGGGCTCTCCTCTCTGCCTGCCCTGCCCTGTGCAGAGGTCCAGAGAGGCTCCTGGAGAAATGTCCATTGGCTGCTTAATGAGCCATGGCAGTTCTTGCTGAAGGATTGATCCAGACATTGCTGAATTGGCAGAAATTTGCCATTTTTCAGTGGAGCTGAAGCCTCACAAAACCCTGGGAATGAGTGTGGTGCATCTGGAGACTCACATGCAATGAGCCATGAGAAATAAGAGAGTTGCCCTTATGGTTCCCTGCATGAACTCTGTAATTGCAGCAGAGACTGCAGAGTTAGCTCCTGTTCTTTCTTTTTTATCTTTTTAAATTTTATTTATACACAGCTTTCCTGAATACCCAAGGAAAGACAGTTCTAACACAACAGCTGGCTACAACCAACCTTTGGTTGTACAAAGAACCAACAGCAGGTTTTTATTGTATTTCATGGTGTCCCAGATGATGAGTTGTCTCCAGATCAGAAAACAAACATTGTCCAGAGGTGCCAGAGCACATCTGTCCCCCACCTTGCTGTGTCCAGACATGGAATTCCCTCCCAGCTGAGGTGTCCCAAACAGGGAATCTCCTTCCCATGCAGTGCATCTGTTCAGGTGCTGCAGGTGACCTTGGGTGGGGGATTCTGCAGCCTGGAGAGCCCTGACAGAAGCAATTAGCCCAGCCCAGGATGGAGATTGCCCATGGGGGGGCTTCCAGCAGCAGATTGAGCTGCTGGGATCGGGGAATGGAATTTCACGCTCGGCTGAGCTCAGCACAGGCCTCACACTTTGCTGGAAATTAAAAGGGAATAAATTGTGAGAGGGATTTTACAGCACATCACAGCCCCTGGGCTGGGCTCTTCTGGGGCTGGGGTGTAAAAATGGGCTTTGGGAGGGTCCTCCTTGGCTTCCTCTGTGAGTCCAGTCTCAGATACAATCCCAAATATCTCAGATATGTGGGAGGGTCCCCAGGGCAGTCATGGATGTGGAGCTGGATAAACACCCCATGTTTTACCTGCATGGATTTATATTCCTCTCTTTTTCTGGTGAGGTCAGAGCCAGTTTCTGCCCTAGAAAAGCTTCCTTAGGGCTCTTTCCCAGGCTGCTGAGTCCTGCAGGGGGACAGGGGCAGCACAGGCAGAGGGGTTCCCTTGGCAGTGCCAAATGCCAGGGCTGCGACTTCTCCAGTGCCTTTCTTGGCTTTTTAGGCTTTTTTGGCTCTTCTGGCTGTGTCCATCATGCCCATGGAAGAGGCTCCCGCAGCTCAGGGTGGTGTTTGAGCTGAGTTGGGATTTTGGGAGCACCCATTGGCTTTGTAATGCCTGTTCTGCCTGCCCCCTCTCCCCTTGCAGAGAGCCAAGATTGGAACAGGCTCCAAGGCTGCCGATGAGAAGACAAGAAATGCCATTTCCAAACTGGACAACAACGGCAGCCGGGACCGCATGAAGCTCTCGGATTTCAACTTCCTGATGGTGCTGGGGAAGGGCAGCTTTGGGAAGGTGAGGATCCCCTGGAGCTCCAGAGATGTCTGATGAACACAAAACCCATCCTTCTGGGCAGCAGGGGATCAGCTGGGTCTTCAAAGCTCTTCTTTATTTGGTTGGGCAGTTGGTTCCTCTTCTCTAATAATTACAAAGATATGGGAACATTTTTATTAACTTCCCAGAGCGGTTGTGAGCAGTAACAGAATTTCATTCTCCGGGTAATTATGTGACTTGGAGCCTTCCTTTTTCTTGGGGTCTGGCCAGCTGTGCTGGGTGCCACTGGGATGCCAGTGCTGCAGGGCAGGCTGCAGTGTTTGCTGGTGTGATGGCTCCTCTCTCATTAGTGATTGCTTTAATTGCACTGCTGTGCCTGCAGGCTCGTTCCTGGGCAGCAGTTGCAGGTTGTGTGTGCAGGGATGAGCACAGGGGTGCAGCAGGAGCATTCCCAGCCTTCTGCTGCCGCTGGAGCTTTGGTCCAGCTTCTCTGGTGGAGAGCTCTGAGATCCATTTTGGACAGGCAGGGAATGGGGGGTCCTGACACCCCCAGAGCATCACCCTGAGCTCAGCTGCAGGATAGCCCTGTGCTGCTGCCACTCAGAAATGTCCCCTGTCCCCTCCGTCAGCCTCCCAAACCCCTCCCTGGCATCTGGAGCTCCGTGGTCCCCGCCGCCTTCTCCTCCCTTGGAGAAACATGAGCAGCTCCTCAGTCTGCCTTATATAAGGGAATGTGTGACAGAAACTGTTCCCTGGAACAGAATGTTATAAATATGCTAATTAGCGCTAATTAAAACAGCACGTTGGCTCCTCCGGGTGGATGCAGCCTCGCCCTCACGTGTGCCTGCGCTTCCACGGGGACACCCAGGTGCCACTGTCCCCTCCTGCTGTCCCTCCAGAGGTGCCAGATGTTGGGGAGGAGCCGGGAGCAGGCAGAGCAGCCCCTGCTGTGCCCAGGGGTGTCAGTGGCACTGCCACCTCTCTCCAGGGCTGGCACCGTGTCCTCCCCTCCGCAGGGCTGGCACCTGCTGCTGTGCTGTCCCTGCTGCCAGTCCCTGCAGGCTGGGACAGCTCCTGGAGCACAGTCACACTGTTTGTGAGCCTCTGTCTGTCCCTGTTAAACCTCTGGCACCAGGAGCTCACATTCACAGCTCAGTGCTTTTCTGGCCTCGCTGGAGTTTGACAAACTTGCTTTCTGTGCGTTCAGAATATCTCCAGCTCTTCTGCTGGAGCATTCCCAAACAAACACTCTATATTACAGGAATAAATCAAGTGAAATATCAGCTTTTTTTTCCTGCACCAATAGAAAGTTAAAAGAGAATGCAATCTGCTTCCCAGCGAGCGCTGTGGCAGATGGAGATCCCTGAGCCAGCAGGCGGCTCTGGGGGTGGGAAATGGAACAGAGGGGCTAGGGGCGTGGGGTCCTGGCCTGGCATGGCAGCCCCAGCACACAGACACCCCTGGCACCCTGGGGGACACCCGGGACCGTGGCTGGTGGCAGCTCCGTGCTCCCATGGGGAGTGCTTGGCTCAGCCCACCTGGGCTTGCTTTGCTCTGGTATAAACAGAGGGAGGTGCAATTAGGTGGCTGGCTCGTGTTTTTGCAGCTAATCAATCTGGAGCTGTCAGCGTTTTGGGGTTTGTGTTGTTTTGCTGAGCAGGGCGGAGGTTTTGGCTGCTGCAGTTTTCTGGGTTCCAGTGAGCTGGGGGAGTTCTGCTGGGCTGTGACAACCTGCACAGCTCTGCTCTGGCTGTGACACGTGCCAGGAGGGCAGGGCATGGCGAGGCTGGGTCCCTGCTGGCCTGTCACCTGTCCCTGCTGGCCTGTCACTCCTCCCTACTGCCCTGTAACCCCCCTCTGCTGGTCTGTCACCCACCCCTGCTGCCCTGTCACCCACCCCTGCTGGCCTGTCACCCCTCCCTGCTGCCCTGTGATATTGTTCAGAATGCTCTTACACTCAGGTAACAGGTTTCATTTTCCCCAAAATAAGTTCCTGGAGTGGTCACTACTTCTTTTCCACCAATTTTGAGCAGCCAAAGCTTTTATCACCTAAAAACAAGCTCTGGTTTTAGCACCTGTGTGTGGCACCTTGTAAAGCTCAGCTTGTGTGAAATGGTGAGAAAAGGAGGCAGTGAAGCAAAGCAGAGCCACAGGGGAGGGCAGAGGGGCAGACAGGGCTGAGGCAGCTCTGCCTGCTGTCCCTGTCCCTGAGCTGCTGTCCCTGGTCCCACAGCTGCTGTCCTTGGTCCTACACTGTCCCTGGTCCCACAGGTGTGCTCTCCCTGGTCCCACAGCTTCTGTCCCTGTCCCACACATTCCTTGGTCCCACAGCTGTGCTGTCCCTGGTCCCACATGTTCCCCAGTCCCACACAGTCCCTGTTCCCACACTCTCCCTGGTCCCACACTGTCTGTCCCTGGTCCCACACAGTCCCTGGTCCCACACAGTCCCTGTTGCCACACTGTGTGTCCTGTGCAGGTGATGCTGGCAGAGAGGAAGGGCACAGATGAACTCTATGCTGTGAAGATCCTCAAGAAGGACGTGGTGATCCAGGACGATGACGTGGAGTGCACCATGGTGGAAAAGCGAGTCCTGGCTCTGTCGGGGAAGCCTCCCTTCCTGACCCAGCTGCACTCCTGCTTCCAGACCATGGTAAGGCTCCCCCAGGAGCCTGGCACCTGGCAGAAGGGGTTGGAATGGTGTCCAAGGCTGGGACATTGGCGTTTGGGGTGGTGGGAGGGGTCCCTGCCATGGCAGGGGTGGAACTGGGTGAGCTGTGAGGTCCCTTCCAACCCACAGCACGCCAGGATTTTGTGATCTCTGTACAAAGCAATTGTGTGCTCTGTGCCGTGGCAGCCTCACACCCTCTCCAGTTCCCTGGCAGAGATGTCCCCAGGACCAAAATGTGAGTGTGCGCCAGCAGGTGTGATCACAGGAGCTGCAGCCTGGGCTGTGCTCAGCAGGGAGCTGCTGGTGGCACCTGAGGTGATTTCCAGCCCTCAGGGCTCACAATGTCCCCTGTGCTTTTCCCCAGCACTCACTGCTCTGAGCAAAGGGAGAAGCCTCATCCAAAGTGCAGGAAATCCACTTTTCCACGGGTGTGCTTGGGTTTGTGTGAGTCAGGAGAGGAGAGGGGGACAGGGCACCTCTAACACAATCCTTGTGAATGAGAATGTCCAGGTGCACGTCAGTGGGAATCAGCAGAGCCCTTTAGAGCCACAACAATGCTTTCCAGGAGGATTACATTTTCATATTATCCCAGAAATTTCATTTACCAAACACATTGGGTGTATTTAAAGCCCGTGGCTTTGCAGCACAGCAATCAGGATGTGGCAGGAGCTGCTATTTCACACAGCTTCTCCCTGGCATCTGCAGTGACTCAGTGCTGGATTATTCCTGGCAGACTTGGAGTAGCTTAATAGTAATCGTATTTGTAATGTAATCAAAATGTACAGCAGGGTGTATTATCAAAGGCTGGCACAAAGCACTTTGGTTTCTGGGAGCACAGTCCGGAGCACAATTCTCCACCAGGGCTGTTGGCTCAGCGGCTCCAGGAGACAGAAAAGCCCTGAAGCTGGGCTTTAATGGAAAAGGGGAGGTGGGCAAGGACAGAGCTCCTGCCTGGGGTTGGTGCCTGGGCTGGGGGAGATGGGGAGCTCTGAAAGGTCCCAGATCTCTGGGACAGGGTGAGCTGGGGGTCCCTGGGTGTACCCAGGTGAGCCCTGCCTTTGCTGGGACCTCTGGGGCACAGCAGCCACACTGAGGTGATAGATCACATAATCAGTGAGATGGTTGATGAATCACAGAATCACTGAGATGATGACATCACAAAATCACTGAGGTGATTGATAAATCACAGAATCACTGAGATGATTGATAAATCACTGAATCACTGAGATAATTGATAAATCACAGAATCATTGAGATGATAAATCAGAGAATCACTGAGGTGATTGATAAATCACAGAACCACTGAGGTGATAACATCACAGAATCACTGAGGTGATAACATCACAGAATCACTGAGATGATTGTTAAATTACAGAATCACTGAGATGATAAATCACTGAATCCTGGAATGATTTGGGTTGGAAGGGACCTTGAAGATCATCCATGGGCAGGGAGAACTTTCACTAGTCCAGGCTGCTCCAAGCCCTGTCCAGCCTGGACTTGGACTCTTCCAGGGATCCAGGGGCACTCACAGCCCTGTGCCCATCCCCTGGTGGCACTCACAGCCCTGTGCCCATCCCCTGGTGGCACTGCCATCTCTGTGCCCATCCCCTGGTGGCACTCACAGCTCCCTGTGCCCATCCCCTGGTGGCACTGCTAGCTCTCTGTGCCTGTCCCTCGTGCCCGTGGGCAGCCCAGCCATCTGCCTGCTTTAGTCACAGCTCTGCTTCCCCAGCCAAGGGAGGAGAGCTCAGCTCCTGCCTGTGGAGCTCAGCTGGCTCTGGCTGTTTCAGGAGCTCGTCTCTTTAACATTCTTGCTCCCAGAACTCACTGATATATTTAGGAGGCAGCTGCAGCCCAGCCTGTCACTGTCACAGGCTGCTGCCTGCTCAAGGTGACATTGCTGCACGTGGCCAGCCCCTGCCAGGGCTGTCCTTCACACAGGGGTGCTCCCCAATCCCCAGGGGCAGGAAAGCCAAATTCCCTGCTCCATCCCATGTGTTTTACACAGCCCCATTGCCTCTGTGCTGCTGCCCCAGAGCTGGGGGGCTGAACCCAGCTCTTCTGGATGGGCAGTGCCAGCTGGGCAATGCCCTGAGGGTGCTGAACCCAGTTCTGGGGCTGGACAGTGTCCTGTGGGTGCTGAACCCCAGTTCTGTGCCTGGGCAGTGTCCTGAGGGTGCTGAGCCCCAGTTCTGGGGCTGGGCAGTGCCCTGAGGGTGCTGAACCCAGTTCTGGGGCTGGATAATGCCCCATGAGTGCTAAACCCAGTTCTGGGGATGGGCAGTGCCCCATGAGTGCTGAACCCCAGTTTCTCTCCCTGGGCAGTGCCCCAGGGACACTGAACCCCCGTTTGTCCCCAGCCCTGCTGGTGGCACTGCTCCAGCTGCATCTCCTGTGTGCTCCCTGTCCTTCCTGTCTGCAAAGCAGGGCACAGCTTATCTAAGGAGGAAATGAGCAATGGGAATGTTTTTATTATGTAATGCTGCCAACCTGCAGCTCCTGCAGTGCTCCAGTGTCCTTCCTGCCTTCCTCCCTCCTGGGTTTGGATGGGGCAGCCCAGGGCTGTCACTGCAGGCCAGTGTCACTGCAGGTCCTTGTCCCCAGTGCTCCCCAGCTCTCCTGGAGCCCCTGCAGCCTCTGGGGAGCACAGGGATGATGAGTGCATTTCTGGAATCACAGGGAATTGGTTCCTGTTCTGACCCCTGCAGATTCCCTGCTCTGATAATCCTGTTGCTGATTATTTGGTTTTTTTCCCCCTTCAGGATCGCTTGTATTTTGTGATGGAATATGTGAATGGTGGGGACTTGATGTACCAGATCCAGCAGGTGGGGAGGTTCAAGGAGCCCCACGCTGTGTAAGTGCAGAGCTGTGGGGTGGGCGTGGGGTGTCCCTGTGCCAGGGCTGGGAACAGAGGCACAAATCAGGAATGGGAAGATGCAGAGGAGCTCTGGTGCCTCCACCTCACCCTTGTGTACATTGTGCTGGTAAGTAATTCAGCTGAAGAGATAAACTGAGGTCCATAAAGGCACAAGGAGGGAGGTATGGAGGCTTCCTGGGAGACCCCAGGGCTCTGCCCTGCCTGCTCCTTCCCCAGGGGACCAGAGGGATGTTGGGTTTTGGATCCTCTGCCACCCCAAGAGATAACTGAGGGCTTTTGCCTCCTGTCCCTGGAGAGCTGGGCAGAGCAGGACGTGTCCCTGCAAGCCTCCAGGTGCTCTCATAAAAACCCAGTCACATGAATGCTGAGCCTGGTGGGCTGAGCTGAACTGGCAGAGTCCCCTGAGACCCCGAATGTCCCCACAGGGCAGTGCTGGTGACACAGTGCTGAGGCTCCAGGGCAGGAATGACTCTCCAGGGCAGTGCTGAGGCTCCAGGGCAGGAATGACTCTCCAGGGCAGTGCTGAGGCTCAGGGGCAGGGATGTCTCTCCAGGGCAGTGCTGAGTCTCCGGGGCAGGATGACTCTCCATCCCCAGTGCAGTGTGAGGAGCTGCCCTGGCTGCAGCTCTTGCTCAGGGTGTGTGAGCAGAGCTGACAGCCCCAGCAGCCTGGTGCCACCATCCCTGCCCTGTGGCGTCCTCGGGCCATCCTCTGATCCTGCTCTGCAATTCCCTACCTTGTCCGCTGGCCACATCTGCCTGATGTGTTTCCTTCTCTGCCATCTCATCAGGAAGGTTTCATTTATCCCCTGTAATCACCAGGCTTCCTCTGAACCCTCCTCTTGCAGGTTCTACGCAGCAGAAATTGCCATCGGGCTCTTCTTCCTGCAGAGCAAAGGCATCATTTACAGGTGGGTGAGAGGGCTCTTCCTCCTCCTCCTCCTCCCTCTCTGCCCTCCCCTGAGCTCCGCCCAGAGCTGCTCTGGGGGTCCCATCCTGCCCCAGCCCACAGGTAGAGTGGAAGATTGGAAAATTCCTGTGGGAAAACTCCCTGTGGGATCCCTGAGCACCTGTGGGATCCCTGGGTACCTGTGGGATCACTGAGTCCCCTGTGGGACCCCTGTGTCCAGCCATGGCCCCCTGATGTGTCCCAAAGGGGAGCTGGGACCGCAGGGTGCCCCTGGTTTGAGGTTCCTGCTTTACCCCAGTTCATGGGGAGGCAGCTCTGGTTCTCTCGTGCCCCTGTGTTCCTCTCCACACCCCACAAACCCTCCCTGGAGCTGGGGCAGCTCCAAGCCCTGGGTTTGGTGCAGGGCCCTGCTCTCCTGCAGTGCCACTGTCACTTCTGTGCCATTCCCACATGATCCCAGCACCAGAGGTAGCTGTGCCACGTGCAGGGCCAGGTTCAGGCAGCTGGATTAGCTCTGGAACCAGCTCAGGAGAGCTCCCAGGGTGGAGCAGAGCATCCCAGTGAGTGTCAGAGGCCATTAAAGCTCTGCAGAGGGAGATGCCAGCAGTGCTGCTGGAGCCAGCAGATGCTAAAGATGAAAGAAGTGGAGCAAGCTTGACGTGAGGGCTGGTTCTTGCCATCAGCTGCTACAGAAGGATTCTAGGTCTGTTGGTCCCCAGTGGCTCTGCTTCCTTCCCTCCTCCAAATCCCAATCCCAGCTCGAGTCCTTTGGCCTGTCAGGGCTCTGAGCACTGATGGGATAATTAGAAAGTACAGCCTTAAACCCAGCAAGAGTGTGTAAACTGCACCAGAATAGCCAGGGTTTGCTGCAGGAGCGTCCTTGAGGCTGCAGCATCCACCTCTGGAGTGGGGATCAGTGCTGGGATCCACCTCTGGAGTTTGTGCAAAGGAGAGCTCCTGGTACCCCAGGTATTCTGGGAGACAGAGCTGGTTTAGATTTGGGGGAGCAGAGCAGGTGAGGCAGGGACTTGTGCTGAGTGGATGTTTCTCCTTCCTTAGAGCTCCAAGTGCACTTTGATTTTCACAGGAGCAAAAGAAAAAAATCAATGCAATCCTTCTCCTGCCAGATGAGGGTTTTCCATCACACGCTTCAAAGGGCTGTGCCCAGCACGGCATTCCTCTGGGTTAAAAGTGAAAGCAGCACTCCATCCTGACAGAGCTCTGAGTTATTTTCACTCATTTCCCCAAACATTGTCCTACAGAGGGTCTAGGTGTGAGACAGAGCTCGGGGACTCGCCCTGTGTGCTGTGTCACAGCTTTGCTGTCACCCTGCAGGGACCTGAAGCTGGACAATGTGATGCTGGACAGCGAGGGGCACATCAAGATCGCTGACTTTGGCATGTGCAAGGAGAACATCTGGGACGGGGTGACCACCAAGACCTTCTGTGGCACCCCGGACTACATCGCGCCCGAGGTACAGAACTGAGCTGGCTGCTGCTGATCCCTGTGCTTCCTCTGCTCCTGCTGCTCCCTCCCAGGGTCACCTGCCTTTGGGCACCTTGGAAACTCCAGCTGAGCCAGGGGCACTCAGGGGAGGGGTGTCAGTGCTGGGATGTGTCCCAGGGAATGTCCCTGTCCTCCTGCCCCTCTGCAGCTGGGGATGGCTGTGCCCTGTGCCCCCCAGGGCACGGTGGGGTGTAATGATGCTGCTGGTTTTGTTTTTGCAGATCATTGCTTACCAGCCCTATGGGAAGTCTGTGGATTGGTGGGCATTTGGAGTCCTGCTCTATGAGATGTTGGCTGGCCAGGTAATTGAGTTTGAATTGATTGAAAGCTCTGGGCTGGATCACATTCTGAGGTGAGCACAGGCTGCCTGGGGTTTGCCATGTGGATGGGACACCCCTCGAGCTGGGGGTGACACTGAGGGCACAGGACTCGTGTCACTGTGTGGGGCTGGCTCCACAGCAGCACACAGGAGCTCTGAGATGCAGCACCTGGAGCTGAGTGTGCTTTTCCAGCCTCTGGAGCTGAGTGTGCTTTTCCCAGGCCCCCTTTGAGGGAGAAGATGAAGACGAGCTCTTCCAGTCCATCATGGAGCACAACGTCGCCTACCCCAAGTCCATGTCCAAGGAGGCAGTGGCTATCTGCAAAGGGGTAAGGGCTGCTCCTGGGCTGGCCTAGGGGTGTGGGGAGTGAGATCTTGCATCCCCTGGGGGTCCCAGCTCACACCAGTGCTCCCCAGCATCACCAGGGTCTGACACTGCTGGCTTCTGGTGCCCATGCCCTCCAGTCCTAAAACCACAAGTCTGTGCTGTGTATGCACTAAACCCGGGTTTAAATAACTCCTGCACCCTCTCCAGGCCCTAACACTGAGCAGAAACACAGCGGGGACAGAGCTGGGGCTGGCCTGGGGCAGGGGAGCTGGGGAGGGAGGGCTCCTGCCCACACACCCCGTGCCCCACTCTCTGAACCTTTGCCTGAAATGAAAAGTGCTGCTCAGGCAAAATGGAGCAGGGAAAATGCAATTCCCAAATAGTTTTCCTAAGATCAGATACAAAACCTTCATCCTCCCACTTAGCTGTGATGAGTTGCCCTTCAAGGCCACCTGAAGCTCTGGTGGTGTCTCCACGAGGTCAGGGCAGCATTTTCATTATCCCGTCTCTTAATTTGCAGTGAAGTTCGGCCTTGCCCAGCATCCCAAGCTGGGCTCTCCCTGGACTGGGCCTAGGCCTGACTTAATTGCATCCTGAATTAATTCGGGATGTGATGGATAAAGGCTGGCGAGGTCCTGGTGTTGTTCTGTGTGCTTGGGACTGAGCCTCATCTCACCCCCAGTGCCACACACTGCTATAAATAAGTGTTTGTGTAGGAATTTAAGAAATGTTTGCTTATAATAGTTAATATTGGAAATATCCTAATGTTCTCTGTCTCAAAATAGAGTTTGTATCCACAAATGACACATCCTGCTCAGCGCTCCCACTGCAGCATTGCAGAGCCTCTGCCAGGGCTCTGAGCTGTGCTCCACAGCAACACTCACTGCCACGATATTCACAGGTGGAAGGTGTCCCCACGTGTCTCCACCTGCAGTGGGGCATAGGGAGGTGGTCCTGCCCTGCCACACTCAGCAGGGTGCAGGAAAATCACGTCCTCAATTCAGAAACCAGGCTGGTTAAAGCAGCAGATTCCGAAACCTCTGAACAACCAGCACCTCTTGCTGGTGGTGTTTGGGATGGAAAGGGAAAATTCTGCTCAGGCAGGGGTGGGGACACTGCTGAGCACCCCCAGCCTGGGCAGCAGGGCTGGAGCAGAGCCCAGGCTCAGTGCTGGCTTTGTTGGCTGCAGGCACAATGAGGGGTTTTTGTCTTTTCAGAGGTTTAGGTTTGGGGGTTTTCCCCTCAGTGTTTTCATTAGTTTCAGTGCTATTGCACTGTTAAAGATTGGATTTCCTGAGTGAGTTTGGTGCCATTGGGGTGGCAGGGCTGGCCTGTGTCCAGGCAGTGCTGGAGATGTCTCAGCTCCCCAGACAGAGCACTGGCACCTCCTGTCCCTCCCGGGGACAGCCCTTTGATAAAGCAGTGCTTTTGTTGCAGGTGTAAAGCTCATATTCTGCATCCTTATCAATGTCTTGTGAACCTCTGGAATCTCCATCTGATCTCTGACCACTGCCCAGGATATTAATGTTGTACAGCTGCAATTCCTGGGGCCCCTCTCCGTTATTGAGCCAGTGAAGAGGAGAAGTTTAGATGATAAACAACATTAATGGACTGTTTGTGCTGTTCTTCCTCCAAACTGACTCTCTCATTATAAATCCACCTCATGTCTGTGCTGCCACAGCTCCAGAGTGAGAGGTTCTGCTTCCAGGGCTGATGGAGGTTTTGGAGGGCAGATTGTCCATCTTCAAGGGGTTTTAGGGTTAACTCTGCAATGAGGAGTTTGTGCCAGGCAGAGGGATGTCTGGGCAGCTCCCCGATGCAGCCAGGTGCTGAGGGAGCCCTGCCAGCCCCGGGGGTGTTCCTTGGCAAACCAGACACCAAGGGGATGTGCCCATCACGTACCTGCCATCTGCACAGTCTGCTCTCATTGTCACCCTTCCTTGCCCTGAGCCACTCAGGCTTCTCCCCAAAGGCGTCTGGAGGGCACAGGACCCTGGTGTGGGGTGTGCTGGGGACCAGGACCGTGGTGTGGGGTGTGCTGGGGACCTTGGGGCTCCTCAGAGGGGGGCACAGGACAGGCTGTGACCGTTCCCTCCCTGCTATCCCCAGCTGATGACCAAGCACCCTGCCAAGCGCCTGGGCTGCGGCCCCGAGGGCGAGCGGGACATCAAGGAGCACGCCTTCTTCCGCTACATCGACTGGGACAAGCTGGAGCGCAAGGAGATCCAGCCCCCCTTCAAGCCAAAGGCTGTAAGTGTGCTGGGACCCCTGTCCCACTGCTGGGAGCCTGTCCCACTGCTGAGTCCCCTGTCCCACTGCTGGGAGCCTGTCCCACTGCTGAGTCCCCTGTCCCACTGCTGAGTACCCTGTCCCACTGCTGGGACCCCTGTCCCACTGCTGGGACCCCTGTCTCACTGCTGGGACCCCTGTCCCACTGCTGGGACCCCTGTCTCACTGCTGGGACCCCTGTCCCACTGCTGGGAGCCTGTCCCACTGCTGTGTCCCCTCTGTCCCATTGCCAAGACTGCCAATAGTGTGCCTCTGTTCCCCTGTGCAGGCACTCAGTGTCACCGTGCCCTGTGCCCTGTTCAGCGCTGGCAGTGGCTCTCAGGCACTCGGTGTCACTGTGTCCCATTCCCTGTGCAGCACTGGCAGTGGCTCTCAGGCACTCGGTGTCACTGTGCCCCATTCCCCTGTGCAGCACTGCCTGTGGTGCCTCTGTCCCCCTGCCTTGTCCCCTTCTGTCCCACTGAGCCTCCAGGGTCTCTCCCAGCCTCTCCAGGGTCTCTCCCAGCCTCTCCAGGGTCTCTCCCAGCCTCGGTGGCTGCTGCTCAACCTGGAGGTGTCTCCTCCATCTCTGTCTCCGTGGAGGATGCTGTTCCTGGGATGCTGGGGCAGGAGAAGTCCCTGATGCCAGGTCCCAGCTCTGGCTTGCAGGGGTGGCAGCTCCCATATTCAGCTCCTCGACCCCTTTGTGTTGCACCCTTGTCTGTTTTGTCATCCTGTGTCTGTTTATCTGTTGATTTTTTCCTCCCTTTTTCTCAAGCTGACCAGGTCTTTCTTAATCTCAATTTTATTTCAACACCCAGCTCAGACCAGTCTGCCTGTGGGCAGTGGAGCTGGATTTCATCACAGCTTCTCTGCAGGGTGGAAGGAGACTGGAGCCTGGCTCTGTGGTGAGGGGATCCTGGCTGCTCCTCCTCAGCCCTGGCTGTGCTGAGAGAGCAGCCTGGGGGGAAAGAGCAAACCCAGGTGGAGGCAGCAGCAACTGGACAAAAACACAGGAATGCTGGAGCACTCCTTGTCCAACTGTAATTGCAGTGACATCTGTCCATGTGACACCAGAGCAGGGGTGACACCAGAGCAGAGGTGGGGCTCCAAGCCCTGGATTGTTCTGGTGCTTCCCTCCTGTTGGCTGCAGTGCCCTCGCTGGGCACTGGTGTTTCACAGAGAACTGAACCCACACTGAATCTGATCCCGTGGCTGATGTTTGTCACCAGGCTGGGACCTTACTTGATCCATCCTCACAGAGTCCAGGAGTGCTCCATGTGTTTACCTGCAGCCTCCCTGTCCCACTGCCCATAACTTTCTGCACTTTCTGCACAACTGCTTTCCCCTGCTTTACAGATACCCTGCTTGCTCAAGGTGCTTGGAAAACTCTGCTTTCAGGGAAAACACGGAGTGGGAGTTCCTTTGATGGAGGGTGCTCAGTGCTTTAGCTCTGCTCTCTCTGCTCCAGCAGGATTTTCCCTCCCACAGCTCCTTTCCTGGCCGATCAGAGTGGGATGAAACACTCCCATGGGTGGCTGGCCAGGAGCCTCCTCAGCCCCATCCCCTCTGCCATGGATGGGCAGGGGTGCTGGCCTGGAGAGCGTGTTTGTGCACCCCATAATTCATGGTCTGGGGTTGGGATCTGACCTTGGTGCTGAAGTACAAGAGTGGATCCAGGAGCTCCAGCTGTGGAGGGATCCTGGTCCATGCCTGGATTCTCTGAAGGAGCACCAGGACTTCATGGGGTTATTCTGCAAAAGTCCCTCTTCTAAATCCATAGCTTCTGCCATTTCCCACCTCCGTGTCCATTTTCCAATGAAGCTGCTGCTGTGGTGTCCCCTCCACCCATCTCTCTATCTCTGAGCAGCTCCCCAGTGTCCCTGGGCAGGGGCAGAGCATTGGAGTTCTGTGCTTTACAGTGAAAAACAACTGAATTCCATCAAAAGCACTTCCCTGCTGCTCTGCTGCTTTATAAATGTGCAAATGTTGTCTCCTAAATGTCTCTTTTCTTTAAAAACCCCTCTGGCACCAGCCCTGGGGATGGGAACTGTAAGCTGCAGGCTTCTTCACTCAGCAGCTGGCACCCAGAAAATTCTCTGTTTGATAGGACAGGGAGATTAACAGCAGCTGATTTGGAATTTAGGCAGGATTAAGACAACTCAGGTACCTGCTGATAGCTGATATTTCCCAGCAGTGCCTCTGTGCTGGATAAAGCTGTTCCTTTGGTGCCAGCTGTGAGCACAGGGCAGAGCAGGGAATGGGAATGGGGATGGGGATGGGGATGGAAATTGGAAATGAGGATGGGTGATGGCGGTGGAAAAGAAGAGATGGGGTCTTCATGATTTGCTTGCAAGAAGCCATGAAGCTGTTTATTGAGCCACAAAGCAAAGTTTATATACTTTATCTGTTGCAGCTAAAAATAGCGCACCAATAATATTCGTGTAACTAGAGTATATTGCTTCCTTGTAACTAGATAACATTACTCAATCTAGGCCTGGTTTAAGCTAGCCAGGTAGATACGATATTTCCTGTAAATCTCCATAAAACTGCAGGCAAAGCACCCTGTACTAAGCACTTCCTTATCTCTTACATTCCTTCTCTAAAATCTCTCTTGCTTCTGCCAAGGCTTGGGCCTACTCACTGCTACCAAGGCTTGGGCCTGCTCACTCCCGCCAAGGCTTGGGCCTACTCACTCCCACCAAGGCTTGGGCCTACTCACTGCTACCAAGGCTTGGGCCTACTTCGGCTACCAGATCCACATCGGTTGTGACAAGCTGAGCAGTACTCACAGTTCTTGTCTCCAGTTGTATTCCCACAGATGAGGATGGGGATGGGGATGAGGATGGGGATAGGGATAGGACACTGCACAGAGCATTTTGGGGTGACCAGGGGAGATGTGGTCAAGTCCTTGTGATCTTCAGGTGGCCACACCAGGGCCAAGAGCTGCTGCACAGCAGGTTGCTGCTGGCCTGGCCCTTCACCTTGGCTTAAGTCTGTTTTCTTTTCCTTTTCCTTTTATTTTTATTTTTTTTTATAATTAGCATCTATAAAGGTCAGGCAGCAGGAATTGTCCGTATCCAGAGCTTCAAAATAAGACATAAGATGCAAATGAGGGCTGGGAGTCAGCCCCCACCTGTCCCCAGCCTCCCCCTTCTCCAGCCAAGGGGAGCAGAGCTCCATCCAAATTCTCTTCAGCCTCATTTTGTTTATGAGCCATCATCAGTCCCTGTTAGATTTGAGCTCAGCTCAGCCCCTGCCAGTCCCTCAGAGCCACCTGTGCTCCATGTCCCCGCTGCAGCCATCCCTTGACCACATTTCTGTGGTCCTGCAGCCTCTCTGCAGCTTGGCCTGGGGGCACTGGGAGCGTGCAGGGCTTTGGGAATTGCATCCCTCCCAAAACCTCCATCATTTCCCAGCACCAGTAAATGGAGGCTTCAGCCTGGCCAGGCTGCTCGTGCCCCAGCTCTGAGTGAATTCCCAAGAGCTGCTGTGTTGCTTTGTGCTTGATTAACCTTTATCACAGAGTCAGGAACAAGACAGATCAGGGGCTGCCTTGTCTTTGGTTCTTCTGACGTGGGGCTCTGCTTGGCTGCTCCCCGCTCTGGCTGCTGCATAACAATTCCTTCCCTGGGTCTGCAGCTACCCTGGGAGTGTGTTTACACTTCCCTGCTCTCCCTGTCTCTCGTTGAGATAATTATTGTTTTTGGTATCTAATTACTCCTTTACTTTACATAAAGCCTGGTGATTTGAAAAGTCTCATTTTGAAAGCGCTGAAATCGCACAGCAGAACCCAGGATTATTCACAACAGCATGGGGGATTAAAAAAATTGCTTTTAATCTAATAATTTTTAATTCCATAAATTAATTTCCCCCTAACTGCTTGGAGTTAATTAATATTGGAATGCCACTTAGAGAACCAGATGTGTGAAAACACCAGTTCCCTACACAGGGGGTTCTGTAGCCTTAGTTCAGCCTGTGCAAGGTGAGTTCTAGTGTTTGCATAAGCAATTTCCTAATTAGATGGGATTTAAGGATTGAGGGGCTGACACTGGGCAGGGGGATGGGCTGAGGTTAAACATCTCTGGTAATCCAGTCAGGCTTTGCTCCCAGGGCCTGTAGAGACTTTTCCTGGGATTTCCCAGGCTGCTCAGCTCCTGTTTCAGTGTACTAGGCAGAAATTTGGCTTTTTCCCCGGGAGAGGGAGGGTCCTACACCAGGATCTCCTGCAGTGGATGCTGCCTTTGGGATAGAGAGATGTGCTGGAGCATCCCAAACACCAGTGAAAGGCAGCACTGTCCCCCTGGCCAGCACAGGGACCCTCAGTTGGTGCTGTGACCCAAATTCCCCTAAATGTGATTGCCAGGAGAGCCCTGATCCTCCCCAGGGCAGCCCTGGAAGGTCAGACCTGCCCAGAGATGCCTGCAGGGTGGAACTATGGCTGTGCCACTGGTTTGGAACAAAACCCTGGGAAATTGAGTTCAGCACCTCCCCTTGGCCCTGGGACCCTGGGGTCCTTGTGGTTCTGGATTGCATCCCAGGGATCAATGGAAAATATTTCATTGTGCCTTTTGTGTCTATTGGAAATCGGGCAGGAAGGTGATTAAACACAAGGCCATCTTTGCAGCTGACAGGTTTATTCCTGCAGCCCAGGCAGAAAAACCATCCTGTGCTGGCTATAAATATTAGCCAGGACACACTGGGATTTATGTGAGATAAATTCCCACCCTCCCCCTTTCCCCAGGCAGGATGGACTGATGCCTGTACATTCATATCAGACTAAAACGAACACAATTTTTCACTAGATGGCTTTAGATAAATGTCAAAATTCACGTGGCATCTGTGTCCATAACCAGGATCTGAAATTTGGGAGGCTGTGAAGCAGGTGCTGGTGCAGGCAGTGACAGATCCTCCCTGCTCTGCCTCACCCAGGGCTGGGACAGACCTGGAGCCTGGAGCCACCTCCTGCACCCCTCAGGGTGGGCTGGGATGTGCCTTCTGCAAACTCAGAGAGTTTTCAACTTTAAAGTATTGACTTTACCCATCCATTTTATCTGCATCCGAACAGAAAGTCCATAAATTCCACCCAGCAGGGCAGGAAATACCATGGGTAGATGCAACTTCCCAGATTTTCCATCCACATATTCTTACCTCACTGTGTGACAGAGAGAAATCCTTGCTTGCCAACATGCATATTAAAATATATTTGTGCTTCCTATTCCAATATCTGGCAGCCTCTCATCAGGATTAATTTTCCAGTCTTTCTGAGGGGATTGCTGGTTTGATTTTTTTATTTTTATTTTTTTCTTGAGCACATTTCTTTGTAGCCAAGAGGCAGGCAGTGCTGTCAGACGCTGCTAGTGGGCTGCCCTGGAGTGTGCACTGGGATCTCTGGAGCTCAGAACGGGGCTGGGGTCTCTGGGGGGACTCTGGGGGGCTCTGGGGCTGCAGGTGAGCCCTGCCAGGTGAGCCAGAGCACTGCAGCTTTCCCAGTGTGTGACAGCCCAGCCTGGCTGCTCCTGCCCTGCCTCTGGCTCCTGGGCTCTCTGGGGCTGGCAGCTCTCATTTGCGGGATTTAATTGCTGCTCTGCTGTTCATGCTGTGGCTTGGGGAAGGTGTCTGACTTGTCAGAATCTCAAACATCCTCCCCAGAGCTGGGCCAGGGGAGCAGGGCTGGGCTCAGCCCGTGCTGAGCTCAGGGCATGGGCAGCACATCAGGGAGCAGGAGTTTAACCAGGCTAGACTAGAAATGTCAAGATGTGGCTTTACCAACGGAGGGTGCCACAGTGCCCTTGCTGGAGGAGCTAAATCCACTCAAACATTGCCCCTTGAGCTTTGTGGGGAGGTTTGAGGAGAGCAAGTCTCACCTGGTGCTGTAAGGACACACAGATCTGCCAGAGGAGCAGCCGTGGATATCTGATGGATATCTGATGTTGTCTTCCCTGAAACCTCTGAGCTGAGGAAACATTGACTTCTGTGTGTACTTCTCATTAATAGTTTATGATATTTAGTCTTGTGTTTATTAAAAATGCAGATCTGTTTACTTAACAAATGAAAGTTAAATGCCCAGGAAAAATTGTGGCAGTGCTTGGAGCTCTCCCTGGGGCAGTGGGAGAGAGCTTGAGGGACTGGGAGGTGCAGTGAGGGACTGGGAGGTGCAGTGAGGGACTGGGATGTGCAGGTGAGGAACTGGGAGGTGCAGCCTCAGAGACTGGGAGATGCAGGTGAGGAACTGGGAGGTGTAGCCTGAGGGACTGGGATGTGCAGGTGAGGAACTGGGATGTGCAGGTGAGGAACTGAGAGGTGCAAGTGAGGGACTGGGATCCATCACACCCATCCCATTGCTGCTGCACCCTGCCCGTGCCATGCTGTGCCATGCCATGCCAACCCATGCCATGCCATGCCATGCCATGCCATGCCATGCCATGCCATGCCATGCCATGCCATGCCATGCCCTCCCGACTCCCCAGGTGTGATTTTTCTCCTCATCCCACACTTCCTGCCCCACCCACCATGGTTCTTTTCTCCCCTCTCATAGTGCGGACGCAATGCTGAAAACTTCGACCGGTTTTTCACTCGCCATCCGCCCGTGCTAACTCCTCCCGACCAGGAAGTCATCGGGAGCATTGACCAGTCAGAATTCGAAGGATTTTCCTTTGTTAACTCTGAGTTTTTTAAGCCTCAAGCCAAGAGCTAAGCTGCTGTGCAGATCTCATCCCTGCATCTCTCATCCGGCTCCAGCTGCTGTTGTGACACATTCCATTGCAAAACCTACATCCATGGGTTGTCTCGAGTTCCTTACTAGAGTGACCATGTTTCAAATGTCTTCCTGTTATTTGGGGTGTCACTGGAGGGGAGTGATGTGCAAGAAATGCTGCAAATGGGCTTTTGTAACGTTTTGTTCGTAGAAAATGGGAACGGCTCAGTGGGTGACAGAATGAAAACGGAGACATGGTGACAACTGGGAGAAATCCCTTCATCATGTGCTTTAATTCCTGCTCTTTCTTTTTTCCTAGTGTTTTAATATAATCATGAAAATTTGATGTTTAGCCTTCTTAGCCTTAGTGGCAAGTGTTTTTAATGGAACCATTCCCTGGAGTCTCTCCTCCCAAAAGCTCTGCAGAGCCAAGATGTTGCTCCTGGCTCCTTTTTTGGCTGCCCTGCTGTGTGTCCAGCCCCAGCACAGCTCTCCTTCCCTTCACAGACAGGGCTGGCTCCTTCCCAGTGCAGGGTCCCCAGCAGTGGGATGAATTATTCGGGAGGGCAGAGCTGCCATTGGCAAAGATTTCTCCTGATTGTGCAGTTTCTGAGTAGCATTTTTTAAATCAGAGCAAACATCCAGTGGTAAGTGGGAAATTTGGAAGAGCTGCTTTAGAATCCGTGGTCACCCCAGTAAACAGCACCAACATCCGTTCCCCAGCAAAGCTTTTTCTTCTTTTCAAATGCCAAAGCCATTGATGGAGTTTGTTACCTGTGCTTTAAATGTGTCAAAAACGGGATCTCCCAAATGGGAGATATTTCACTCTGAGCAGTATTGGGAGTTCTGATATGAAGTGTGCAAGGACACTTGTTTCAATGGATACTTCTATCCTTAAAAGTTGTCCCTGGGTATTTAAATGGCCCCAGTTTTGTTTCTGGCATCAAAGGAAACATTTCAGGAAGGCTGAATTTCTCTTGAAAGGACAATAATCACCCTGCTTCCTTTTATACCCCTGCAGATGTTTGTGGGCTGTCACTATATCAATCTGCTTGATCTGCAATGTGCCAATTCTTTTTTTTTTTCTGATACTGATTATAAAATAAAAAGTGAGAAAACACGGCCCAGAAACCTGCATGTATTTGGCAATAATAGGTTTGTGCAGTTCAGCCAGGTGATTCCTCCCGGCTGCTGGGGCTGGAAGCTGCCCTGGCTGCTGGGGAATGCTGGCTCCTTCCTCTGCCTTCATCCCAAAAATCTGCGGTGGGATGCACTGGAAGCATCATCCAGGAGGGGGTGATTGCCCCAGCACGGACAGGGAAGGAGTCTGTGAGGATGAGCCCGGGAGGAAGGACATGGGAGTGCTGCTGCTTCTTCTCAGGGATCTCCTGCACTGCCTTGAGCAAAGCCTGGACTGCAGCATCACCTCCAGAGCCCTGAGCAGAGCCGGGACTGCAGCATCACCTCCAGAGCCATGGGCAGAGCCGGGACTGCAGCATCACCTCCAGAGCCATGGGCAGAGCCGGGACTGCAGCATCACCTCCAGGCATCACCTCCAGTGCCCGAGACTGCAGAGCCGGGAGGCAGCGAGCGAGCGCCGGTGACTCATCCATCCCGATCCAGCCCTGCCGGGCACATCCATCCCGATCCAGCCCTGCCGGGCTCATCCATCCCGATCCAGCCCTGCCGGGCTCATCCATCCCGATCCAGCCCTGCCCGACTGATGCAGCCCCTCCTGCTCTCCCAGGAGCACTCAGCTGAAGCCATTGGCACTTCCAGCTACAGAGGGATTGCAGGTTCTTGCTCAGCTCCCTCCTGCTGTTGGAGATCCACTTCTGCCGAGGTCTGCAGGTCTGGACGCTGTGAGGTTGTTCTGAGAGGTTCTGAACATCAGCAGCTGATCCTGGCATCCTCCACCCTGGCAGCCCTGGAGCTGTGCCACGGGGAGGGGGCTCCTTGGCAGAGGTCAGGGAGGACCCTCACCCCTGGGGCCAGGCAGAAACCTGTCCCCATCCAGGGGAGAGGGCACAAATGCTGCTCTGGGCCAGCTGCACCTGGAGCACAGAGCCATGGGCAGAGGGACATCGTGCCACCACCACTCTGTGCCACCACCACTCTGTGCCACCACCACGCTGTGCCACCACCATGCCATCCCTGGCACCATCCTGCTCTGCTCCTTGTCACCTCCCAGAGTGAATTCCCGCCCTGCTGGAGGCTCTTCCAGCCCCGAGTGTCCCCTGCTGTCCCCTCTCTCCATGAGATCCACGCAGCCATTCCCTGCCTGCTCCCACACTGTCCATCATGCTGACAGAGGCCCTGTTGCCACCAGTTTGGGCAGAATTCAAGGTAAGGCTCCAGCCAACTGCTCCTTGCTGTTCTCAGCTCCCAGCCAAGCTCCCAGGAGGGCAGTGCAGGGAGCAGGCTGCCCTGAGCCCCCTCCCGGGCACACTGCAGCTTCTCCCAGCACTTTCTGCTGCCAAAAAGCACAGCAGGAGGCTTTCCCCACTCCAGGCTGAACACTCCCAAAGGCTGGGGACCGTGGTGGCAACTTGCACCAGTCACATGTGGATGTGTCATTCCCCTTTGCAGCATCCCACAGCATTCCTGCTCAGGAGCAGCTCCTGGGTGGTAGGACAGTGCTGATGTTGGTTTGGCTGGATGTGGCCTTCAGGAGCCATTGGTGAGCGCAGATCCCTCCAGAAGCCTGGGAGCGCTTTTCACAGAGCCCCACAAGTCACAGCAGCTGTGCCAGGACCAGCCAGCCCTGGGGACCCTGCTGCCACCGAGGTGGGCTTGTCCCCACATCCCTGATGCTCACCCTTTGCCTGCAGAACTCTGCACCTGAAGCTGACCCCTTCACCCTGCCTGCCCTTCCCTGCTCCTGCTCTGTGCCCCCAAATCCACATCTTCTTCCTCTGTGCTGGAGAGAGGAGCCCTGGAGGGACTCTGGGATGAGCTGGAGCTGCAGATTCCGGTGTCCTGTGGAGCATGGCCGAGTGCTCCAGGCACAGCCACAGCCTGGCTCTTCTCCTGCCTTTCCTCTCTTGGCTCCTTCAGTTCCATCCAGAACTGGTTCTCTTCCCAACTCGTCTCTTCTCCGTCATCCTTGGCCTTTCCTGATCTTCCTCCCCAAGGCTGAAGCCATCCTGGTGGGATGTCTCCTGTGGAATCTCCGAGCACCCCTGGAGCTCCTGATGCATTTCTGGCTCATCTCCCAGGGCTCAGTCCAGCTGCAGTGTGATGCTCCTGGCCTGTCCAGGCTGCCTCTGGGTCCTGCTTGAGGCACGAGGGTGCCCCATGTCCCGTTGGGCCAGGAGGGGCTGCAGGGAGGACACAGCATCTCTGCTGCCAGCCCCTTCACAGGACAGCCATGGGGGTGGGCTGGGCTGCAGGACCCCCTCAGTCACTGTCCTCAGTCCAAGCTGGCAGATGAATCCAGGGTTGGAAATCCTGGTGCAGCAGAGCACAGCCGGGACCTGCCATGGTGGGGCCACACTTGAAAGGCAGAGTCTGGGGAAAACAGAGAACAAATGCAGGTTTCTACAAGGCATCAAAGTTGTGACAGGGTCCTCCCTGTGTCACAGCAGGGGAAGGTCACCTCCAGCAGGGAGCTGGGCTCTGCCCTGTGCAGGGACATGGAAGAAGGGCTGGAGAAATCTTCTGTCCCTGCTTTAGTAACGAGGCAGAGCAGAGCCAATGTCCCTCCACTGCCGGGGGTGTGGATGGAGGACCTGGCAGCTTGTGCTGCACCTTCAGACACCCTGCAGGCACAGCTCTGTCACCTCCCAGAGCAGGACAGCCCTGAGCCAGGCTCTGTGATCTGCAGGGTTTGGAGGAGCAGCCCACGCATCCCCAGGCTGGCTCTGCAGTGCTGATCGCAGGTTCCCAGCGCTAATCCTGACACTAACATCCTTTTATTCCCCTCTTTTGGCTTGGTGTAGGTGCAAACTTGTTCTTCTTAAGGAATTGCCAGGAGAAAATGTTGCATGTGTGGAATTTTCCTTCTCAGAGGTTATGAAGTGCCATGTGTTTTGTCTGTACAACCCTGGAGCAAATCACATCCTCCATCAATGAACCAGCATTGGTTAACACCACATCATTCAGAAATCCAGCTTACAGCACAAAGAGCTCTTGCAGCTGATTGTTTTGTGCACATTTTGACATGGTAATGACTGTTGCTGCCATTTCGAGGCATGTTGCTTCCTCCAGGCTCCTTCCTCTGCGCAGTGCCGAGCTCTGGGTGCAGCAAGGGCTCTGCATGCTGAGAGCTGCTCCATGCTCTCTCCTGCAGCGAGGAGAGCAGGGAGGTTCCCTCTGAACTCACCTGGCTCCCACCTGTCCCTCTGTGTCCTGTCATGTGTGTCAGCCCTGTTAAACTTCTTCTCTTCCTGCTGCTCTGCAGGGCTGCTTCTGGTGAACAGGGCTGGGAGCTTCAGAAAACGGCGTGGAGTGTGGAGTGCTGGGACAGTGCCACTCCCTTGGGGACAGTGCCACTCCCCTCGGGACAGTGCCACTCCCTTGGGGACAGCATCACTCCCTTGGGGACAGTGTCACTCCCTTGAGGACAGTGTCAGTCCCCTGGGGACAGCAAGGCTCCCCTGGCCTTGCCCTTGGGTACTGTCACCTCTCGGGTGCTGTCACCTCTCAGGTGCTGTCACCTCCCTGCCCCTTGCCCAGTTTAACTCTGTGTTTTCCATTAACAGAAGGACAAACGCGACACTTCCAACTTCGACAAAGAGTTCACCCGGCAGCCAGTGGAGCTCACGCCCACGGACAAACTCTTCATCATGAACTTGGACCAAAACGAGTTTGCTGGCTTCTCCTACACCAACCCCGAGTTTGTCATTAACGTGTAGTCCTGCTGTCCCACGCCAGCTGGCCTGTACATAGGACACTAGTCTTCCGGGATTGGCAGTGCACACGTCCCCTCCCGCCCAACGCCGGCCGCTTCTCCTCGGAGCTCTCCATGTCCGTGCCACTCGCTAGCTTGGCTTCCCCAGCCGGAGGTGCCCGGGGTGCCGGTTACCGGTCAGTGATACTTCTAGGAACTATAGTTGGTGGTGACTAATAGAGTTTTTAAACTGAACTATACCAAATTGCTACGGTCTCTGTAATTTTCGCAGCGGGACGCTGAGATCCCAGTGAGCCAGCCAGTCCCAAAGCGTTGCTGTGGAATGCTAAGCATGGTTGATCGCTTAAAGCGTTGTGCTGAAGCTTGCGATGAGTGTGAGCTTGTCTTAGAGGAGCCTTTTGTTCAAGACATGGATATATTTGATCAGTGTGGAAAAATCTGCTTCTAGACCTCTATTTTCCAGTGCATTGTCCATAGGGTCAGGATGCCATCCCCACCACCCACCTTCCCCGCGCTCCAAACCACTCCCATGCCAGTTCTTGTACATCAGAGCAAACCTTTTTCTAAGTGAAAGGTGGGGTTTTTTGTAACATCTGGAACAGTTTGCAGTTTTGATACGCTCTGTCAGCACTCACATAAATCTTTCACAGACACTGTCGAGATGTAACAGCTCTGTAAAGGATATTAATATTCTGCCAAAACAAAACACATTTATATTCCTGGTTTACAATTTACCAAATGAAAACACGCCCAAGACCAAAGGGCTGCACTGAGGGCTATTTATAATGGAAACTTTTCTACTTTCCACCCTCTGCTATTCTCTTCCAGACTCCAAACCCATGGATTTCACAGACATCTTGATTTCCCTGATTTCCACCAAATTCCTGGGGGTTTCAGTCAGTAATCCAGGACCTTCTGCATCGTTTTTAAAAAATCTGAATGAGAAAAGACAATTCCAGCAGCTGTTTGTGAGGCAGAGGCGTGGCATGCAGGAGGGCAGGGGCAGGCAGGAACAGGCAGGAACAGGAGGAAGCAAGGACAGGAAGGAGAAGCCAGGGCAGGGCAGGTGAGGGCAGGAGCAGGCAGGAGAGGACAGCAGGCAGGAGGGGGTAGGGACAGGGAGAGTAAAGCAGGAGCAGGAAGAGGAGGGCAGGAGCAGACAGAGAAAGGCAGGAGAGGGCAGGAGCAGGCAGAGGCGAGCAGGAACAGGCCGGAGCAGGCAGAGAAAGGCAGGAGCAGGCAGAGAAAGGCAGGAATAGTCAGGAGCAGGCAGAGAAGAGCAGGAACAGGCAGAGAAAAGCAGAACAGACAGGAGCAGGCAGGAACAGACAGGAACAGGCAGGAACAGGCAGGAACAGACAGGAGCAGGCAGGAACAGGCAGGAATAGGCAGGAGCAGGCAGGAACAGGCAGGAACAGACAGGAACAGGCAGGAAGAGGCAGAGAAAAGCAGAACAGGCAGGAACAGACAGGAACAGGCAGGAACAGACAGGAACAGGCAGGAACAGAACAGGCAGGAACAGAACAGGCAGGAACAGACAGGAACAGGCAGGAACAGGCAGAGAAAAGCAGAACAGGCAAGAGCAGGCAGGAACTGCAGGCACTGCCCGTCGCTGGCTGGCTAGTGACCCTGGCTGACTGCTGTGTTCACAGAGGCTGAAATCCCCCCAGGGGAGCGTCCTCCAGTCCCTGTCACCGCTCCCATCACAGCCCAGGCTGGTTTGCAGGACTCCAGCTGTGTTTTGTGAGCCAGCACTGGCTCTGTGCATGCAGCCGTTCCTCCTGGCCCCAGGGAAATGGGATTTTATCCATCATGAGGAGTTCTATAGGAAATTCTAGTTTATAGATCTTTTATAAACACAAATTATTTGCTTCTTTTAACGATTCCTTGAGAACTAAAGGCTGCCAGCAGCTAAGGCGCTGTCCCAGTGCTGGGGGCTGGATGGGTGTCCCTGCTGTCACCCAGCCACGGGCTCTGTCCTGTGCCTGCCGGGGCTGAGCCTGTGGCCTCGGGTCCTGCCCTGGGCTGGAGGAACCCAAACCAAACCCAGAAAAACTGCAAATTGTGCCAGATCCAGGAGGGGGGTGCCGAGGGGCTCTGCACCAGGCCCAGGGGTCGGGGTGGTGGCAGGGGAGGCTCCCTGGCCCGGCACACCCTGAGGACACAGCGCCATCCTCTGCAGAGCGCAGCTGACTCAGAGCGTGTGCGTTGCTGTCACCTTCCAACCTGTAGCTGCAGAATTAGTGTTACTCCAGTGGTGATGTTTTTAATTTCCATCTCTCTGGCTCTGGAGACGCTCCCAGGATGCTGCTGGAAGTTCTCTGGGGCTGAGGGGCACCCCAGGGCCATGGGCACAGGGCAGGAGCTGCTGTGGGGGAGTCACATCTTTTCTGTTTGGGACTTTGTGTCTGTGTGGGGTGACACTTGTGCATGGAGCTGCTGGACGCTGGGCAAACCAAGGGTGGCCTTGGAGGGGAGCTGCAGGGAAGCTGGGATGTGGCACCAGGCAGCTCTGGGATTGAGAGCCATGCTCCAGGGCGAGCTTGGCAAATGCCAGGTGCTCTTCTCAGGACTCACATCTTGAGTGTCCCTGTCCATCCTGCTGCTTGCCAAACTCTTATGCCAAGACTTCTTTCCAGATGACCTGTTTCTTCTGGGGAGGAATGTGCAGTGGGATGTGCCTGGCCCTGCACAGACCCTCAGATCTATGTGGACTCCTCCGAGGAAGGGCAGAGTGACAGGGATTGAGTCACTGTTTGTGTCATCTGGTGATTTAATCTGCACTGCTGGATGGGGAAAGCAGAGCTTATGGAGGATGCTCAGAGCTCAGTGTCAGCCCCCAGGAGCTGCACAGATGTGTGGGGGAAATCCACACCCAGAGCACACCTGGAGTGCTGGGGGTGCAGGGGAAGGGAGCCCCAGTCTGGTGTCCCACCTGGGTTCAGAGGGACTGGCAGTGGGGTCCCCTGGGGCAGAGGGGACCCAGAGCCTGGGGGAGGGCAGAGGAGGGGCTGAGGGTGCAGGCAATGCTCAGGATGGCACATCCTGGCTTTGTCCCAGGCTGGATTACATCCCAGTGCCAAGTAAGTGGGTTCAGGCTCCCAGCTGGGTTCTCCTGGGACAGGGTGGATCAGACAGTTCCCCCTGGGCTGTGCTGGGCCCTTGGCTGCTGGCCTGTGACAGCTCCAGGACCTGTCCTGCTACCAGTGCTACTCCCCTCGTCCATGGCTGGGAGCTGCTTCTGTGCCTGTCTGCCCTGGCTGGGGCTCTGAGCAGCCATCTCCTCCTGAGACCCATCAGAGGAGCTGTCGATCGATTTAATCCATTTAATAAATAAATGTGAGCTTGTGCAGTGGCCAAGCCATGCAGACAGATGGAAGATGAGTGGGCAGGGCAGTGCTCTGGGGGTTGTGAGTCCCAGAGCTGGAAGCCCAGAGAGGAGCCCAGGAGGTTCAGGCACAGGACAGGAGCATCCTGCTGTTCCCAAGGGCTGGGATGGCACCTGGAGGCTGCAGCCTGCTCTCACTGCCAGGAGCTGGGGCTGCTCTGCCTGCCAGGAGCAAGGGAGGCTGCCTGAGCACAGCCTCTGGCTCCATGCATGGAAGTGTCACCTGAGCTGTTCATTTCTGATCACATTCAAAGTGGCAATTAAAACAAGGAGGGAAAAAAAAAAGAAAAAAATTAAAAAAAAAAAGAAAATGTTTATTGTTGAACAGTTTGTGTTTGTGAATTTGATTTCACCTGCAAGTATTTGATGACTTTTCTACATCCTAGACTACCTGCTGTGTGTTGTCAAACAGTTCTCACGAAGACCTCCTTTTAGATGGGCATATACTCTCGATTCAATTTGCTGCATGTATGAAAAAATAAAATATTTAATTTTAAAGAAACATTGAGAGCTTGGCTTCCTTTGCCCATGAGACTCTGGGGACAAGCCTGGGGCTGGGCATGGGGCGCCCTGGGGTTTGGGGTCCCCAGGTGGGGTTCTCACGCTGGGAAGTTTCAGGGGTTTGCCCAGAAAGCTGCACAGCTGGGGATTCTCAGTGAGTGGAGCTGGCCCAGTGCAGGTCCCAGAGAGGAGCAGTGGTGGGGAGGGGGGCATGTCCTTTGTGTCATCAATTAATTACTCACTAATGAGTTGCTGAAGCTGCCAGAGATGCTCTTCCCACAGCACCAGCCCCAGTCTCTGGCACTGGTGAGAGCTGGGCTGGGCTGGGCGGTCAGGACCCTCTGGGATCCCCCAGTGCTGCAGGAGCTTGGGGGGTTCAGGGGGCTCTGAGGGTTCAGGGAGCTCTGAGGGCTCTGAATGCTCTGGGGGCTCTGAGGGCTCTGGGGTCTCCAGGAGTCTCAGGGGGCTCAGGGGGCTCAGGGGGCTCTGAGGGCTCTGAGGGTTCAGGGGGCTGTGAGGGCTCTGAGGGCTCCAGGGGGCTCTGAGGGTTCAGGGGGCTCTGAGGGCTCTGAGGGTTCAGGGAGCTCTGAGGGCTCTGAATGTTCTGGGGGCTCTGAGGGCTCTGGGGCCTCC
>VRYO01002014.1:688768-708920 GCA_009812075.1 Sialia sialis | reverse complement strand
GGAGTCTCAGGGGGCTCTGGGGATTCTGAGGGTTCAGGGGGCTCTGAGGGCTCTGGGGGCTCAGGGGGCTCTGGGGACTCAGGGGGTTCTGAGGATTCAGGGGGCTCAGGGGGCTCTGAGGGCTCTGGGGGCTCAGGGGGCTCTGGGGGCTCCAGGCCGAGGCCACATCAGTCTCTGCTCAGGCCCTGGCACGTCCCTCTCTCTCTCTCCATGGAAGAACTCTGCTTTTTTAGCAAGTGTGAAACACGGTGAGTGTGCCGGGAAGGGCTTCTCCTCCTGACCTTGGAGATGTCAGCTGAGCTTTCAGCAAAACATCCTCGTGTGTCCCACCCTGGAACCCTCAGAGCACCTCAATTCAACCAGGGCAGGGAAATCTGCCCGGCCCAGCCAGCCCGGGCACTGCTGGCACACCTTGGCACCCCCGGGGGTGCCCCCTCCCCTAAGCCAGCCCTGCTGCTCCCCTGGCCCCCAGCCATGCCCCCCAGCCCAGCCCAGCCCAGCCCGGGGCTTTGGGGCGCCTGGCTGGGCCCCTGCCCACCCTCACTGCTGTGCCCATTGGAAACACTGCTGAACTCCGCCTCTCCCGGCTTGTGTAAGTGAAACATTTGGTTTTGTGACACTTTCCTTAATTATGGCAGCTAATGACAAAACCATTGTGACAAATGACTCAGCTTTTGATAGTGAAGTTAATTAATTCTGAAGGTAGAGCCTCCATTGGAGTATCTGGAGAAGCCCGATTAGGAAGTGTGCTTAACCAGCGTGACACAGGAGCTGTCCCTGTCACCGGCAGGTAAAGCCCTCCCCTCGGCTGTGAGCGACATCTGCCCCGAGCGAGGGGATTAGAGCACTCAGCCATCCTGGTGCTTGCTTCCGATCCATCCCTGCATCCATCAAACATCCAGGGAGCGCAGCTCATTAAAGCTGGGCTGAGTGACCAGGAGCAGCTCTGCGTTGGGCACTGACCTTCAAGAGCGTCTCCCTGAAGCCATCTTTCATCTCTTTCATTTGCATTACAATCCTGTTTGCCTCATTATTCCTTATCCACTTCTTCTTCAAAGGATTTAAATCAAATCAATTAAATTGTGGCAGGCTGGAGAACAGTGAACCTTTCCTCGTGGCTCAGCGTGGTCCAGCTGGACCTGACTACAGAATGGGTTTAATCTTCTGCTATTTGTTCTTTTATTGCTTCTGGGCTAGCAGTGCCCACGGATGCCTTTGTTCCTGTCCATCCTTCACCCAAGCCATGCAGACACTCCATGGACAGGCTGCTCCTTGGCTGACCTTGGGCAGGGACTCTCTTGGCTCCCTGGCACAGCCTGGGATCAGGAGGGGATGCCCATGGGACGCCCAGGATGGGGAGGTGCTGCCCATGGAACAGTGGAGCCCTGGGGCAGTGCCACAGTGCTCACTGTCCTGTGCCGCCCCTTCCCATCTCCTCTGCTCAGGGAATCAAAGGATCATGGAATCATTCACGCTGGAAACACTCTCCAGGACTATCATGTTCAACTGCTCCTCCAGCACTGCCAAGGCCACCACTAACCCCTGTCCCTGTCCCTACGTGCCACATCTACACAGCTTTTAAATCCCTCCAGCTATGGGGGCTCTACCACTTGGCCACCCCTTCAGTGAAGAAATTTTCCCTAATATGCAATTTAAGCCTCCCCTGGTGCAACTCGAGGCTGTTTCCCCTTGTCCTGCCCCTTGTTCCCTGGGAGAGGAGACTGATCCCCACTCCTGTGAGGGAGTCAGAGTCAGTGCAGAGGGGAAAAGCGCTGAGGAACGTCCCAGGTGTGGGCAGACCCTGGCTGTGGGCACGCGGCTGCTGCCAGAGCGGTGGCCTGGGCCCGGAAGGTGCTGGCCCACACACAGCCACCTCTGCTCCCCCAGCACCACTCAGAATAAATCCTTCATCAGGATGGATTTCTGCTCCTCCCCTGCTATTTTTATTGCTACTCGAGTGTCGGAAATCCAGCAGGGAGAGCAGCAATTGCACCAGCTCGCACCGAGCCAGCCATGCCATGGGCACTGTGGCTGTGGCACGGTGACATTGCTGGCACGGCCAGCACAGCCCACAGGGACACAGCAGCCTCACCACTGGAGTCCTGCTGGAGCCAGGGGATGGCAGCCAGCACTCCCAGAGTGTGCAGATATAAATAATCCCCTCGTAGGAGTGGGGAAGGATGAACACATGTGCCCAAGGCTCTGGAGCCCTCATCCCCTCGCAGCCCCCAGGAGCAGAGAGGGAAGGGAAGGCAAGGCAGGGCTGGAGCATCTCCCTGAATCACTAATGACCCAAACTCACCTTGGATCAGCCTCCCTTCCTTCAAGGAAAAACCTAATCCAGCTAGGGATTATTTCTGATTTCTTACTTCCTGTCATTAAGCCAATTTAAATGCAGCAGAGCTTTCATGACTGGATTTGGGAGGACAAAGCCTAACAGATCTGGGGTTAGGACATTTTTGCCTGCAAGGACAGCATTTTTCTTGCAGGCGTTGTACAATCTTTGTACAATCTGGGCTGGATTTTGTTATTTGTTTCTACTTTGCCCAGCACAGTATGGTCCAGGTCCAGGAGCAGGAAGATGACGATGGACAAGGCGGGGAACAGGAAGAGGTGATGGAGATGGAGATGGAGATGGAGATGGAGATGGAGATGGAGATGGAACTGGAGATGGAGATGGAGATGGAGATGGAACTGGAGATGGAGATGGAGATGGAGATGGAGATGGAGATGGAGCAGCCCAGGCTGCCCTGGTCAGGACACCAGGCTGTCACCCTGCGGTCTGAGCTGCAGAGGACACTAAGGTCACCAAATTCCCATTGGTCCCAAATCTTGGTGAGCCCCGGGGAGGCCAGAGCTCCGAGCCTGCTCCTGGAGCTGGCAGTCCCTCCGTGGAGCAGTGAGAGGGGTGCAGGGGTGTCCCCACCTCCAGCCCCACCAGGGCCAACATGATCTGCCACGGACTTTGCTTCTGTCGGAGCTCGCTTTGTTCAAAGCCTAGGAAACGGTGCATGTGCACTCTGCTCACACCTACACACGCTGTGTTAAAATAACACAATTAAGGCTGCAAAATCCCCCACTCACAACGCAATTTGCAGCCCCTCAGCTGTGGGTGGGAGATATCTTTGCTGCCTCTGTGCAGGCCGGGGGCTGGCAGGGCGCTGGCGTCAGGCGCTGCCCCACGCGCTGGTGACAGCGGGGGACACGGCCAGCGCTGGCAGGGGTGGCAGCAGGAGGCACAAGTCCCATGGAAACTTGGGTTTTCCCTGAGCCCTGCTCTGAGCCACCTCATGGAGCCCACAGGGCTTAGGAAAAACATGAGGAGCAACTTTTTACATAGATAGTGACAGGACAAGAGGGGATGGATTTGAATTAAAAGAGAGATTTATGTTGGATGTGGGGAAGAAGTTGTTGCCTGTGAGGGTGGAGAGGTCCTGGCACAGGGTGCCCAGAGCAGCTCTGGCTGCCCCTGGATCCCTGGCAGTGCCCCAGGCCAGCTTGGACAATGTTTGGAATATCCTGGGATAGTGGAAGGTGTCCCTGCCATGACAGGGGTGGCACTCGATGGGATTTAAGATTCCTTCCAGCCCAAACCATGCCACGGTTCTGTGATTCAGAGTCCCAGCGCAGCCCAGGGCTCATCCCCGTGTCCAGTCTGTGACACCAAGGTGTGATCTGGGAACCATCGTGTGCCTCTGCCAGCAACTCTCCCCAAAACTGAGAAGCGAAAACCCCTCCTCAAAAAACACCCGGGAAGAGCAGGGTGGGTGGGTGCTGCTGACCCCAGCCCTGTCCCCATCCTCAGAGCGCTGTGTCCCCTCCCAGCTCCCCCAGCACTGCCACTCTCCAGACGGGAACGCTGGGAGCAGGAGCTGGTGCAGGGAGCCCGCAGAGCCTGGGCACAGCTGCACCGCCTCCAGCCTGAGCTGGGAACCAGGGCCCGGGGGGAAGCAGGGGATGAAGCAGGGAGATGCACAGCCAGCAGCCAGCGGGGCAGCAATCAGCGTGCCCTGCCTGGGGAGCAGCACAAACGGTGATTTCAGGCTGAGGAGCCGCTTAATTTCCGCATTCTTAATTTCTCAGCACCTTCATAATTCTCTGTTTGCCTTTCTGGAGTAAATAACTAGTATTTCCATGTGAGTGCATACAGATGAGGGCTGGGGAAGCACACGCCATCGTGTAAATCATTCGCTTTCCCGTCTCACCGTGGCCCTCACAGGACCGTGAATTCCAGAGGTAAGTGTATTCCAGGCTTGTTGGAAAGGTCGCATGAGTCACGGGCTCATCCAGCCGGCTGAGCGATGTTTCAGGGAGCTGAGGAGACAGCGGAGGGGGAGAGGGTGGTGGGGTTAACTGCTGGCAATGCTGCAGGAGTGCTTGTGGGTACCAGGGATGCTCCGGCTAAAGCAGCTCCTGGGCAGGGGATAAACACCGGAATTGCGGGGCAGAGACAGCTCCGTGTCAGGGCTGTGCCCTCCCTGGGGTCCGCTGTGCGGCCCCAGCCCCTCGGCCCAGATGCCGCCCGGTGCCCGGTTCCGGGGCACCGAGCTGGGGGGAATCGGAACCGAGCGGCCCCATGCCGGGCGCTGCTGCGGGTGTGTCACTGTCCCTGCGGCGGTGCTGGCACTTCCAGGCAACTTCCACCCGCTCCATGTCCCAAGACAGTCCCGGTCCGGTCCCAGAATCCCGGGGCGGTCACGGCCTCGGTCCCCCGGTCCCCACTCAGTCCCGGCACCCCGGGCTGGGGTCCCCCCGCCCAGCCCGGGTATTCTTGCAGGGTCCCTCTCCCGATCTCCCGGGGCAGTCCCTACCCCAGCACCCCGGGGTGGGGTTCCCGGGACAGTCACGGTCACGGTCCCCGCCCAGTCCCGGCACCTCGGGGTGGGTTCCCCGTGCCGGTCCCCGTTCCCCCGGTGCCGGTCGCTGTCCCCGCCGCGGGCCGGTGACGGGAGCGGGCGGGGGGCGGTGTCCCGGCGGCGCAGCCCCCCGCGGGTCCCGCCCCCGCCGCCCCCCGCCGCTGCCTTGGCCGGGCGGAGCGGGGGAGGCGCCGGGAGAGGCGGCGGGAGCGCACGGCGGAGCCGCTCGGGGCTGGGCTGGGCTGGGCTGGGCTGGGCTGTGCGCTCCGCGGGCTGCGCTCGGGCCATGCGTGCCGGGCTCCCCGGGGCCGGGCCGCCCCGCTCCGCGCCGCCGCGGGGCCCCGGCTCTCGGCCGGCCGCGGGGGCATGAGGCGGCGGGCGGCGGGCGGCGGCGCCGGCCCTTCCCCTGCGAGCCGCCGCCGGAGGATGAAGCAGCATGAGGATGTGTGACAGAGGCGTCCAGATGCTCGTCACCACGGTGGGAGCCTTCGCAGCCTTCAGCCTGATGACCATCGCCGTGGGCACTGACTACTGGCTCTACTCGCGCGGCGTGTGCAGGACTAAGTCCATGAGCGACAACGACACGAGCCGCAAGAACGAGGAGGTGATGACCCACTCAGGGCTCTGGAGGACGTGCTGCCTGGAAGGTACCGACCCCCGCGGCCCCAAAACTTCGGGGGAAAGGGTTGCATCGCGGGACCCCCCACCCCAGATCCGGGCCCCCGGCGAGCGGTGCATCCCCGGCTATCCGAGCATCCCCGGCCCGGCCGCCCCGCCGCTCCCCGCTGCCGCCTTTCCGCGCCCCTCCCCGGGCGCTCGCGGTGGCACCGAGCCGGAACCTCACGGGGGCTGCTCCTGGCGGGGCGCGGGGCAGCGGGGAGCGGGGCTGCGGCTCCCTCCGTGCTGCCGCCGGCGGCAGACGCGCTGTGTCCTCCGGGTTTGCTCCGGGCTGAGGGGCCACAGGTCCTTCTACTGATCAGCGATGTGAGCGAGAGGCCCGCGGCTGCTGGCTCTGTCCGAGGCTCCCCGGCCCCGGGTCCCTGTCACCGCACCCGGCGTTGTCATCACCGAGCCCTAGCGCCAGCGCCAGCCCTTTCCCTGCGAGCAGCGCAGCAGGGCAAGCTGGGCTGCAGGGTGGGCACAGCGGGGCTGCCCCAGCACGGCTGCCCCACGGGCGAGCTCCTGCCTGCCCTTGCTCGCCGCTGCTTCCCTCCCGCAGCAGCGCCTGCCTGGCGAGGCCCCAACAGCTGTCGCCCTCCTGCAGCACAGGCCATAATTTGGGGCACTTTTGCCCCAAAGCTGCTGGTTGAGGTGTTTCTGAGCACCCACAGGCTGTGGTTAAAGATGAGCTTTAACAGACCCAGGTGCTGGTACCTGCGCAGCAAAAAATGGCCGGTGGCATCACCCTGGGCCCTAACTTTTACAGCCGTGCGTGTCCTGGGCGCTCCAGCGAAGCTGCCCCACCACGGTGTGGGGCCCTGGCAGTGTCACACTGCCCCAGGCCAGCAGCGACCCCTCCAGCGCTGGGGGCAGTGAGCCACGGCGCTGAGCTGCTCCTGCACGTTGGAAAGTTCTCAGTGAGTCACGGATGCAGAAATACCCTGTCTGCTCCTAGTGCTCACTCCTAAACCCGCTGAAGTCAGTCAGAGCTTTCTTATTGATTCAAGGAGAGTTTGGATCATGCTCTAATTCCATAATAAATAATTTGAGGTAATCTGTCTCCCCTCTTGGACTGAGGGAGCCAAGGAGGCAGGAGCCAGGGATGTGAAAGATGGCATTGCTGGAGGCATGAGTAATTTCCAAAATTCTTCGGTTTGCTACCTGTATTCTTTTTTTTTTCCAGCCAATGCTTTATGTTTCCCTCAGTGTGATCAATCACTGCTTTGGAAGGAGCCAGAGAGGCCCCGCTGCCCTGGGCACAGCTTGCTTGGAAAAGGGCTCGGCAGTGCCACGGCAGAGCTCAGATCAGAGCTGGATCCCAGCCCAGCACCCTGAGCTGGGCACGGGGCTGGGAGAGCCGGCTTGGGAGAGCCGTGGGCTCAGCACTCCCTGTTCCACATCCCACCCGCGCTGGGGCTTGGGGAGCTGCGGGGGTGGCAACTGGTGGTGGCGGTGGTGGTGGCGGTGACAGTGGCAGTGGCGGTGGCAGGGGCAGTGGTGGTGACAGTGGCAGTGGCAGAGGCGGTGGCAGGGGCAGTGTCAGGGGCAGTGGTAGTGACAAGGGAAGGGGCAGTGGCGGTGGCAGTGGCAGTGCAGGAGCAGTGGCAGTGGCAGGGGCAGTGGCGGTGGCAGGGGCAGTGTCAGGGGTAGTGGCGGTGGCGGTGGCAGGGGCAGTGGCGGTGACAGAGGCAGTGGCAGTGGCAGTGGCGGTGACAGAGGCAGTGCAGGAGCAGTGGCAGTGCAGGAGCAGTGGCAGTGGCAGTGGCAGTGGCAGTGGCGGTGGCGGTGGCAGGGGCAGTGGGAGCTGTGCGGGGCTCGCTCCGAACCTGCGGCACCCCCAGGCCCCGTGCGGGGCTCGAGGTGCGGTGACAGTGGGGCTGGGGGGTCCCAGCCTGTGCTCGGGGGGAGCCTGTGGGGCTGTGCTGGTGCTGGGGCTGCTCATCACCCTCCTGAATTCTGCAGAAGACGCCCCGCAGGCGGTGTTAACCAGTGTGGTGCCGGGAAGGGAAAACTTCCCCCAGCCGAGCTGCGCAGGGCTCGGAGTCGGTGCGGGGGAAGGACCGTGCTGGGGCGGGGGCAGCGCTGGAGACACAGCCTGGATCTGTGACATGCAGCAGGTCCGGTGTGATTCCTGCTGCAGGCCCTGCTGATTTCTGGGCGCTGTGTCGGGCTTGAGAGGGGACAGAGGCTCCATCCCTGAGCCGGGACTGAGCACGGTGTGTCGCAGGGGCCCTGCGGTGCACACGACGCTTTTAGCACTGAGCAGAGCTCCCTGCCCTCGGGAGCCGCCTCAGGCCTGAACTTTCCGCCAGCAGCCGGGGCTGGAGGCGGGTAACGCGGGGAATCGTGCGTGGAGCCCCCGGGGCTCAGCGCGGAGCTGCCCGAAGGGAGCCGCGGCTCCGAGCATCTCTTCCTGCCGGTGTCCGGGCTCTGAGCATCCCTCCGTGCCGGTCCGGGCTCCGAGCATCCCTTCCTGCCAGCCCCTTTCTGAGCATCCCTCCCTGCCAGCCCGGTTCCGAGAATCCCTCCCCGCCGGTCCCGGTTCCGAGCATCCCTCCCTGCCAGGCCGGTTCTGAGCATCCCCCCGTGCCGGTCTCGGTTCTGAGCATCCCCCCGTGCCGGTCCCGGCGCCTGCGTGGGAGCCCCGCACCACGTGAGCGTCACAAGCCCATCGGCGAGAGCGGATAAATGCTGAATGGAGCCGCCGCAGACCCATGGAGAGCCACCCACACTGGGAAACACAAATTAGCGTTGAGTCAATCGCTGGAGCCCAGGCAGGTGTTCCCAGACTGCTGGGCCGCCAGTCTGCTCGGAATCGCAGCGCTGGGATCCCGATTTGACAATCTGTGAACGCTTGGCAGGTGTGTCCAGCTCAGGTGTGACCTGCGCTGGTCCGTGCGTGTCCCCCAGGCTGTCTCAGTGTCCTTTGTTCCCCTCTGTGCCCGCTGTGTCAGTTCGGAAGGGAGGGAAGCTCACGGCGCTCTGGGGAGTGAGCTGAAGTTGAGAAATCGCTGCATAGGCTCGTGGTATTTTCAAGGAAGTAACAGAACTTTGGTTTTCATCAAACTTAATTAAATTGGGCATCATTAAATGCAGCATCATTAAAGGCGGGGAGGCTCCGTGTCCTCCCTGCTGCGTGCTGCAGATTGGGACTGGCTCCACGGCATCATGTGGATGTGAAACAGGCAGAAGGAGCAGGAGGATTTGGCCAAGGCTGCTCAAAATACCATCTTTTAAGGCGCTGTGGTACTTTTCCTTTCCTCCTTCATTTCCCTCATCAGAATAAAGTGCTCTGTCATTTCTGGAGGAGGCCAAGCGTTGCTCTGCCTGCCTCCCTCACAGGATGCTCAGCATCCTGCGTTGCTCTGGGGTGCCATGTGGGGTGTTCTGCAGGGGACACACATATCTGATGTCCCTGAGCTGTCCTTGGGCTGAGCTGTCCCCTTGGGCCCATCCTGGCCCCTCCAGTGTCCCCTCAGCAGCGCCAGCACAGCTTTTGCCAGCACAGCTTCTCTCTGCTGAGCCCGGGGAGTTCCAGAGCTGCTCTTTTGGGATGATCCTGTCTGGATTTACACTCACTATTGCAGGTACCACCAGCTGACCCTCAGGACCCTGCCCAGCCCTTTCCAGCTGAGCTGCAGCTCCTGCATGGCTCAGTGCTGGGTGGATGGTCACTCCTAGAGGGTGTCCATGGCCAGGGGTTCCACTGGAGAGCTCTGAGTTCCTCAGACCGCCCTTGAGCACAGGAAATGTTCTCTGGTACCTGGGTGTCTGTAGCCATGTGGGCTGGCTGTCCAAGTTCCACCTGCTGTGATTCCTTGCACTCTGAGCCCCTCACAGGGAGTCCCCAGAGTGCTGAGACCCCCAGGCCATCCCCTGGGACTGAGCAGCATCTCCCACCCCCAAACTGGACCTTGCTGTTCCTCACTCCTAATCCTTGGAGCTGTACAGGGATGGCCATGGCTAAATGAGCCCGAGGTGTCCAAATCTGCCTGGCCCACCTCCCCCATTGTCAGCATTCCCATCAGTCTTTCCTCTGCCATTTCCCTGGTTTACTCCCAATTATTTCATGTTTTATTCAGTACTCTCACTAAAGATGTTGTCGTAGCTCAGCGCTGTCCTCATGCAGAACATCCCTCAGATGAAGGGACTGTCTCTGTGAGCTCCCAGCCCTGTTAATAAAGTGCTGTTGATTCTGCATAATACAGGTCTTTAACTTTTTCAGGAGAGCTAAATCAAATGCCCTGTGGAACTCTTAAATGTATTATGTTACTGACTGCCTTTATCAACTGAATTTGTAACTGTTTCAAGAGGAATTTATGGAGTTTGATAAATCCATTTTCCACGAGGCTCTTTGACATTTGCCTCCTCCTCCGTTGCCACCTCTACTAGCCCATGGGCGGTGCTGGGGACACAGTTCCTGCCATTGCCCATGGCGTCACTGCTGGCATCAAACCAGCTTCTCCCGTCCTCTAGAAATTCCACAGAATGCCAAGGCTTGTTAAAATCCGTTTGAGATCTTCAGAAGCCTTCTCAGCCCATTCTGGGAATGCTCCTGGGAGGAAGTTCTCCAGTCCTCCCCGTTCTGTGCTGACTCTTTGCAGTCTCTGTTCAGCATCCCCAGCTCCTGCCAGTGCACAGGAGCCTGTTTGTCTCCAAGTGCAGAACAAGTATCTGATGAATAAATAAGCACGTGTCACTTGTGCTCCGTGACTGACAGTTACACTGGCATGATCCAGTGCTGGTTTGCACCTCAGGAAACTCCTTCCAGCACAATGAAAGAATTCCTCCTTGTTTTGCCGTGACCTTTCAGTTGCAGATTTATTTTAACTGATCCCCTCAGCTTCTCCCATCAGCCACTTGTGTGTGCCTGCTACTTCCCATATCAGAGTCCCAGTTTTTAATTTTTTTATTCAATTTCCCATTCCCCTTTCCAGCAGGCCTGGCAGGGGTGTGAGGTGCAGGAAAGTGCCTGTCCTTGCTCTTGAGTTTCCATTTTCCCCTGATGGTTTTGTCGGTGGCTGATTTTGGTTGCCTGAGCGGAGCTGGGTCTCAGTGAAGACATTAAATGGGGCTGGAAGCAGCTGCCCTGGCCAGGCACCAGCTCTTCCCCCGCCTCCAGCTCCTCTCAGCCCTCTGAGTGAGGCCAAGCAGAGAATTTCCCCAAGGTGACAGCAAGATTGTTTCTGTTAGAAAGTTATTATCTTTAATTTTTAAAAGCGCCAAGCAAATGTCCCTGAGATTGCAATCACCCATGATGGAGCACTTTTTCTTTCTCCTCATTATGGGCAGGTATTTAAGGAGCTGCTCATCCTGTTCCTGTGTCTGGTCAGAGTCTGTGATGGATTCCCATCCCTTCCCCAACGTGCTTCTTCTCAGCTGTGCCCGCTCCAGCTCGGTGCCAGTGCTGGTGAGAGCGTGATGGGGCTGCCAGGGCACCCTGACCACCCAGACCACCCTGGCCACTGACCACACTGACCACACTGAGCACTGCCCACACTGACCACCCTGACCACTGACCACCCTGACCACTGACCACACTGAGCACACTGAACACACTGAGCACTGACCACCCTGACCACCCAGACCACACTGACCACTGACCACACTGAACACACTGAGCACACTGAACACTGACCACCCTGGCCACACTGAGCACTGACCACACTGACCACTGACCACTCTGACCACCCTGACCACCCTGACCACCCTGACCACACTGACCACTGACCACACTGACCACACTGACCACCCTGACCACCCGGACCACTGCCAACCCTGAGCACTGACCACACTGACCACACCGACCACTGACCACACTGACCACCCTGACTGACCACACTGACCACCCTCACTCACCACCCAGACCACCCTGAGCACCCTGCCCCGCTGCCCAGCACCCCTGGCACAGCTCCCCACAGTGCCCCAGCCATGGAGGTGCCCACAAGGAGAGCCCAAGGATGGCAGCTGTGGGGCAAGGGTGCACAGCTGGGCACAGCTGGGCACTGGAGGGGGCCAGGGCAGTCTGTGCAGCCCAGTGGGCTTGGGGAGGTGCTCGGAAGGGGCTCTTTGTTACCTGAGGGCTGGGAGGTGTGGGGCTCTGTGTGATGCAGACAGAGGATGTGGTGAGGTGTGATAGAGGCACCTGAGGTGAGGGATGAAGGAGGACAGGGACAGTTACCTGTGTGAGAATACCTGATGGGATTCCCAGGCTGCAGCTCACTGCCCAGCGAGTGTTTCCATCAGGACAGGCTGGAGCAGGGGCACTGCTGGCACACACACACAGGGCTCTGCGAGGGTCACGTCCAGCACCCCGGCACCGCTCGGGTGTAGGGAATCCCTGAGCCTCACCTCGGTGGAGGATGTGCTGGATAGAAGTGAATTACTGTCCTCTAATGGAGATGGAAATGAGGCTGGCTGGACCCTCGGGCTGCTCCAGCCCCATGTTCTTGTGGCTCATGGCCAAACACCAAGAGTCATAAGAATCCTTCTGGACACAGAGGGTCCCGTGCCCCTGCCAGCTGGCACCGAGCAGCCGAGCCTTGGCTCCAGGGCTGCTTGGAGTGATCGGGAGGAGCTGTGCCTGAGCTCTCTGTGCCTCAGCTTTCTGTGCCCGAGTTCCCTGTGCCTGAGCTCTCTGTGCCTCAGCTCTGTGCCTCAGTTCTCTGTGCCTCAGTTCTCTGTGCCTCAGTTCTGTGCCTCAGCCCTGTGCCTCAGCTCTGTTCATCAGCTCTCTGTGCCTCAGTTCTGTGCCTCAGCTCTCTGTACCTCAGCTCGCTGCCACCAGTGCTGCTTGGAGCACAGGGTGCAAAATTCACCCTCCTTGGGATGGTGTTTTCTGGGCAAAAATCCTGACTTGTGGGGTGGGTTAAAGAGCCGCTTCCCTCAGTGCCTGTGAGCAGCACGTGATGAGTAAAATGCTGTGAACAGCTCAGAAAGAGGTATTTTACTGCTGCATAGGCGTGGTGCAGAGCCTGTCATCTCCGGAGCTGTTCCTGTGTAATAGAGGTGGAAGGCTGAATTTGAATGAGGCTCAAGTGGGGTTTTTTTTTTTCCCGTGCAAGGTCACTGGCTCCATGCCGGCTGGAAATAATTAGGGGTGGCTGAGGAGGGCTGCGAGCCCCGCGGGCCGCTGTGCTTTGGGGGATGCCCCACGGATGGATGTGGGATCCTCCGGGACCAGCTCCAGTGCCAAGAGCTGCCTCTGGTAAATCCCTTCTCCCAGCAGGAGCTCTGCTGGCCAGGTGGACTCAGAGTGCCTCCCGAGGCTCGGGGAGCGCCCGCAGCGCTCAGTCCCAGCCCAGGTGTGCAGCCCTGCCTGGCTCTGCTGGCTGGGATGCGCTGAGGTGAGGCAGCCCAGCGCTCATCTCAGCGCTCCTCGCGTCTCCGTGCTTCCCGTTCACATGGCTTTCATCATGGATTTTTAATGAACGCAGTGCGCGCCTCAGAAATAGACATCAACCTCCTTTTTTTGGGAAAATCAGAAATGCTCTTAAAATTATATAAATGCACTAATCCGGGGATGTAGGGGGGATGCTCAGTGGGTCCCACTTGGCAGGGGCCTCTTCCCTGCCTCACCTGGGGACAAGAGCCACTGCCGGGTACCTGCTGCCATCAAGTGACAGGGACAGTGCAAGGCTTCCCAGGGGAAAGGTGCCCACCCGAGTCCTGATCCCTGCAAAGCACCCGCGGGGAGATGGGGAGGGTGTGGGGAGAGGTCTTGCCCACTTCTGCCCACTCCCCTTGCTGAGGGGCTGCAGCTGCCCTCCAAACCCCACCACGCAGTTCAGCCATCCAGGTGAGCCTCGAAGGAGACCCCCGGAGCCGGAGGATGCATTTTGGGTTAGTGCTCGGTGTGCTGAGGTTTGGGGGGCTCCCGTCCCTCCCAAGGGTTCCTGGGTGGGTTTGCTTTGGCCCATGGGCTCTGCTCGGAGGTTCTGGGGAGCTTTCCTGGCTCTGGCTCTGTCCCACACGGCTCGGGGCGTGCAGCAGCTCCAGACAAGGGCTGTGACCGAGACACCTGCAGGGATAAAGGTCACACTGCCGGGGGGAGCAGGGGATCTCTCTGGGGCCTGTGGAGCTCACAGCTCTGCGGGGAGGGGCAGGGGACCTTTCCCACAGCCCGGGGAAACACGGCCCGTCCCGGGACACCGGGGCTCCTGCGGAACCCTGCACTGCTGGGATTCCCCAGCCCTGCACCTGCGGCAGGTGCTGAAGTGTCTTCAGAATGAGCAGGCCAGGCCAGGATGTGCTGCGTGAACTGCCCAGTGCCTTTTGGTTCCTTCCAAACAATTCGGGGTTCTAAGACTCTGTGATCACTTCTCTCAGAGGAGAAGAAGTGGAGGGGGGTTTGCAGTAGGCTCTTGGTCCCTTTTGAGATATGTCAGGACCCCTGGGCTTCACTCATTCTGAGCATTGCAAGAATCCCTCACTCACTGGGGCTGAACACATCAGGGATTTTCACAGAGGCAGGAGGAGCGATCCTGGCTGCTGAGCAGGTGATAGGGTGTGATGATTTTCTCAGATATTGCCCATTCCTTATCTCCTGACAGCACAATGTAAAGACAAATCTCGTGCTGCTGGGCAGCAGAGGGAGGCTGACTGCTCGTGTGCCAGCTCCTGGGGAAGGCTGGTGTTTAATCACACGGTCCTGAGGAGTGCCAGGGTGGCATGGAGGGCCCTGGGCTGGTTTGGGAGCAGGTCAGCCCCTTGTGCCACCCTGTCCCCCTCCCTGGGGCTCTGTGTTTGCTGCTTGCCAAGGGGTTTCTATTGTAGGAGGATAACTGAGGTGGACAGGAGCCCCAGGGTGGGGACAGGGACACGGGGGGACATGTGGCCTCCCAGTCTTTCTGGGGGTCGCTGGGCACTCATGGGGATGTTGGCATTGGTGATACATCCTGGGGACCTGGGCAATAGTGAGCAGGGACAAAAGGTGGAGTTTGAAGGTTACATTTGTGTTCATGCCTCTCCAGTGGTCACATTTCCAATTTCACTGTGTTTGGTAATTGTCCTCTAATTACACCTTTAATTTTGGTTCGTGCCTGGAATCACAAGGGGAGGGGAGAGCACCCCGGAGAGATTCCCAACAACAACGAGCCCTGTGAGCTGTGCCTGATTTCACTCCTTACAATCAGCCTGGGCTTGTGCTGCTGGCACTGCCATCCAGCAGTTCGTGTCCTGCAGAACTTCCCTGGTGCCAGAGATGGCACCTCCATTCCCCTGGAGGGGCCGGGCTCCCTCCTGACATCAACAGAACCCTTCAGCCAGGCTGGTGGTGCTCAGCTGGGTTAAACCTCAAATTGTGTGTGTGTGTGTGTGCGTGTGTGTGTGTGACACCTCAGCAGCCCCGATTGCACCACACGGGCACTGTGAGGGACTGCACTCCCCTGGGTGCCTCTGCCCGAGCCTGCTGGCACTGCTGCCCGGCTGGAAATGTCGCTGTCACCTGGCCAGGTGTCACCTGTGACCTCCGAGCAGCTGTCCCTGCCTCAGCCCGGCTGTGTCCCAGAATGAGACAGCCATTCCTGTGCTGGGCATCCGTGCCAAATCCTGCCCGTGCCCGAGCAGCCGTGGCTGGGTGCAGCAGCTGTGCCACCCGGCCGGGCTGGCAGCTTGGGATGGGCACGGGCTGATCCCCTGTGCCACCCGGCTGGGCTGGCAGCTCCAGACAGACACGGGCTGATGCCCTGCCTGCCGCTCTGCTCCTGGCCTGGAAGCATCCACAGCCTCTTCTCCTTCTCCCCGCGCTGGGAGGATCTCTCGTCGCTCCCCAGCACACTCAGAGATGAAAGTGCTCTCTGTACATCAGTCTGTTCATCGGCCTTCTCTCCGAAGGAGCTGGAGGAGGATCCGAGCGCTCGCGCCTTGCATGGGAAGCAGGAGAGCTGCAGCGGGCTGTGAGAGCCCAGCCGGGGAGGAGCAGGAGCCGCAGCTTGTGCTCGTGTCTCACCAGCGGCACCGCGATCCTGCGAGGGCAGCGGGGCTGGGGGGACGATGTGCACCTTGTAAATAATGGCATTTAATAACATTAAAGACACTCTGTCTATTGCCCCAGCCTGCCCCAATTCGCCCCCAGCAGCCTGCAGCAGCTCCGGGAGCCCGGCCCAGCCCCGCGGGGCCCGGCTCAGCCCCGGTGCCACCGGCTCAGCCCCGCTGCGTGCCCGTTCTGCCGTGTGCTGGGGAGTTTGGTGCTGTGAAATCCCAAAGAGATGTGTGATGGATGAGGTGCACCCGCCCCTGTCCCTGCCAGTGCAGCTCTACCAAGGTGTGCCCTGGGAGCGGCTCCGGGGCTCTGGGCAGCTCAGAAGGAATAGGAAGATGCTGTTGGTGTCGCTCACTCGCTCACCAGCAAAGTTCTCTCCTGATGCTCCGTCTGCAGGAGAGTTCCTTCTTGTTCTCCAAAAAAAAAAAAACAAAACAAAAAAAAAAAAAAAAAAAACCTGAGTGAAACTATGGTGCTACTCCTGCATCTCGCTTTCCCCATCTGGGGCTTGGAGCCGCTCCCCGGGGCTGCTTCCCTCCCGCAGATGGTGAGGAGGCGGCGCTGCCTCCCGGCAGGCAGCAGCTAAATCCGTCCGTGCCTCGGAACCGGCGCGGCCGGGCCGGACCGAGCCCCGGGCGGAGCAGAGCGGGGAGCTGGGCTCGGGGGTGCCAGCATCTCCTCCCGCAGCAGCACAATGCCCACTGCACTCCCTGGAACAAGCAGGCTGTGATGGATCGAGGCCCTTTTAGCACATCAGCTGAAAACTTCAAATATTTATACCAGGAAGATGTGACAGAAGTATAGATATATTTTTTTTTTAAAAGGCAGGTGCTGGAGTGGCAGTCGTGTATTTGAACTTCAAATACTAACCTTCAAATCCGTGCTATAAAAGAAGAAGAACGTAATAAATTTAATATCGCTTTTTCAGGGAAAACAACCTGCCGAGCCTCCTCCCAGGCTAAATGTGCTTTAAAGATTGACTGTGCAGCTGTAATAACTATTGATGAACTGTAAACATGAAAAGATCTCCCTGCTCCCGGCCTGTCAGGAGCATTAGGGTGGAAATGCTCTGTGCTCCGCTCTGCCATGACTCACTCAGGCCTCGGCAAATGTGTTTATTTGTAAAGATCCTTATTTCAGAAATAGTGACCTTTTAAAGCCTCGTGCAGTGAGCTCGGGAATTCCAAATTGCCTTTTGGCGACTGGCTCGCCTTGCTGCAGCTCTGACAGTGCTTTTCATGGCCATTTACATATTTTTAGCCTGGATATTCTGCACTGCACTGTTGGGCTCCTTTGCAGGAGGATTTGCTTTTGGCAGCCCTGGGCTGAGGTCAGGCTGTGCTGAGGGTGTGGAGGGGCTCACTGGGCTCCTCTGGCACCCCCAAACCCTGCCCTGAGCCCTCTCTTCATGGGATGGGTTTGGTAACAACCTCCTTCCAACACCAGCCATGGTGTTGATAGCAGATTTAAGCAGCTGCTTTGGGAATATTAATGGTGGGAGGCCCAGAGAAGCTGTGGTGTCCCTGGATCCCTGCCAGTGTCCCAGCCAGGTTGGACATTGGGCTTGGAGCAGTCTGGGACAGTGGAATTGTCCTTGCCCATGGCAGGGGTGGGGCTGGATTGGCTTTGAGATCCCTTCTAGCCCAGGACACTCTGGAATTCTGTGATGATGCCATGAATATTTTCTGCTGCTGTGCATCACCACAGCAGGGTCTTGCTTTGGTCCCTCACCTGTCTGTGCCTGTCTCTGCCACTACCCCACTCTGCAAGAGTGACCAGTGGCCTGTGCCAGTGGCCTGTCCCTTGTCCTGAGTCCCTGGAGCACAGAGGGGACACAGGCAGGGGTCCTGGCTGTGCAGAGCAGCATCTCAGCCTCTCCCCTCCCAGGGCAGTGTTCCACAGGGCTGGAATTGCTCAGGCCTGCCCTGGCTGGGATGAGGAGGTGCTGCAGGGAAATGCTGAGGCTGTGCTGCTGTTTGCCATGCCTGGGCTGTGACTAAGGCTGCAGCAGGGTTTGGTGACGGGCTCTGCTCCTGCTGCTGCTGCTGCTCATCCCCTGCACGGGCAAGGACGTCCTGGTGCTTTGGGCTGCTGCCTCCAGCCTTTATCGGTGCTCCACCATTCCGAGCTGCTGATTTATATTCAGAGTTATGAATATCTCCTTTCTTCTCTTTGTTGGGCCTGCTTTTATTTTTATAGCTGTTTGCTTATTAGCCAGGCAGTTTCCAAAGCAGTGCAAACTCCCGTCATGGTGATGAGTTTTCGGGCAGAACACTCTTAAATCATTCTCTGTACACAGTTGTGCTTTTATGCTTAAATCCATTCTCCTAAGTGATTTGGCTTATAATTGTTTTCTGCTCTGTGAATTGACCTCTCAAAGCACCAGGAGTCTGTGCTGGTGCCTCGGACTTGCCTCTGTGTGCCTATAAGAAGAATAATCAAGCCATGATTGCTTGGACTTGAGCAGCAACTAGTTTTTAATTCTGTGATCCATTCCCCTTCAGCTGTCAACACAGAATCGAAAATAGCACTCCCCTGTGCTGGATGCCACGCTTCACAGCTATGAAATTGTCATTTATAGGTTTTTAGAAATTCAGAGGACATTTTAATACTGGTGAAGTGAAACCTCCAGCTCCCCATCATAATGCAGCTTCTCTCCTCCTCAGTATAAGCAGCCTGGGGATGATCTGGCCTCTGCTGAGCTTGGGGTGGGAGCAGGCACTGGAGCACCCACGCCCACAGATTCTCTTTGTCTGAATTACTGGCAGCTTGTTTAACCAGAGCATCCCAGGCTCCACACTTGTGACTCTCGGTTTTCCCCCTGGTCCCAGCTGGGCAGATTTTGTCCCTAAAGTTCTGGACATGAAACTTGTGGGTGAAACTCACTCCTACAGATGAATGTGTCTGGATCTGTGTGTTAATTGTCCAGCTGGATAATGGGATCATGGAAAGGTTTGGGTTGGAAGAGACCCCAAAGACCAGGCACTTATAGCAGGGTTGGGCTGGGAGCTTCCGCCAGCTCCTGGAGTGGTGGGAAGGGGAGGATGAGGATGAGGATGAGGATGAGGATGAGGATGAGGATGAAGATGAGCCCCTTTCCCAAACAGGCACAGAGCTCCCACCCTGCAGGACAGAGCCACCTCCCCACACCCTGCTAAGAAAAATGTGGGATCCAGGAATCTCCCAGAGCTGAGCTGGCCACCCCATTACCTCCAGCCAGAGAGGAGGCTGGAAGGCAAACCCTTCCCAGGAGCCCATCAGTTACCCCAAATCAATCTGAAATGTTCATTAAGCAGGGAGAGGTCCCAGTGCCTGGGGCTCTGGGAGGCTCAGCTGGGGCCAGGCCTCCTGCTCTGCCCCATCCCTCACCATCCATGTCTCCAGGCAGGCAAACAAACCCAAGATCATTATTTTTTCATAATTGCCAGAATTGTATTAATTTAAACAGATAAACTCAATCAGTGAAGCTCATTAATTTCTAGCACACGGCTTATTTACGCCGGTTCCGGCTGCTCCAGCGCTCGCTGCGCTCTCATAGGAATGTCAATTACCTTTTAAAATAAAAATCAATGTTTATCCACTGTTAGAGATAAAACATGAAATGATTTCCTAGGACACGCTGATGAGTGCTCTCCTCCCCAGCATGATCCCAGGCCTGGCAGCTGCTGCCCAGTGCCAGGGGCACAGCAGGGAAGGGACACCCAGAGCCCTGCACCCCCCCAGCCCTGCACCTTCCCAGCAAGGTGGAGTTCCCTGGTGAGCTCCAGAACGTGGAAGGACAGAGGGAGGAAGGCTGGGAGGATGCAGGGAGGAGGAAGCTGAGGAGAGCGTGGGGGAGCCCCTGGAAGCAACTCCAGAGTGTTACCTGATTACTTTTCTAATGAGGAAAAATGAGAAAACCCTCAGAGCAAAGGGCTGGAAATTACCCATCAGCTGCAAACTTTTTTTTCCTCCTCTATTATTCAGAATTGTTTTGCTTTTCTGAACTGCCTTGTGTAGGTTGCACCAACCCCACAGATTCCAGAATGGGAGATGATGAGTCACTGTCAAAATGTAGATTTTTTTTTTTTTTCCCTTTTTTTTTTTTCCCTTTTAACACTGCTGAGGGAGTGAAGTCCCCGAGCCACGCGCCGATCGCTGGCACCTCGCGGGCTGGCGCTGGCAGGAGCTCCCTGCCCACCCTGCTGCGAGTGCCAAGCTGTGCCCGTGTCCCCCTGGGGATGCCCAGCACGGGCAGCTCCTGCTCCCCACACCCTGCCAGCCACGGGGCTGCTCAGGTGAGCTCAGGTGAGCTCAGGTGTGTGCTCACACTCCACCACAGCCCAGCCACCTCTGCTGCCTCCTCGCTCCTGCATCCCTTCTCTCCCTTGGGTTTTTTCCACTGGTGGGGTTTTTTTTGATGTATATATAAAAGCAGGGAAAAGTGTCCTTCAGAACAGGCGTGTCTGTGTAGGAGCCTCTGCTCAGCCACCGCAGAGAGGGGGAGAGGGTGTGAAATGGAGACGGAGCCACATCCCACCCGAGGCGCCGGGGGAAGCTGGTGTGGGGCTGCTGGGGGACGGGGATGTGCTGCAGGACAGCTCAGTGCTGGCCACGAGGAGGAGGATTCCTCCCACTGCCAGGTGTTGAGGAGCCCAGCACCCATCCCAAACCC
>VRYO01002014.1:634814-687645 GCA_009812075.1 Sialia sialis | reverse complement strand
GGCCTCCCTGCCCTGCTGGAGATCAGCTCTGTGCTCAGCTGCAGCTCCAGCAGAGCTGCTGTGTGCCATGGATCAGGGCTCTGCAGCCATCCCTCCAGCCTGCTCCAAAGCTCTTCTGAGCTGCTGTGAGTCTTTGAACTCAGGCTGTGCTGAGAATTTGGTGATGCAGGAGGCAAACAAGGTGCTGGGGATGGCTGAGATCCCCCCACCCTTCCCTGGGGCCACAGGAGCTGCTCGGTGCCACCAGCTGAGCCCATGCAGTGGCCACTGAGTGCTGGCCGTGGCTAACACAGACCCCAAAGCCCAGAGCTCTGCAGTCTCACACCAGGGACCTTGTGCAAAGAGCCTCAGGATCCTTTGCAGAGCCTGGAGCTGGGGAAGGGAAGGAACACGGATGAATTTCCATCTCTCCAAGCATCTGGGAGGTGGGTGGGAGGTAAAAAAAGATGAGCCCTGAAGTTTTAATTCCTCGGAGATATTTAGGTATCTTGCTCTTGTTACTCAGGGAGTGCAGAGCCTGAGCATCTCTGGGATTGTGCAGGAGGCTCCTTCCTACCCCAGCACTCCCCAGCTCAGCTCCGACCTCTGGCTCTCCAAAACATTAATTTTCAGAGAACTTAATGCCCAGCCACTTCCATCAGATGGACTCAGTGTAACACGGTGTCTTTACTGGAAACCACAGCCTGGGAGATAACTCACTGGGATTTATCAGAGAGCAGAGAGCCGGGGCTGGGATGTGACCTTGGCTCCTGGCTGAGCCCCAAGAGGGGAGTGAGGAATTTTGCTCTCATTCACGAGTGGTGTCAGCTCATCCTCCTCAGCCTGAGTCTTCCTTTGCACACACCAGCCGCAGCCAGAATGGTCCCTGGAAAACTGTTCCACCAGATGAAAAGTAATGAGATTTTAACAGCACAACTGGAGCTCTTTAGTGCTGTGCCTCGCTGGGCTGGGATCGATGCGCTCGCTGCATTTCCACCACTGCCGCCGTGTTTCCCTCACAACCCCTCCCCGCGCCCCAGCTCTCCCTGGGGAAAGGCTCCGAGAGGAAAACAACCTGAGATCAAATCAATTAATTGCCTCTGCAAGTGCCGATAACAGCGCTGCGGGAGCTCAGGGCGCACAGCGGAGCGGGGAAAGAGCAAACCCTGCCCGGGGCTGGGGGCTCCGGAGGCTCCGGGGGCTGCAGGGGCCGGGGGGCGCGGGGATGCAGGGATGAGCGGGATGCGGGACGGGACGGGAAGGGATGCGGGACGGGGCAGGAGAGATGCGGGACGAGGCAGGAGAGATGCGGGACGGGGCTGTAGGGATGCAGGACAGGATGAGCGGGATGCGGGAAGGGGCTGGAGGGATGCAGGACGGGAGGGGAGAGATGCCCGTACGAACCTGCGGCCGCACAGTGTAAAGTGCGACTTCACCGCTCCCAAATTCACTGCGGTGTCACCCTCCTAAGGACAGGGCTCGCTGCCACCCCTCGGTCCCATTGCTGATGCATCCAAAACCCCTGGAGGTGTCCCAGCTGCAGGGGATTCCCTGGATCGAGGTGACACTGTGACAGGGACAGTTTGACCCGCGTCGGGTGAGGCTGGGGCTCCGCTGTGCCGGGGCTGTGTGGCAGCTATGGGGGTGACAGAGAGGTGGCACCAACTGATGGCAGAGCTGGGGCTGCTCACGCCGAGCCCTGCTGCTGAAGGAGGGGACACAGGGGGGTCTGGCTGCCCGGTTTGGGGGGCTCGGGGCTCTCAGCACAGCCCCGCTGCCCTGGCACTGACAGACCCAACTGCTGCCTGCTGGGCTCCGCTGGGAACTGGTGACAAGCCAAGCTGGCTAATTGGGATTTACACTAATAGGGAGAGGAAATTCCAGAGATCCAGCCCCGAGGCAGCGAGCACGGCGTGGGGAGGGGTGGCAGCGCCGCCTGCACTGGTGCGCAGCGGCGCGGATGAATCAAACCTGGGGCTGTGACTCAGGCTGCCAGCGTGGAGCCAGGCACGGCACGGCTGGGACAGGGCTCGGGAGCAGGGTGGGGGTGCTGGAGCCAGAGGAGAGGAGCAGCAGCCCCCAGTCCAGCCTGTGCCACGCTGTGCTGTGCCCAGAGCCGTGCCCAAGCCCAGGGCTGTGCCCACCTCTCGGTGCACAGCTGGGAGCTGGGGCCTTAGCAGGGACTGTGAGTGCCCAGAGCCAGAGCATGTCCTGCTGGGACACCACCCTGGTGTCCTTTAGCCCCCCTGGGACCCCACCCTGGTGTCCTTTAGCCCCCCTGGGACCCCACCCTGGTGTCATTTAGTCCCGGTGGGACACCACCCCGCTGTCCTTTAGCCAGGCCCAGCTGTAAAGAACACACGGAGTTGTGTTTGCTGTCCCTGGGGACAGGGACCTGGTGGCTGAGGATGTGGCCCGTGGCCCAGCCAGGACCCTGAGCAGCCTCCTCCATGCCTGGAACCATTTCCAGCTGCAGCTGCAGGGGCAGGATTCCCTCCCTGGGAGCATCTTGGAGGTCAGAGGGGGTTTGGGGATCGCAGCCTTGTTGTGGTGTGTGTTTGGAGGCTCAAGTTGTGTCAGCTCAGCATCGCCATGACGACAAGCATCACTTGGTGAACAGAGGGAGTAAAGGAGACAAAACAAATGTCAGGCTGTGACTCGGGGCTGTGGAGCCGGGGCTGTCCCTGCCCAGCCCTGCACAGCACAGGGACTCGTGGGGCAGCTCTGGCTGTGTGGGGCAGGGTCTGCTGGCTCTGGGTGCCAGGAGAGGGTGAGGGGAGCCCAGAGCCGGGAGGAGGAGGAGGAGGCTGGGGGCTGTGTCCTCACCAGGCCCAGTGCATCCCCTTCTCCCACAGCTCCCAAAGCCACGGGAGCAGGTGACTGTCCCTCGGATGCTGTCTCCCTCTGGCTGACAGCTTTGCCTCCTCCAGAGCTTCATCTCCAGGCTTTAATTGATGCCTGTCGTGCTGCTCAGCTCCCCCAGCACAGCCTGGGAGTGTGTCACCCTGCAGGACACCCCGAGGCTTGGCTCATCCTGCCTGCTCCCTGCTGACAGGTTCTTCTGGTGCCACGCCAGAGGGGACAGAGCCAGTGTGACCTGCTCCAGGATGCTGAGGGGGCTGCCCTTCCTCTGCAGCTCCTGCCACCCCTCCCTGCCCCCTGCTGTCCCCATGCTGTGCCCCAGTGTCCCCATTTGGAACATCAGAACATCCTGGCTGGCTCAAGGCTCTGAGCTTTTCCTGGCTTGTGTCTCCCCAGGAACCTTCCGAGGAGTGTGCAAGAAAATCGACCACTTCCCTGAGGATGCAGACTACGAGCAGGACACGGCCGAGTATCTGCTCCGTGAGTGTGCTCCCTGTGCCATCACACCCCTGACACTGCAGCACACACCCCTGTGCCATCACACCCCTGTGCCATCACACACCCCTGTGCCATCACACACCCCTGTGCCAGCACACTCCTGTGCCAGCACACTCCTGTGCCAGCACACCCCTGACACTGCAGCACGCCCCTGTCCCCCAGCACCACCCTGCAGAGGCTGAGGGGTCACAGCCCCCTCTGTGCAGCACCTCTGCGTCACCCCAGCATGGCAATGTCACAGTGCCAGCTGTTAGTGGCACACTGGCCTGGCACTCGCTGTCCCCATGGCTGGTCCCAGCAGCTGCTGCACAGCCTGGGTCTCTCTTGCTGTCCCCCCATGGTGTCCCCATAGGGACACATCCTCTGGCCTGTCCATGCTGCTGTCTGTGTTCCCTGAGCCTCCTGCCAGGCTGGATTTGCTGGGAGAGCAGCAGAAGCAGCTGCGAGCACAGGGAGACAGGAAAACTGAGCTGGCAGATTCCTGGGGAAAGTGGGTGCTCCTGTCTCAGGGACCAGCAGAGCTCCAGGGCAGAACTGCTTTCACACAGAATCCCAGAACGGCCCAGGTTGGAAGGGACCCTAAAGCCCAGCCCAATCCACTTTGGGATCAGCTTCCAGAATGGCAGTAGAGAGTATGAATGCAGATCATACCTGCTGCACCAAAAATACACTGTGCCTTGGCTTGGGCTCTCATCCCTCGATTAGGGCCGTTATTAAAGCAGAGAAATACAGAGAAGCTCCATTAAAATTCCACTCCTGGGGGCTCTAAAATAGACTTTTTACTTTAACTGTGAGAGGGTGTGGGAGAACTTCAGAACTAATCTACTAAAACTGCAAACCCATTTCATTAAACCCGCTCTCCTCTCTGCTGGGTGAGCAGAGATGTGGAAATTTGAGAGTCCAGAGCAACAACTGGATGAGCAGCAGCCGGCTCAGCCAGGGGGTTGGGCTGAGCACCAGGCCATGGGCACAGGACCCTGGGGGTGCTGGGGCTGACCCTGTCCCTGTCCCTGTCCCTGTCCCACAGGTGCAGTGAGAGCTTCCAGCATCTTCCCCATCCTCAGCGTGGGGCTGCTGTTCTTCGGGGGCCTGTGTGTGGCTGCCAGTGAGTTCTACAAGAGCAAACACAACGTCATCCTCAGCGCTGGCATCTTCTTCGTCTCTGCAGGTACGAGCTGCCCGGGGGGACACAGCCTGGGGGGACATGGGGGAGCAGGACAGGGGTGTGGGTCCTCACAGGCTGTCAGCACTGAGAGCTTTGAAAGCTGTTCCAGCCCTGTGGGGAAATCCCCACAGCAGGGAAAAAACCATCAGGGGTTTCTGGCCATGGTCCCTGTGCCAGGCAGGGCTTCAAGTGCTTCAAGTGTGGGGACACAGCCCAGGAGGGGCTCCTGGAGCTCAGCTCCTGGGGGCTCCTAGGGGCTGGGGGCTCAGTGCCAGCAGCAGCAGGACCGGGCAGAGGGGCTGCCAGAGCCCACATGGAAATGTCTCTCTGGAGAGGCAGCTCCTGCTGGATTACTCATTTCTCTGTGCTGTTCCCCAACACTTCCCCTGATTATCGCATGACAATGTCTTTGTCTCAAGAAACCGCTCTGTTTTGTGTTTTTCTTCTCCCCACAAAAAGACAAATGACTCTCCCTCCTTGGCTGGCAGGAGCTGCTGATGCAGATGAGAAAACAGCAGAGAGAACATAATCGATTCATTAAGTAAATCTGGGAATGCACCAGCCTCTCCCCAGCCTGCAGCACAGCCCCGCTGGCTGTCCCCCTGTTGCTAGCAAAGCCTGATTCCACCACAAATGAAAGAGCCAGAGCCACTGTGGCTTCCCTGTGCTCCCAGGGGTTCCTGCTGGGGGATCCCCCTGCACCCCTCAGGCTGGCCCTGCTCTGCATGGCACCAGCCAGGCTCCTGCATCCCCTGCTCAGCAAAGCAAAGCAAAGCAAAGCACAGGCAGCTCCTGAAACATCCCTGTTCTTGACAAAGCAGAGATTATTGCTCCTTCCCTTCCCATGGCCAGGAACGTGCAGGAGTAAGGGATTGTGTGAGGGAATGAGTGGGTGAGGGAACATACAGGTAAGGGTACATACAGGTAAGGGAATATACAGGTAAATGGGTAAGGGAACATACAGATATAGGGTAAGAGAACAAACAGGTATATAGGTATGCAGGTATGTAGGTAAGGGAATAAAGGTGTATCTGTATATAGATAAGGGAATATACACATATATAGGTAAGGGAATATACAGGTATGTAGCTATACAGGTATATAAGTAAGGGAATAAACAGGTATAGAGGTGTGTAGGTAAGGGAACATACAGGTATATAGGTAAGGGAATAAATAGGTATATAGGTATATAGGTATATAGGTATATAGGTATATAGGTATACAGGTATATAGGTAAGGGAACATACAAGTATGTAGATAAAGGAATAAACAGGTATATAGGTATGTAGGTAAGACAGCATACAGGTATGTAGGTAAAGGAACATACAGGTATATAGGTAAGAGAATATACAGGTATACAGGTAAGGGAATATTTAGTTATCCTGGGAGATCAGCAGGGGTATGCAGTGGGGTTTGGTCTGTGCTGGCAGAGGGGCTGGTGCCCCATGGGGACACATCCCCCCATCCCCTCCTGGCACTCAGGTGAGCTCCTGTCCCGCTCGTCCCCCTGCAGGACTCAGCAACATCATCGGGATCATCGTCTACATCTCGGCCAACGCGGGGGACCCGGGCCAGAGCGACTCCAAGAAGAGCTACTCCTACGGCTGGTCCTTCTACTTCGGGGCGCTGTCGTTCATCATCGCCGAGATGGTGGGGGTGATCGCCGTGCACATGTACATCGAGAAGCACCGCCAGATCCGCGCCAGGTCGCACTCGGAGCTGCTCAAGAGGTCGGCCTTCACCCGGCTGCCCCCCTACAGGTACCGCTTCCGCCGGCGCTCCAGCTCCCGCTCCACCGAGCCCCGCTCCCGGGACATGTCGCCCATCAGCAAAGGGTTCAGCACCATCCCCTCCACCGACATCTCCATGTTCACCCTCTCCAGGGATCCCTCCAAGGTCACCATGGGGACGCTGCTCAACTCGGAGCGGGACCACGGTTTTTTACAGGTGCACAACTCCATCCCCAAAGAGTTCAAGGAGTCTTTGCACAACAACCCGGCCAACAGACGAACCACGCCGGTCTGAGGCTGGGCCGTGGGCAGGCTGCATGGCATCACCCTCGTGACGGTGTAACCTGTGAAACCCCGTTTTTAAGGACAAACCCAGAGGCTCCCTGTGCCCCTGCCCAGCCTGTGGGGCTGGTTTTTCACGCCAGAAGTTGCCGCTGGCCGGGCCAGGCCGCCGTGGCTGCGGTGGGGAGGGGACGAGGCCGTGCTGGGAGCCTGGCCCTGGCGCCCTGCAGACTGAGCGGGCTCCAGCCCCCGGGACAGCAGCTCCCCGAGGTGTTCGTGTGGTCATAGCCGCAGTGTTCCCATAGCTGTGTGTCCGTGGAGCTGCTGGCCTGCCCTGCCTGTGAGAACCCTGAACCCGGCAGTTCCATCCCGGTGGGATCGCCCGCAAGGCCGCAGCTGGAAGCACCGAGCTCGTGCTGGAGCCATGCTTGTGTTCCCTTTCCCTGTCGTGCTGGGCGGAGTGCTCGGGCTGGGCTCCTCTATGGTGTTTCGTGCATGCATTAAATAGCTTGGAATTCAATTTTGTCATGTCGGGTTGGAAGAAACATCCTTTTGCAATTTTCTGTGGTCTCGAAAGGGCTTATTTCCTTCCTTCCTTCCTTCCTTCCTTCCTTCCTTCCTTCCTTCCTTCCTTTCAGGCCATGAAAGGACTCAGGAGCAGAATTACTCCAGTGACTGGTAGCAAGTATCCAGCGTTCAATTCACCTCTGATGTTGCAAGAACACGAGTGACTCGGTGCAGTCAGAGATGACTGGGCACGGCGAGGGGCAGCGCGGCCCTGGGGCTGCGGGTGGGAGATCCACGAGAAAAACAATAAAATTGTCCAGTTTGGCAAGTTCCTTGGCTGAGCAGGTGGCACTGAGGCTGCAGGGGCACTGGAGAGTGGCGCAGTGTGGCTGGCAGGGAGGAGGGAGGTCGGAGTGGGACTGCAGGGAGTGTGTGAGCAGACACAAACTCGGCTTTAAACCCTTCCGCTGGAGCAGAGCTCGTCCAAGCAGAGGCAGTTTAGAAGCAGTTGGTCTGTGGTGATGTGTCACTGAATTGAAATCTTATTTAACCTTCTGACAGAAGTGGCAGATTCCCACAGGTCTCCAGGGCTGTTCTGGGGCCAGCAGGGCTCTGGTTCACTCAGTCTGGGGAACATCTGGGGAGCAGTGTGTGAGTCTGAGCAGCCTCACCCTGCGTCTGCTGCCCAAAATCAGAGCTGGCTGCTCATGGGCACGTCCTGCTCCTTCCTGGGAATAGTGGGCAGGCTGCTGGGAGCCTGTCACGGAGCTCTGCTGGAGTGAAACCCTCCCTGCAGCTCCACGAGCTGAGCAGGGTCCAGGCACTTTGCCCACAGAATGCTTTGGGTTGGAAGGGACCTTAAAGCTCCTCTCATTCCATGGCAGGAACAACTTCTACCATCCCAGCTGCTCCAAACCCGAGTGTCCAACCCGGCCCTGGACACGCCACAGCAAATCTGGGCACCCTGTGCCAGCCCTGCCCACCCTCGCAGGGAGAATTTCAACTCTCTCACCCTTATTGCTGCTACTGCAAAGGGGTTGTTGAGAAGGCTGATTCAGATGCTAATTAGGCCTCTTAATTGCCGTAGTTGCTGATTGCATGTGTTAAAAACAGTCAAAGGAGAGTTGCACCCCCATCTCAGGGCAATATTTAAAAGCAAAGCAGGGAGGGGCTGGCAGTGCTGATGGAGCTCAGTTGGAAGGGCCTGCAGTGCCCATCTCCAACTTCCCAAAATACTGAGTTTGATTGTGGCTGACCCAAAGTTAAGCCAGGCCCTTAAGGCACAGCCCAAATCCTTGTCACCCCTGTCAGGTTGGGGCAGGACCCCTGAGCATCCTGGGGACACAGGGGGGGTGTGTGCTGGTGCTCAGGAGGCAGAGCAGTGATTGAAGTGTTTACTGCCACGTGTGATATCCTCCCTCTGTGCCGAGGAGAAAATCAATACCCAGGCTAAATCTGGAGGCTTCAATATTTCTCAGAGAAGTGCAAATCAATATGGATTTCTTAACAAGTTTAATTTCAATACCTGAAAGTGCACATTCTGCCCATTTCCTGACCTTCCCGATCCCCGGGGGAGGAGGATTAAAAAGATTTGTTCAAATTCAACCAATTGAATCAGCAAACGCCCCATTACCTTGTTTTCTTTGCCAGACTTGGTAAGCAGTGATAGCCCATCACTGACCCGCTGGGCATGGCAGGGCCTGTGGCCACCTCCATGGCGGGGACAGCAGCCCAGGGAGGTGACAACAGCCCGGGGTCATGTGGGGATGCAGAGATGGACCCACAGCCCATCCCAGCCCCATCCCTGTGCTCTGAGCTGATTGATGCTGCTGCAGTGCTCTATATTTATCCCACAATGGCTTTGTGCAGTTAGATCATCGTGGGAGCACTGTAAACACTGTGAAACGAGAACGGGCTCCACTGGCCCAGCTGAGGGCTTGGAGTGACTCCCTGTCTGCCCTTGGAACGATCCCACACACAGCAGAGCAAGGAGCATCCACCCCAGGACACCTGGGGACACCTGGGGACACCTGTGGTGTCACAGTGCAGCAGTGGCTGCCACTCGGGGTCACACACAGCTCCCTGCAGGTGACACAGGCTCGGTGGGGACTCAGGTGGGTTCAGGTCCAGCCCTGTTGGGTGCTGATGCAGCCCTGGGGTTCAGATCCAGCCCTGGGGTTCAGGTCCAGCCCTGGGGTTCAGATCCAGCCCTGGTGGGTTCAGATCCAGCCCTGGTGGGTTCAGATCCAGCCCTGGGGTTCAGATCCAGCCCTGGGGTTCAGGTCCAGCCCTGGTGGGTTCAGGTCCAGCCCCACAGACCCCAGGCTCTCCAGGGATGGGGATGGCTTTGCTCCCAGTTCCGCTGTGCCAGGGCTGTCACTGCCCCAGCTCCCCAGGGAAGGGTTGCATCTCTGTGTCGGTGCTGTGGTGACAAACCCAGAGCACTGTCAGCCTGGAGCTGGGGCTGGCACAGAACCCACCGAGGGGAAATGGCAGCTGTGTCCTGCCTGCAGCACTTTGCCTTTCACCCTTTTTCCTAATTCCATATCTACACCCTGACAAAGCACTGCCCTCTCTGCTGTTGCTCCCCAGTCCTGTTCTGCAGGCTGCTCCTTCCTCAAAATCATCCTTTGTCCTTTCTGGGTTTGATTTTTTGGGGTTTTTTTTACTGCTTGCCATAGCTCATGAGAGCCTGGGTGAGGCCAAATCGTTTATATCGTGTGTTGATTGTTTATTTGATGGACAGTAATGGTTTCTGTAGTGCCATCACTATCTGTCATCTAAATCCAAACGCTTGAGGTGCTGTAAAGGGCAGCCTTTCACTGGGGGCTGGAATAGCTCCTCCAGCATCGTTATCCTGCACATCCACAAATCTCCAGCCTCTAAACACAGCCACTAAACACAGCTCTGCAAAGTTCCCCAGAAAATTTTCAATAAATAAAACTTTCACCTGCTCTTTACTAATAAACTCCTCTCCCTCTGCCACTATCCTCCAGTCACTAGAGGAGAAATTCCTCCTTGAGCACCTGAGCTGGTGCTGAAGGCCAGCAGGAGCTGGGGGTGTTGGGGACAGGAGCTGGGGGTGTTGGGGACAGGAGTTGGGGATGTTTGGGACAGGAGCTGGGGGTGTTGGGGACAGGAGTTGGGGATGTTTGGGGACAGGAGCTGGGGATGTTTGGGACAGGAGCTGGTGGTGTTGGGGACAGGAGCTGGGAGTGTTTGGGGACAGGAGTTGGGGACAGGAGCTGGGGATGTTTGGGGACAGGAGCTCAGAGTGTTTGGGGACAGGAGCTGGGGATGTTCAGGGACAGGAGCTGGGGGTGCTGGGGACAGCTCTGTGCCTGTGGCTGCAGCTGGGGAACCCTGACACAGTGGTGCAGTAAATGCAATTAGGAATTAATTTAGCAGAGTTTCCCATTGCCTGCTCCTGTTCCAGCACCCAAAGGGAACCCTCAGGAAGGATGGAGGAGACTCCAGAGCTGCAGTGCCAGGACAGGGAGGGATGGCTCACCCTGCCAGTGTCAGGCTGAGACTGGATGTTAGGAAAAGCTCTTGCTTTGGGTGGGACACCTGGCACAGGGTGCTCCTGCATCCCTGGGAGTGCCCAGGGCCAGGCTGGAGCAGCCTGGGGCAGGGGAAGTTGGGTGAGGTGCTGCTCTCACTCTGCTGAATTAAAGTTTCAGCTTCTTTAACAACCTGCAGGTCCGCTGGAAAATTGTGACGAGCGGCATCAAGAAGCAACTCGGTAAGTTTATTTTGATGAAATACAATAATTATCATGCTTAGCAGCTGTTGCTATTTAAAATAAGAAAAAACGGGGCTTGCATTGAAAATGTTTTGTAAACCATGTGCACCAACAATCTGTTCCAATGAAACCAGCCATTATGGAAACGGTATAATAGCAGGAGCTCATTATGGAAAGTTAAATTGCAAATCATATTTTCTTTCAAATGAGCTGGATGAATGCATAATTTGCCTCAAAGAAATAGTTTTGTAGTTCTGATCCTTCTGCCAAGAGCTGAAGCTCTTGGGCTGCAGCTGCCGGGGCGGCCTGATTGTCCATTTGAAACTGCAGGAAGTTTGGGTTTCAAAGGAACATTTCAAGAGAGAAAAGGGGAGAAAAGGGAAGGAATAAAAGGCAGAGCAGTGGCAGCTCTCGGTTGGTTTCCTTTGTGAGATTCTGCTGGTGCGGGGTGGGTTTAAAACACACCCAGGGACTGGGTGGGGCTGAGCGGGGGTCCCTGTGCTGACCCCAGGAGCTGAGGTGACAGTGAGTGACAGTGAGGTGACAGTGAGGTGACAGCCAGCCTGGGAGGGGCAGTGCCACTCAGGCTGGGGGTGGCAGCTGGACACGAGGTTCTGTGGTCATCCCGAACTCCCTTTGGACACCCTGCAGGTGTCCACTGAGCTGTGCCTCAGCCAGGCTGTCCCCGCAGGAGCCACCAGGCACAGGTGACACAGGCCAGCCCTGCAGGCCCTGCTGCCCTGGCTCTGCTGGTTCTGCTGGCTCAGGGCTGGCTCGGTGCTGCAGGGCTCTCACACGTGCTGCCCGTGCCCAGAGACCTGGCCTACAAGTGGTGGCACGTGAGATGCCACACGAGCAGCTAATGGCATTTCCTCGTCATGGGGTGGCTCCAGGGACGGGCAGCGGTGGCACAGGGGACACTGAGCCTCTGCTCGTGGCTGATGGAAGCCATGGGCAGGTGGCCACAGCCAGACCCTCTGCCATGGGGGACAAGAGAGGAACTTCCCAGAGCCTCCTGAACCTGCTGGGGGGATTCACTCCCCACAGGCCACCCTGTCCCTTTCGGCAGGGACAGATGTCACAGCTACCCCAAGCTCCTTGTGCCAGGGTCACCCCAGCTGCGGTGGCTTTGCAGGACCAAGGAGCTGTTCCTGTCCTGCCCCAGTGTCCCCAGCCCTGCTGCTGCATCCAGCCCAGAGGCAGTTTCATCAAATATTAAATCCAGCAGCTGCTGGCAGTGTTGGGGGGTGGGTAAAGACAGCAGAAGCAATTTGCAATTAAAATGTGTTTATCTTAGGCAAGAAGTCCCGGAAACTTGTAATTAAAATGTTTATACCAAGGGCAGGGTTTCATAGCCTGAACCTTGAGAAATCTTGGTGAAGCAGCAGTGGCACAGGTGAGGCTGGCACAGGACACAGGGGTGCTGTGGCTCCAAGCAGGGCTGGAGGGTGGTGGAATGGTGGGAGCCACATCCAGCACGCCTGGAGCAGCCCCACGAGCTTTGTAGCACAAAAACCCCCACCCAGGCAATGCAGGGGATGCAGAGGAGGAGCAGTGGATGCAGGAGAGCAGTGGATGCAGGAGAAAAGCAGCAGTGGATGCAGGAGAGCAGCAGTGGATGCAGGAGAGGAGCAGATGCAGGAAAGCGGTGGATGCAGGAGGGCAGCAGTGGATGCAGGAGAGCAGTGGATGCAGGAGAGGAGCAGCAGTGGATGCAGGAGAGGAGCAGCAGTGGATGCAGAAGAGGAGCAGATGCAGGAGAGCAGTGGATGCAGGAGAGGAGCAGATGCAGGAGAGGAGCAGCAGTGGATGCAGGAGAGCAGCAGTGGATGCAGGAGAGGGGCAGGGGATGCAGGAGGGCAGCAGTGGATGCAGGAGGGCAGCAGAGGATGAAAACATCTCCTGATTTGGGGGCTGTACAATCACAGCCCCAAGCTCTCCCTTTGCTGGTCCTGCAGCAGCAAAGTCTGGCTTGAGTCTGAATTTAGATCCTCTTCATATTTATTTCACAGTGATTACAAGCAAAATAGATAGAAGTAGATGAAGGGCACTGAGCTGGCTCTGGGTGAGTGGACACGGCAGAAATCACTCCGAGAGTGTCCCAGAGGCTCTCAGTCTCCCAGATCATTAAACCCACAGCTGGTGCTGCTGGGCTCCAGGAGCAGCCTTGGGGCTGAGCAGAGCAGTGCCCTGTCCTGCTGCCCCTCTCCAGCCTCTCCTGGCCCTTGTCCCCTGCTGCTGCTCCAGCTGGCAGGAACTCGGCAGTGCTGGAACTGCCCCTGCCCTGCCTGAACTGGGACTGCCAGGCATAAAACCCAGAACAGAGAAAATGATATTAAACAACTGTGAAAGAAATCATTTATTTCCATATTGTCTGTGTTTTGGACAAGGGGAAGCCCACAGCTCCAGCAGCCCGACTCGCTGCCAAGCCACACAGGGGCAGGCGGTTCCTTAGCTTGGCTCATCGCTGCTCAGAGCGCAATCATCTTCAGAATGAACAGAAATGTAAACCCCACCGATCAGGGGTGGCTGAGGGCTCTGGACATCCAGCACGGGGGTGTTCAGAGATCCCTGCTGTGCCCAGCCTGGGGTTTGGGGTAAGTGTTTCCTGCTGGGTGCTGGGGATGTCACCAGGCAGACCTGTCCTGGTGTCCTGACCTTCCCCTGCCTCCTCCCCTCTGCACAGCAGCAGCAGCAGCTGGAGCCTCTCCTTGTGCCACAGCAGGGAGCTCACAACTGGATTGGGAGCAGACACTGCCAGGGTTTTGCAGAGTCGTCAGAGAAAGAATCAGAGATCCCAAGCTGGTCTGGGTTGCAGGGGACATTAAAGCCCATCTCATTCCACCCGTGCCATGGCAGGGACACCTTCCACTCCCCCTGGGCGCTCTGAGCCTGGCCTGGGACACTTCAGGGATCCACAGCTTCTCTGGGCACCCCGTGCCAGTGAAGCGCTGGACACGAGCAGGGGTGAGAGCCAAGGGCAGTGGGTGAGCCTGGCACTGGACCCTGCTGCTGTCAGCAATGTGTGACCAGGGATGGGGCTCACAGGGGCTGCCAGGGGAGGCTGTGCTCCTGGGGAAGGGTCTGCACGGACAGGAGAGGAGAGGAGAGCTCAGCACTGCACCCACAGAGCTGCAAGTCCTGATTCAATCTGGGAGCAGCAGCGTGAGATGTGCCTGCAGGGCTGGCCAGAGCTGCCCAGGGCGCTGGGACCGGGCTCAGAGCGGGCTCTGCCAAGGCTTTGCTGAATATTCATGTGCAGGAAATGGTTATTCATGAGCACAATGACGATTATCGTTCTGAATCCAGAACCACTCAGCCCAGCTCGGTTTGATGTGCCGAGGCTCTCGCAGTGCATTTGCATTAGAGAAAGCATTACTACTTTTGATGAGGAGAAGGATTACAGGAGAAATCTGCATAAATTTATTGGTAAATGTCATCTAGCATGTGTCCAAGTGTAATTCATCACAGGGCTGTAGTGCAGCCTGGTGACTCACACAGGGCCGGGGTTTCTCAATAGACAGATAAATAACCCTAGGGACAAAATTACCTCATTGGTATTAAATCACTGGGGTTGCAGGTGAGCAGAGCCTGCTTGGGACAAGCCCCTCAGGGAATGCCAGTCCGGAGGGGATAAGTGATGGGAAATGCCAGTCCAGGGGATGAGGGATGGGAAAATCCAGTCCAGGGGGGTGAGGGATGGGAAATTTCAGTCCAGGGGTATGAGGGATGGGAAATGCCATCCTGGGGTGTGAGTGATGGGAAATTTCAGTCCAGGGGGATGAGAGATGGGAAATGCCAGTCCTGGGGGATGAGGCATGGGAAATTTCAATCCTGGGGGTGAAGGATGGGAAATGCCAGTCCTGGGGGATGAGGGATGGGAAATGCCAGTCCTGGAGGATAAGTGACGTGAAATGCCAGTCCTGGAGGATAAGACATGTGAAATGCCAGTCCTGGGGGATGCTCCCTGCTCTTCCTCCACCTGCTGAGCCTCAGCCAGCTCCGCTGTGTGCCACCAGCAGCACAGCCCTCTCCATTTGCCTGCAGCCTCTCTGCTCCTCCCAGCACAGGAACGTGCTGAGGACTTCTCCCAGCTGCCAGGGACGTCCCTGCGCTCCTGGCTTCCCTCCAGGAAGCTCCACAAGCCCAGCCCTGCAGCCACCTCCCCGGGAAGGGCTTCCCTGCGAATCTCCAGCTCGATGCCACTGCAGGCTCTGCCGGGGCTTGTTCCACAGCTGCGGGGGCTGCTGTCCCCGGTGAGCTCTCCCAGGGGAAGTGCTCATCCCCGCGGGTCCAGCTGCGAGCTGGGATTTCCCTAGGTGATGTCAGGATGTTGTACACGCTGGCTCTGGCAGGGTGAGGATTTGGTGACAGCCAGCACCTGCCACAGCGTCTGTGACGAGCTCGGAGCTCTGCCAAACCAGAACGTGAGCTCAGGACTGGGCTGGAGCTGGGTGTGCTTGTCCATCCCCACAGGCACCAGTGCCATCCCCAGGGTGGCTTTGGCCACGATTCCAGCCTCACAGGGGTGAGGGTCGCTGCAGCAGCTCCTGGAATGTGATAAATGTGATGGCACCGGGTCTCCTACCCCCTGTCCTTCCTGCCACTCCAGAGGAACATCCCAGGGGTTGGGAGAGCAGCTCTAGGCAGGGATCAGCGAGCTGACTCTAGAGAGGCAACCAGACATTGGCTTTTTCATTGAATTTTCCACAAATGCAGCAAGGCACAGCCAAACTCCTGATCTGTGGGGAGGGAGCAGGCACATCTGTATCACACCCACCCTGTTATAGGCACATCTGTATCACACCCACCCTGCTCTGGGCACATCTGCATCACACCCACCCCGCTCCAGCTGCCCTGAGGAATCCAACCTGGCCCTGGCAGCTCCAGCCCTGGCCGGGCTGGGGGCTGAATCCAAACCCCAGAGCCTCCAGCCCAGGAACATCCCTGTGCTGTAGGACACCCAAGCCTGCAATGGTTTCTGCTCTCACACATCTCTCCAGAGCAGCAAACTCCTGCTCCATCCCGTGCCTGATGCGCTTATCGGCATGTTAGCAATTAATATTAGCATGGTAGAAATGGCTAATTTGCGATATACAATAATTAGAATTCAATTTAATTGCTCTCAAACTCTGCATGCAAATGTGGCTTGCACTGCCTGGGTTAGGGAGAACAAGAGAGGAGGAGGAGATCATCCCTGATGACACGGTGAGGCCAGCACAGCAGTGTGTACCTCCCTGGGGTAGGTGCAAAAGCAGAGCAGCATTTCTGGGTGCTGAGCTCACTGATCTCACTGCCTGGGTGGGAGGGTGGCTGGGCTGGATCAGGGCAGGTAGCACCCAACGCTCCCCTGCAGGAGAGGATGAGGCTTTTTCTCCTCATTCTGGGGCTTGGGTGAGGCTGGGAAGAGGGATGATGCTTCGTGAAGGCTTGATGAATCACTGCAGGTACCAAAAGGAAATTAAAAAGTGGGAATCAGAGAGGGTTTCCCAGGGGTTGGTGCCTCTCAGAGCCACGCTGGGCCCTGCCTTGCAGGCTGGGATGGGAGTGGGTACAGCAGAGGGTGAGGGCATGGCCAGCGAAGAGCCAGAGTGCTGGTCCTGGGTGTCCACAGGGAAATACCAGAGCAATTCTCAGAGAAGTTTTCTCTACACAGCACCAGTCAGACCAGTAACATCCTGGGGGCACTGCTGGTATCTCTGCTCACACCCAGCTGAGAAGCTGCAGAGCCCTGGCAGGAGCTGTGAGAGCTGCTTGAGGGCCAGAAATCTGCCACAGGGTGAAAGATTAAAGAGGTGAGTCAAAGGGGTTAAAAATCACTCACTTGTGGTCTCCAGCTGCCTTGTGGGACGTTTCTGGTGATGGATGGCACGAGAAGTTGTGTAAGTGACAGAGATTCAAGCTGGGATAAAGCACATTTTAACACAGGGAGAAATTAAACTATAACAATTTACTGACAGACACATAGGAGGTTTCAGAACGGAGGACAGGAATGATGCTGGGTTTCAGCTCTTGCTGACCAGAGGATGCAGAGATGCTAGGAAGGGAGGAGATCCCCAGAGCCTGGAGGAGGCTGGTGGTGTTCATCCATGGGGTAAATGGGTCTGGGAGGGCAGGAGCTGCCAGGGCTGCTGAGCAGAGCCCTGGTTGGTGAGGCTGGCTCCCAAGGTGACACAGAGCTGGCTGCTGAGGTGACACAGCACTGGCTCCCAAGGTGACACAGAGCTGGATCCCAAGGTGACACAGAGGTGGATCCCAAGGTGACACAAAGCATGACGAGCCACCCCACCCCACAAGAGTGTCCTGAAGTGCTCCCAGCACCAGCCCAGCTCGCAGGGGGTGATTGCAGCTCTCAAGAGCAGCAGTACCTGCATGCAGATTGCTGGATGAGGCCCTTATCTCGGAGGGATTAAGGGCTGCTCTGACTCACAACCAAGATGACTCAAAGACAGACGGATCCAGGATAAAGTCAGCCGTGGTCCCATCAGCAGCCAATTCCAGCAGCTCAGCAGCGTCTCCTGAGCGATTAGAGCAGGCAGACAGGGAGCTGCAGAGCAGCAGTGCTGGCTTTGGCTCTGCCTCTCCTGATCCCCAGCATCTGCAGCTGCTGATAGCTGTGGTGTGCAGCCAGCTGGGCACGGCCAGCCTGGCCAGGCAGGCTCCAGGGGACAGCGAGAAGGGGCCTTTGATCCCTCTAATTAATTCTGGTTTAAAATGATTGAGAAGTTCAGAAGGAGGAGGGATCTGGGGCTGCTTTGATGTGTGAGTGGATGGATGCAGACACCAGGCTGCACAGAGGGCAGAGATCAGGAAAGGCTGGAGGCACAGGGGGCACAGGGACACCCTGGTGCTGCTGGCACTGGGGCCAGCACAGCAGCTGCCAGGTGCCCGTTCAGCGGTGCCCAGGGCTGTTTGGTGTCTGCAAACTGCTCCGTGCCTGTGGAGTCGCTGGGACCAGTGTGTGGGGCTGTGCTGGACAGGAACCACTGCTGGTTTTGCCACTGGACATGGCTGAGTGTTACCAGGGGACATTTCCTGCCCTTCTGAACAGACACAGCCACCCAAAACCGGCACCAGAGGGGTTTTTTCAGCTTTTTCAGTACGGTTGTTCAGCCTGGAGAAGAGAAGGCTCTGAGGTCTCCTTTTTGTGCCTAAAGGGATCCAAGAGAGCTGGAAAGGGGCTTTTTACACGACATGGGGGAATGGCTCCAAACTGTTAGATTAGGTATTAGGAAAAATCCTTCCCTGTGAGGGTGGAGAGCCCTGGCACAGGGTGCCCAGAGCAGCTGTGGCTGCCCCTGGATCCCTGGCAGTGTCCCAGGCCAGGCTGGACAGGGCTGGGAGCAGCTGGGACAGGGGAAGGTGTCCCTGCCGGTCCCGATCCCGGTGCTCAAATGACCTCTAGTGGCAGGCGGGGACGGGGACGGCGGGCCCGCTTTCCTTGGAAAAAAAAAAGAAATAAAACCCCCAAAAACTCTAAGCAAAAATAAAAAATAATAAAAAATAAAAAAATAAAAAACTGCACCGGGCTCCTTCTCTCCCGAGATAACAATGGCTGGTTAATTTTCTCTTTTCTTTCGCCGAACGGGTAAGTTAGTGACTCGAAATTCATCGAGCAACATCACCCCGGGGCTCTCACACGGAGGGGGATCGGCTTGGGAGGTGATGCTCGGCAGGAAGAAAAGGAGCCGGATCTTCCCAGAGCCCCTGGGCTCCGGAGGAAGGAGAGCTGTGCCCAGCAGCAGCGGCGAGATCAGTGGCAGGACAGGGGATGAGGAGCGGGGATGAAGGACAGGGGATGAGGAGTGGCAGGAGAGGGGATGAGGAGCGGCAGAGATGGGATGAGGAGCGGCGGGACAGAGGATGAGGAGCAGCGGGACAGGGGATGAAGGAGAGGCAGAGGGGATGAAGGAGGGGATGAGGAGCAGGGATGAAGGACAGGGGATGAAGGAGCGGCAGAGAGGAGATGAGGAGAGGGGATGAAGGACAGGGGATGAAGGACAGGGGATGAAGCAGCGGCAGCAGAGAGGATGAGGAGCGGCAGAGAGGGGATGAGGAGCGGGGATGAAGGACAGGGGATGCTGCGGGCTCTGCTCCAGCCCCAGCCCTCCCTGCCAGGCACAGGGCTCCGTGCGTTCAGACCAGAGCTGAGCTCATCTCCGGGCATCCTTCGGGCCAGGAGCAGAGCCAAGACCTCTGCAGAGGAGATCCTGCCTTAATTCAGGGTCCTGACCCAGGGGGGCACTGGTTCACAGAGCATGGGCTCACTGTGGGGTGCTGGAACCAGGATCCCCAGGTGGCAACAGCCCTGCCCGGGATGGGGGACACTGCTGGAGCTCTCTGGATGAATTTTAGGGCTTCCTCAGTAAATTAACTCTGATTATTATGGAAGAAGTTGCTTTTACTCTGATAATAACTCTTGTGCTGTTCACACAAGGAGGAGTTTGTCCTGCTGAACCTCCCCTGATCCATCCTGTGCTGAGGAATGAGCTCTCATCTTCTTTCTGGCTCACTGGGCAGCTCCTGAGCAGGGCTGGGATCCCGCTCACCCAAGCACAGAGTGCTAGGGAGTGCCGTAAAGCAGAGAAGTGTTGTAAAACGGTTGCTAGGGAGTGCAGAAAAGTGCGGAAGTGTCGTAAAAGCGGTTGCTATGAGGTGTTGTAAAGCGTGGAAGCGTTATAAACACGGTTGCTAGGGACTGCCGTAAAGCGCAGGCCCCCGGGGTGTTGTAAAAGTGGTTGCTATGGAGTGCTGTAGAGTTAGGAAGCCGGTTGCTAGGGGATGCCATGAAGCAGTGAACCCGGGGGTGTCGTAAAGTGTTGTAAAAGTGGTTGCTAGGGAGTGCGCGGAAGTGGGTTGCAGGGGGTGTCGCGTGTTGTTTTTTTAGGCTATTTTGGAGCAGAGGTCATTTTCACATTTCTGAGGGCTGTTGAAAAACCAGCTTAGGTGAGCAGCTCGAGCAGTTCCACGTTGCCGCTACTCCCCATGGACGGGCAGGAGAAAAAGCAGTGTAGTGGGGCTTCTGTCCTCACGACAATCATGTAATTATTATTTTAGGGTCATAGTCCAGGGAGGTCATGCTGGTAGAATGCTGTAAGATCATGGAATCAAGGCAGCTCTGATGATAAATTCATACTCTGCACTGTTCTCCCAACCTGACAACACTATTCTCAGTTCCAGATGATATTTGGGCTCTTTGTTTTAAGCGGTTTTTAACTCTAAGCAGGTCCCAGTGTTCTTTGCGCGTCTTTTATTTGCATACAGCTCAATGACGTCACCCTCCTCACAGGCGCCATTTCAGGGGAGCAGCAGAGGCATTGCCCGACAGGAGGGAAAGGGCACACAGAGACAACTGGGGACTGAAACAGAGCGAGGCCAATAATTTAACATCAACAATTAACATTAATTAGGAACCAGAACAGGGTAAGGCTTGGAATGTAACATTAACAATTAACATGGAAACTGAACAAACTTGGGAACTTGTTCCTAACAGCACCGTTGCTGTTTATCTGTGGGACGAATTCCAGCGCATCCCGGTCTTTGACGGATCCAGACCATGGTGAAACTCCCAAAATCAAATCCGGACCCACGGCAGAGCAGAGGGGACTGGAGGTCTGGGGCACCTGGTGATGCAGAAACAAAGAGTCTCTGCCCTGTTCAAGTCACAAAGTGTTTATTGAGATATTTATGTTTATCTCTGATCCATGCAGCTGGAGTCCAGGGGGGAAGTGAAAGAATTCAAAGTTTCAGAACTAATTTAAAGCTACAAAAAGAGTCCTGGTGCCCGCAGGTGTGCAGAGACCACCAAGTTTCAATGCTGCTCTAGGGTTTAATGGCTTTCAGAGTAACCCAGCCCCTCTGAAAGCCACGGGGCATTTCCTTGCCTCATCAGGAAGTTCCAATTTTGTTTTGTAAAGTTATGAGTGTGGGTGGCTGAAAACATTTGCTGTGACACGAGCGTTTCTGTCGCGTGCAGGGAACAGGCTGGAACAGGCACATCAGGCCTTTCCTGTGGGTCAGACAGGTTTGGCCAGGCCACGGCAGCATTCCCTGCACCGGGAGCTGGTGACACATCCTGGAGTCATGGAATGGTTTGGGTGGCAAGGGACCTTAAAGGACATCCACATCCTCCTAGCCGAGGTTCCGGCTCTGATCTCACAGCTCAGCTGCTCATGGGATCATCCCCTGTCCAGCCGTGTCCAAAATCCCCTTGTCCAGCAGTGTCCAAAATCCCCCTTGTCCAGCCATGTCCCAAGCAGCAGCCTTGTCCCTACAGCCCAGGCTGGGATCTTCCCCAGGCCAGATTTTGGGCTGAAATGTTCCTGGTTGTTCTGCCGGATACAGGAGCCTGATCACCCTCAGGGTTCAGAGATCACAAGCTCAGACTAAAATTTCAGATGCGTTTATTCCAAGGCTTCATTATTTTATTCATCATTATTTAAACTTGTCTGCGGGTTGATTGATTTCTTTGGGACAGCGGCAGCTGGTGGGCAAAAGGTTTCCTGTGTAAAGATTTGAGAATTAGAAAATAAATATTTGTGAAGTGAAAGAGTGTTCGTAAGTTTCAACAGGTGGGTTGGACGCGACAGCAGCGCACACCGTGAAAGAGGCCGGGGTTTAAGTACGACATGAGGGCGATGTGAAGCCCACAGGACGGTGGCTGTTATGGGCTGTAATGTCAATATTTCAATTTTGCCACAATCTCACCCTCACAGTTCCCGCGGCCTCATGAGGGGCGAGCACCACGCGCTCCGCTAGGGGGCGGCCGGGAGCGGGGGCAGGGCCGCGGCGTCCACGTCACGGCGTGTCACGCGCGGCGCCGGGTCACGTGCGGCGTGGTGGACGCGCACCCTCTGCGCATGCGCGCGCGGCCCGTGCGGTGTCGGCCGGGAAACCCCTCGGCGCAGCGCTGAGGGCAGGGGCGGCCGCGGGAGCCGCCATCGGGGCCGAACCGGGCCGAGCGGGGCCGAACCGGGCCGAGCCGCACCGAGCGGGACCGAGCCTGAAGCAAGCGGGGCGGCGCCGGGCCGAGCGGGCCCCAACCCGAGCCCGAACCGAGAGGGGCCGGACAAAGCCGAGCGGGGCCGAGTCCTGGTCGAGCCCGATCCGAGCGAGGCCGAGCCCGAATCGAGCGGGGCCCGGCGCGGGTCGAGCGGGGCCGAGAGCAGGAGCCGGGCGGGCGCGCCGCGCTCGCCGAGGGCCGCGGTCGTTGCGGGGCGGGGGCCGCGGGCTCGCCACGATGGAGACCTGAGGCCTCCCCAGCCCCGAGCCCTGAGGCCGCGTCCCGGCCATGGCGCAGCGCCGCGGGCTCTGAGCGCCGCTCGCCGCCCCAGCGCCGCCGCCCCCGCCCCCGCGGGCCCTGCCCGACCCCCGCGGCCCCGCCGCGCCGGAGCGGGCGCCGCCCGCGCCCCGCCATGTCGTGCGTGCATTACAAGTTCTCCTCCAAGCTCAACTATGACACGGTCACCTTTGACGGGCTGCACATCTCCCTGAGCGACCTCAAGCGCCAGATCATGGGCCGGGAGAAGCTGAAGGCGGCCGACTGCGACCTGCAGATCACCAACGCGCAGACCAAAGAAGGTGCGTGGGGTTCGGGGGCTGCGCTGATGGAGCCGTGCCTGCCGTGGGCTCAGAGCTGTTCCTTTGTAGCTGCTGCTCTCAGCTCCGTCCGAGCAGTTCTGCGTGCGGAGCACGGCTTCGTGTGCGACCGTGCTACAAAAGTTTTGGGGTTGTAGGTAAAAGGGCGAGTGGAGGAGGACAGGGTGTCTTACCGTAACAAACCTGCCGGCTTTCTTTGAAATCTGGTACACAAATGTGAAGGTGATAGGAATATAGCACATGGCTATTTTGAATGGGAAAAAAAAAAAAAGAAAGTGTGTTTGATGACTGGAGTTTGTCTTCAACTTCTTTTTGCCCCCCTTTCACTGGAAGGCGCTTTGCAGCGTTTTTTACCCGCCTTTCATTGAAGCGAGTGCCCACTGCAGTAATTGCTTGGAAGCAACAATTTGTATCGGGTGTATCTGCAGACCTTTAAAGCCTCTTGCAGAGTCAGCAAGAGTTCTGTGTAGCAGAATTACTCCTGGGAGCTCCTGGGTAATGTGAGTTTCCCAAACAAAGGACACCGTGATTTGGTACAGCTGAGCATCACTTCATCATTCTTGTCTACTTTATTGTTTTTCTTCCTGGCACTTAACGTTTGCTGTATGAGAGCAGTGCTGAAGTTTTATGGCAGAACACTTACAGTGAATAAATGTAAGAAACATTCTTCGGGAAGTCATCAGTTTGCTTCAGTCTAATAAATAGTGCTTGATTCTGCAGTGTGAATATGGGCTTGTGTTACTATGATGCTTCAATTTGGCAATCTGCCATCCTGACATGTTTAAATGTGATTAAAGACTTCGGAGTGTGACTTTTCAGAAATAAAAAGAATTGTATTTTCATTCCCGCAACCTTAAACCTTTTTATTTCCCCCTCCTCCCCCATGATTCTGTGTCTCAATAGTTCTTCTCTTGAAAATACACACTGGTGGTTTTTTCCTTTTTCAGTGTTATGTGTTGAAGTTTAAAGAGAATGCTGTGTAACTTCAGCCCTGACAGTCAGAGGGGTTGGAGTTAAAGCATCTGTTTATCTACAGATATTTAAATTATTTCCAGAGGAGCCTGGAGAGACTTCCCAGCACAGCATTAGGGGTGCAGGGGATGCTGTTGTGCTGGAGCTCAGACGTGTTGGATTTTTGTAGCAGCATTGAATGGAGTTGTGGAGAACTTTTGAAGGCTGGGTTTGGTTTGCTGAGAGGGCTGTGCTGGGGAGGTCCCTGGCTATGCCCAGGATTCTGGGGCTCTGTGCTCCCAGGAGCAGTGGTGCTGTCACTCGGGGCTCTGTGCTCCCAGGAGCAGTGGCTGTGTCACCCTGGCTGTGTCACCCTGGCTGTGCTCTGTGCTCCCAGGAGCAGTGGCTGTGTCACCCTGGCTGGGAGGGAGCTGGGCTGGAGCCCGCAGTGGGAACAGAACAACTGCTCTGGAACAGGCCAAACACACGGGGTTTGCTGGAGCACGGAACAGAAAGCAAAGTTGTTAAGGAAAAATCTGCTCGTAAATGTCACCTCATGAAGTATTACTGCAGCATCCCTGGTACCAGATTTACCGGGGGGTTACTTTGTTTGTTTTCTTTGTAACCGGAGTGCAGGGGAGGAAAAGCGTTTGCCTCTCTGGAAGGTGTTCAGTGTGGTGCTGCCTCAAGGTGAAGTTAGAAAAGCATTGTCCTGTCCTATAGGCAGGTTGTGTTGCATTTTAACCTCTGCAAAATGAATATTAAATTATAAATATACAACTGTGTTAAATACATCATTTAAAATGCTACATTAATGGCACAGATGCTTATTGAAGCTTTCCTAAGGGTGTTTTCCATGTGACAAGGCAACATTCCCTCTGTGGTTTGCAGAGCATAGCTAGAGAATGTATTTCCAGAATTTATGTCTGTCAAATCTTTGGTTTATATGCATAAATCTCAGTTTTTCAGTGAATCTCAGTTTTTATTAATCAGAGGTAGATGCTTAAATTAACCTGCAGAAATTAAAGTAACAACTAGACCGAGATGTTCTATCTACGTGGGAGGTTAGGAATTCTTACATGTGGAAATAAGTTTTGGGTTTTTATAACTTTGTCTATTCAGGAGTGCAGAATAAATGTTAAAATGATCTTTGGAAAGAACAAAGTGAGCCATGGGTGGAGATGTGCTGCATATTCAGATTGCTCCAAGATCCTGTAAGCTTTTGCAGTTCTGGAGTTTTCTTTTCCTAATGGCAAGCTAGCAATAGGAGAGCTGCTAACATAGGCTAAAAGTCCACAGGATTTTGAATATTGGTGGGAAAGAAGGATCAGGGGGACTGTGTAAGATGTGGGAATGCACAGGGAGTGGCTGGGACCACTCTTCTCTTCCATGCCTGCTCTCAAGGCCTGTTCTCTAAAGCCTGCACTCAAGAGTGGTGCTTTTAGACTTGCCTCCATTTCATTGGGTCTGGGTTTGTTTACCTGTCTTCTGTAGCAGAGTTGTGGAAGAGCTGCAAGCCCCACAGCTGAGGTTTCTTGAGTGTTATTTCCTGCACTGTGACATTGTGAAACAGAACACTTGGAAAACGTGCCATACCTACAGGGCAAAATAGAGAGAAAATAAATAAACCCAAATCCTTGCTCTGAGCTGGTGTGGGATGCTGAATGGTGTTAAGCAGAGCAGTGCTCAGGCACTGCAGCCCCACGCTGACACCACAGCAGAGCCAAAGGAGCCTGAAGCAGGGTGCTGTAATGGGATGAATGACTGGAAGTAGGGTGGATTTGATTGACTCATCCCTTCAGAGCAGTGCAGTGGAGGTTCCCTGGGCTGTTTGGCCTCCTGAGCCAGCTTGTTCCACAAGTGATGATGTGCTGCTGTAGATGAGATCAGGGGTTCCTGTTCTAGGGAGCAGAAAATGCAACAGGACTGGCCCAGTCTTTTACTCAGGAAGTTTCAAGGCTGCTTTCATAGCCAGCTACAGCAGTGGCTGTCCCAAAGTGAGCAAGTGGTGGTGATGAGAGCAGAGTTAAACATGGGAACTTTTGTCAGTAACTTGTTTATAGCACACATAAACACAAATTATTCAAACTACAGAAATTCTCATCATAGATAAACTAAAAAGTGAGGGATTTAAATTCCTCATTCAGTGTGAAGCAGGATAAACGTGCCAGCAAATCTGAGCTCTTTGCACTGAGCTGTTAGAGGTTGTGGCCACTAATGCAGTAGCTGATGTCAGATTTCTGTGTCAGTGTGAGGCAGCAGTCAGGGTAGCTGCTGTTAACTGGTTTACCTCTCTTCATGCCTTGAAATACTTCCTCTGGACTCTCAAGCTAATATTCTCTTGTAGGATAAATAGCAAGTTTTAGGTTGTTGTGTCTTTTCTACTCTTGCCTTTAATATCTACATATGTCTTTGGTTTTGCAGGCATTTTGGGTCAGTTGGGTACTTTTAGTCACAGCTCAGATGGACAAATTCCAGTAGGCACTTCCCAGCCATGGCTGGTGTAGGACAAGCTCATGCTGGATGGGAGTGGGAATGAACAGCGTTGTTGCCTCCAGCTTTGAGCATTGCTGTTGGAGCTCTGTGTGAGCACGTGTGAGCAGTAGCTGTGTGGAGTCACTGCTCACCTGAGAGTGGAGAGACAGTGACAGGGCTGTGCAGGCCCTGGCCTTGTGAGGCTCTGCCCAGGGGATGTTGCTGCCCACGAGGAGCAGGTTCCTGTTGGCAGGTGCCAGTTTCATCTGAAAGCCACCTTGTGAGACCGCTGTTGCTTGTCTTGTATCTCTGAAATCAAGTCCAGTGGTTTGTGATCTGGTCCAGAAAGAAAGAACACTTCTGTTTGACTGTGCTCCCCAAGTAGGAGCAGCTGCTCTGGGCTTCTAGAGTGCAGCTGGCACCGTGTTCCAGGTGTTTGTCCTGGCCTCAGCACTGCTTGAGCTCCTTCTCCATCAGAAGTGCCAGTGCAGCCTCTCTGGACAGGTGGCTGTGTGACAACAGAGCTCCAGGGCTTGTGGCAGGATGTGACTTCTGCAAGAGCTGCTGTTCCTGTCACTGCCAGTCCTTTCAGCCACACTTCTAGATTACTCTGCAGTCCAGAGGAGTCTCCCTGTTTGGTTCCCCTGGGGAAAGATCAGGAATTAGTTCCAGCTAAGTGATTTCTCAGTTTTCAGAAGAAATGTTCTGTTAGTTGGAAATAAAAGTAAAATTTTAATTTCATGGTTGAAGTGATGTCTTCTGCTAGGTATGGTTTGGTCTAAGGGAGGTTCCTGCCTGTAGGAGTAATATACTGAAAAATGGAGCATAAATGGTGTTATACTCATATTTTGTGTGTGATCACTGAGCAAACTCATCCTGACAGAGCTTGACTAGATACACAGCAGCTCTGGGTTTCAGACCAGTGTTCTGATTCAGAATGCAGAGGTAAGGGATTGGAATAACTAATAACACTGCAGGCACATCACAGGGAAGGACTGCTCATGGTGCTTTACAATATTTAGTCATTTCCAGCCTGTGTAAGTTCCACATGGAAACCCTGCTTATGGAGAGGGCTTTGCATTTTAAGCTTGTTCAGAGTGTGTGTGAATTGGATTTCTGTTTGGGCTTATGTGAAAGGTCAGAGGGCTTTTCTTCTCTTTGGACAAGCAGCACAGTGCAGGCCAGGGCAGAGCAGGCTCCAGGCACATGCTGTGTTCCAAAGGCTTTGCAGGGCTGCCTTCAGAAGTAATTTCATTTGAGTCCCTCTTCTCTTCAGGAAGTGAGTGCAAAGAACTCGTATCCCTTTGCTTAATTCAGGCTGGATGGTGAGCTTAAGGGGGGAGGTGCCACTTCAGTTTGAGCCCTTTCTGTCCTACTTGTGAAAGCAGAAAATGCCCAGGTTTTTGTGCTCCAAGCTGCAGTGCTGCCAGGTTCAGTTGCATTTCTCTGTCAGGCCCTGAGCAGCTGCCCAGCCTGCCTGGGGATGGTGCAGCTCCAAGCACAGCTGGTGGCTCTGCAGTTCTGCCAGGCCTGAGAGGGGCCTGAAAGCTTTAACCAGTGCCTGGTTTGTTGAGGACAAACAGAAACTTTAGAGCCTGTTTTCTGCAGGGGAGGCTTGGCTTTGATTTGTTTTTCTTCAGAGATCTCTTGGTTTCGTAGCCAGACAAAAGCAAAAACAGCTTAAAACAGATCAGGGGAAAACTTCATGTATTATCAGACTCTGCTTTAGTGTAATTTTAAACCATTTTGCTCTTGGCATTCATACTAACTTTAAAAACTGAAAATTATTTTACTGCTTGTGTTTGATAATCAAACCTGAAGATTCCTTGACAGGTGCAGTTGGTGTGTTGAGAGGATGAAAGCGTGATGTTATGTATAAAATTTGCTTTTAAATCTGTAAAGTGATTCTCAAAAGTGCTCTGTCTTACGTAGTAAATACATTCTTACAAATTGACTAATGTTTTTCTGTACTGATGTTGTTTCCAGAATACACCGATGACAGTGCTCTGATTCCCAAGAACTCATCGGTGATCGTGAGGAGAATCCCCATTGGAGGAGTTAAAGCTACCAGCAAAACTTATGTAATGTAAGTTGTGCAAACATTCTCTGTGTGCCCACCTTGTTGCTGCCAGCACCTGCACAGGCTCTGGGGTTGTACCTTGCTCGTTAGAGCTGCTGCTGCTCTTTGGTGTCTGGGGGTAGATTTCAGTGTCTGGCCCAAAGGAAACTTAGATGTGGGTGTTCAGACACCAGCAGTGGTAGCTTTGGAGATGATTCTGTTCAGTTTGGTTTGGGGGTTATTTTTCTGATATTCAAGTGCAGATCCTGTTTTCTCTACACGGGGAGATTTCTTATTCTGTGTCTGCATTTTTAACAAAGGCAGGTACACGTTGTAGTGTAAAGTTAGCATTTATTCCTGTCTCAGAGGAGTTTGATTCTGGGTATTGGACTGTCCCCTGTGTTTGGGGGAGGTGGGCAGGGTATGACAGCTGTTTTTCTGCCTCAGATTTGGGAGGGTTGTTGAGTAGTTGCAGAGGAAAAACCAAGGGTTGCCAGCTGGTGAACCGTGCAAACAAGAAGTTTCATTCCTGAATGATTGCTGTGCATTTCCTAAACACACAGCATCTGTTTGAGGCGAGAGAGAAAGAGCCATACCCTAAAGGGTGCAGGCTTTTGTGCAAGTGCATGGAGGAACAGTTAATCCTGGCCAAACTCAAATCTCAGAAGGAGTTTAGCACATTACCAGATGTACTGGTTACCTTTCTGAGTCTGTCTGTACCCAGGCTGGAATGTGTGCTCCAGGTTTTAATTCTGTAATTCTCTGTCCTCAGTATTGATTAAAATCACAGATACTCAAATGCAATCCTGGCTGCAGGATTATTGCTGCTCTGATGTTTTCATGCAGCCCAGGTCTAGAATAACTACCTCAGCTCTGTTAGAAGGGGCATGTATTTCAACCTCCTTAAAGCCATGCCTCTTCACCACCAGCAGGAGATATTATTAGCTTGTGGTTTTGCTGTGTCTTTCTAATGTTGATTCTCAATAAAGTACCCTGAGGAGTTAGTGTGTCTTGAACAAACAATACAGCCACATCCTGGTACCCATGAGCCATTTGCAAGCAAAAACCCCCAGATGGAAGTGGCTCTGCAGGTAACCTTGGAGCATGTTATGCAGGAGTTGGTGCAGTTCCTGCCTGTCCCTCAGGGTTCTGCACCCACAGCTTTGTGCCTGTAAACTCAGCCTGGCTCTGGGGCTCATTTCAGCTGGGTGCTGTCCTGCCAGTGCACCCTGCCTGCTTTGTAAAGCCTCCAGAGAATCAAAGCTGCCATCAAACATTTGTCAGCACTGCTGTGGGGATCAGGAGAGAGCACTGCTGGGGTACAGTTGAAAATGAACCAGAAACATGAGCTGGAAACTGTAGGAGCCACTGGTGGGGTGGTTAGTGCTTGGGGATGGGAATGTCTGCTGGAGTGGTGGAGAGGCCTTCAAAAGGCATTGCTCACCTGGCAGAAAGTGCTGCAGCAGCTTTGTGTGGTAATCCACACTGTTCCCTGTGTTGCTCACCTTCAGGAGGTGTCTCTGGGAGCCTGGGGGTTAGCAGTGGCAGGAAGCTGAGCCTCTCCTTTCGCATGTGAATTCCCCAGCCTTTGCATTGCTTCTGCTCATGGGACTCTGGATGATGCCTGGTTGTTTGTCAGCTCTCTGTGGCTGCATGTGTGCTTCATGATGAGGAGTATGCAGGTCCAGACCACTAAGTATGTGGAATCTCAGCAAGTTTTCAAATGTAGTAATATTTCCTAAAATATTGTAACATATTCAAGATTATCTTATAGCAAATTCTGGCAATTAAGACCTTTTTTTTTGTCACAGGACTCCTAAATCGCACAAAATCCTAGAAACTACCTTCAGGTGACATTTCTACTACTACTTTTAGTCAATATAGCATTTGTAACATGTTTAATATTTTGGCACTTTGATTGCTAAATATAGTAGATCTCTGAACACAGTGCTTGGGCTTCCACAAAGAAACCCTGTTCTAGAGACTGTGCTGCTGGCACTGTGGTGCTGCCCCTTTGTCACATGACTGTTTGTCACTTGAGCAGGCTCACACTTGTAGATTATCACTGTTCTTCCCTAGAAACTGAAGCCCTGTACCTGGTACCTGTGTCATACCAGGGATGTACACGTTGGCCAAAGCTTTGGGCATTGATTATGTGGGAACACAGAGCTCTAGTACAGACCTCATGGATTTGATACTTAGAGAGCAGAGACAAAATGTCTGAGGACTTCCTCTTGCACTGTTGTGTTCTAGATCTGTAAGTCTTCAGTAATTTGTGACAATGTAGAAGTGGGATTTTGGGGGGTTTTTAGTTGCACTGGGCATACAAAGAGGGAACAATTTATGTTACATTCACTAGAGTATTGGAGCATAATGTGGTGTTCAGGTTCTGGAATCTTTGTGTTGGCTACAAGTGATTTGTTTTAAATTCTGATCACCTTTATTTCTTCTTCTAGAAGTCGAAGTGAGCCAGTGAGTGGAACATCAAAAGCAGTATGTAAAAACACAATCTCACACTTTTTTTCCTACACACTGCACTTAGTTCTAAACAATGCAGCCTTTTATTAATTTGCCAAACGTTAACTTAATATATTTTCTAGTAAAATCTAGTGTATGTTGTAAATACATTGTATTTGATTCAGCATAGTAAAAACTGGGTAATGCCATCATTTGCAGAGTTCTAATGTGAATATTGGTATTTGTGCCTAGTAATGCATTGTATTTCATATTGAATATGCCAGAATCTCTCCTGTATGACTCTGTGTTGTACAGATAATGTATGATCGTTTCCAGATCCTGTAGGCTCGAGGTTTGCACACTGAACATGGTGCCATGTTCTACATCTGTCTGTCTATAGCTAGTGATATGTATGTTTGTATAGGTTGTTGTGTGCTTTTTGTTTCTTGCAATAAAAACTGTTTGGAGTGTATTTTTTGCCATTTTCACATTGTATCACTTAGCTTTTGTTTTTAAATACTTTTTTTTTTTGCCTAATGGTTTTTGAAAATGTTATCAAAAACCACTGAGAAATCATTATTGTGAAACTTGGTGCTGTTCCTTACTTTTGACTTGGGGGTTCAAACAAATACCAAACCCAGCATATCCCAGATGTTTTCAGGACAGTTCTGTGCAGCTAAACGATTCCTTCTTGTGTCCTTAAATCTTTGGGTATTTGTTCCTGAAAGTGTATAATTGAAGTGATATTGTTTGGGCCCCCTGAGTACAGAAATGTCTTGAATAGCCTGATGTGAATTTCAATATCGCTGCTACACAGAGTGGTATTCTAAAGTTCTGATTTGATCTCTCCCCTTGATCTGCTGAAGCAGTTTAGTTCAACAGTTTGTCTGCAAATGACAATATGTAACTCAAATTTTGGCACCAAGTTAGAGCCTGGGGCATTTGGGGGTGAAATCCCTGTCATTTCTCTTAACTTCTGCCTGCAGCACATTTTTGGGTCTGGGTGACTCCAGGGTTGGCTGCTGCTGTAATTCCCAAAGGTGAAGCCTTTCTTTAGTATACCACCACTTGGAATTCACAATTGGAAAAGGGGCAGCATTTTCCTTCAGGTTTGCAAACACTTGTACTGCTGCTAACATTTATTCCCACGTGGAAACCCGTGCCTGGCCATGGGCACGTCTGGGTACTGTGTGCAACTGTGCTTTTCCAATAGTCCTTAGAGTATCAAAGTGCTGTTTGCTGGGGTTCATTTTTATCTTTATTTTAAGTATAACTGCTTCTCCTTCACTAGACTGGTGTGAGGCATTACACTAACCCTGGATCATTGGTTCTGATCACTGGATCAGCTATTAGGATAACTTAATCTAGAAATTCCTGAACTCTGGGGCTGTGTTCTGGGAAGAATACAGCCTCTGGTTCCCATGGAAACAATCAACTTCAAATCAAAAACTTGCTGTGTGTAGGTCTAAAACCACTAAATGTGACATCCATAATTCTGCTGCTGATTGATTGAATTCCTTTTGGAGATGAATGCCTCTCATTGGGAGCTGGAGTTAGCTGAACTGGCCCAGTGACCCTAGCAGTTAATGTAATGCATTTATGTAAACCACGTTTATAGTATTTGATCTAATTCAGATGGGTTTTTATTTCTTGACAACAGTTCTTTTTCTTTTTGTTTACTAGCATGTGTATAAACACGAACCACATGTTCATAAATAAAGTTAACGTTCTTTTAGCCTCCTGTGTTCCCTGGCATGTCTGTATTACATTGCTCAGTAGCATCTTACCATAAGCTAACATAGATGTGTCAAAAAGAAAAAAGGAGAAATCCCAGAGTGGGAGGGAAGACAGTATGAGTGAGAACTAAGAGCAGGAAAGGAAAAGCTAAGCCTGTCCCTGCTCTGGGGGGGTGGAAGCTCTGTCCAGGCCCTCTCTCCCTGGAAAAGCCTCAGCAGCTTCTGGGGCTGCACACACAAATAGTTCGTTCTTAAAGCTAACTCAGCTCTTGGTCTGGGGGGATCGTTTGCCTTTTTTTTGTTTGTTTTTTTTTAAACACACATTTCTGCGTGTATTTCAGAGCAGAAGCTGGCTCTTGTGTAGTTGGAGTAAATCACTAGCAATCTTGTCAGTTATTGATGGAGAGTAAGGCTGCAAGGTTAAAATCAGCTCTCTTTTAAAGGATGCACAAAGGCTTCTTCTCTTTAGTATTTTTTCATTGTCATGCTCTTCTGCCAGCAGCCATCCCACCCTTGCACAGCTGGGCCAGATGTGGGGCCTTTCTTTCTGCTTTAGGGTCAGTGTCTCATCCTTGGGGTTCCCTGGGGGCTGTGGAGGGCTGGGCTGTGCTCCTTGTTCAGCACCACTGGGCACAGCCGGAGCCTCCCTGGCTGGGCTTTGTGTAACCCAGCTTTGGGGGAAGCCTGCAATTGCAGTGCAGCACTCCAGCAGTGAGATCAGCCTTTTCCTCCTCTCTCCTGCCCCCTTGCCTGCTTGGCCTCCTGTTATTTTCTGTTCAGTCTGCTGCACAACGTGGGAGTCACAGCACTGGCTGTTGAGTTTAGGGTTTGAGGGTTACTTCTTCTGGGTTGTTTTTGGCTTGTTTGTTTTTTTATAATACTTCTGCAGTGTTATCTTAGGGTTGCCTAGAAATTCATGGAGATGTTGTTTCTACTTGATTGTTTTGAGGGACTGCCAGCAAGTAGAAATTTAAAAGGAACAAAATTGGCAGAAATGTAGGATGGTTGAAAGATGACCATGGGCAAATGCACTGAAGAGTACATTAGTTATCTGCTTGCTGCTTTTGGTAACTGCTCAGTATCACCTCCTTTAAGAAATTAGACTTTGCCTGCAGGCTGTATAATAGCAGCTTCCTAAAATAATAGAGGAAAGAATTAATAGTTTATTAATTGTTGTGTTTCTGTTCCTGGTTAGTACTAGACCATTTCCTGCTAGAACTTTCCTAATGTCTTGCTTGCTTCTGAAAAAATACAAAATTACAGCTGGGCCTGCCCTGAGAGAGCACTGGCCTGCTTTTTCATTTGTAAAAGAGTGGCATATGGAGCATGAAGCTCCAAAATGCTTGTGCAGACAGAGCAGAAGTGGGTACAAAGCATTCTGGAGGGGAGGAGAGGTGAATCTTGTGGTAAGACTTGCAGTGGGATGAAGATCTTTTTGTCTAGCTCTTTGTGTTCCTCTCCAAAGACACAAGAGCTCTTCAGTCAGTAATGCAGGAATGCTCTGTGTGCTTTCCTGAAAACACAGGAGAGGAGCAAGTCACTGGTATGAGGAACCATCTTGTGCATGGGAATTCTTTTCCAGTCTGCTACAACTGTTCCCTGGAATTCTCTGCTACATTAGGAAGTAAAGGACAGGAGCTTTTTTAAGGCAAGGCTTTAATCTCTTTGTGACCTGTTTAGTGACTTCTTGGAGAGCTGTTCAGTTCACGTTGTGATATTTTACTCTACATTTTGGAGCAGTTTAGGTGTAGTAAGCAGTGATTCAGGTGTCTTTGGTACTGGTGTGCTAGCTCAAGTGCTGTTCATGGCATGACATTATTCAGTGTACTGCAGAAGGAACTAGATCAAGGTGACCTTCTTGCTTGTGGCAAAATTGCTCTTCAGCACAAGTTCTGTGGCTTCTGTTCCTGAGAGCTGTTCCATAGGCAGCTGGGAGGAGAAAAATGGAGATAAAAATTACAGCCTTGTGCTCTGAATCCATGTTTTTATCATCAAGAGTATGCTTTGCACTTTCCTTTGTTCATTTAGCACTGGGCTGCTATTAACAGTCAGGTTAGGTCTGATTGCAGGGAATCATCTAAATTGTCACTGATTTGGGTGGTAGGGCCTGTGGTCTGGTAACATGCAAGGAATCAGGTTTTTTAATTTTTATATTCTACTCTGTCCTTATAAACACCTTGATATAAATGGTTTAAGTTGATGTCTCTCCAGACAAAGTGGCAGGTTGTGGCTGCTGTTCTAGGTTGGCTTTTATTTGGGTTTATTTGGGTACTGAGAGGAGGGACAGAGTGTGTGTTTTGGGGCTGCTGGGGATGGCCTGCATTCTGCCAGGGAGATGTGGGTTCACAGAATATCATTGTGTGCATATAGAAATGGTGAGACACTCACTGATTCATTTACAGACTACACTAATACTATGTTACCTGGAGTGATTCTTCTTCCTCAATTCAAGATTTTTTAAAATCCATTTTAGCTGAAAATTGGCAGCTTCCTTACCCTTTTGAAAGAGATCCCTCTCTGAGATATTCTGAGCAATAAATAGATCTCCAGTGGGGTTAGTTATTTTCATTTCTTCTCATAAGCACATAGATACTCTTAAACCATCATAGATTCGGAGTTTGTTTTGTGTAAATACAAATGACACGGGGTTGGGGTTTCCTTTGGGTGACACTCGGGGATATAGTGCAGACATTCAGGCTATAGTAGAGGTTAATTATTGCTGTGTTTTGACTGTAGAACTTGAATATGTGTTTAATTTTTTGTGAACAGATTGATGACTCTTCTGCATCTATTTCTCTGGCCCAGCTTACTAAGGTATATATATATATATATATATATTCTTGTCAAATACTTTAAAAAGTGTTTGCTTCCTATTTTTAAATTGATACTGTGATCTATAGGTGAATAACTGTTGTAATTGGAAAGCCCCCTTTAATTTTGATTAACTTAAAGTATTGATTTTAACTTTAAAATGTGTGTATATTTTGATACTATCCTGTAAAGAGTAGTTCCCAGTTTGGGAAGATAGAAGGGGAGTACCTTATCAGCCTCAGCATAATGTTGCAGTATTACTCATCCTCAAGACACAAAGAAGAAGCTCTTCAGAAGCTGTTTTACCGTTTTTCATACGTTTCATTAATTGTGCCTTGGAAACTAACCCAGTTTGTGCAGAAGAATTTAATTGGCTGTAAGTTTGGACATTGCAGGGGGGTGTGACCAGCCACAGAAGCGGTTCTGTACCATGGACAATTGCATGGCTGTTTTTGACCCCTAGTCATAGTTACAGACCCATTCTCTGAATGCTGCACAGTTGCATAAATTGTGGCATCCATACAGTCGACAACCCGATCTAATTTGTTTGAACGCAGACTGTAAATTGTGTAACTGTACCTCATTGTTTATAGGAATATACCAATGTGTATGTGTGGCATCTGAGCAACTGTGACCCTCTGAAACTGTTGTAATGCCATGTTTTGCTCGGGAACTGCTTGCATTCTTGCTCACCAATGTGTAATTTGTCTGGGAAAGCACTAGTGACTGCACTGTGTGGACAGGCGAGTGCTCAAGCACCAGTCCCTAAAGCTGCAGGCAGGGAGCAGGCAGGGCCTGGGGCAGAGCAGCTACTTACTTAGTTCTTTGTATCAAGATAAAGGCTGGAGTTCATTTCTAATAAAAAGAAATCTCTTCCCACTCTCCTCACTACAGAAATTAAATTGCATACATTTGGCAAAATCCCCATGATATATATAAATATCTCTAGTTTGGAAGGTAGCCACCCAAAGAATTGGTCCCCATTAGTGCTGTCCCTAAACGTGTCCTCGGGTCTGTAACCTCATGTGCAGTTTCACTCTAAAATGTGCAGAGCTGTCCAGGGGGTGGGGGTACACATTAAAGCTTGTGAGGCTATTGAACGTTTCAGAAAGATGCAGGAAGATGACACCAAGTGGCTCAGCACTGTCACTCCCTCTAATGGCTCTAGTGCAGCCCGGCTCAGCACGGAGGCAATGTGTTAACAGTTCTCTGGTGATTATTACTATGTATGAAATGCCATCTTGGAATTTTGGTCTATTCCTACTAATGTTTTGTGGCTTTTGGATGTGTTTTGTAAACCGTTTGGGTTCAAACAAATTAGTCAAGTATTATCTGTAAAGTTTTCTGTAACTGTTAATGGAAATGATTTCATAGTTGGCGATCCGGATTCTGTTACTGTGGAGAAACACTGTGTATTTGAAACAACCATTTAATAAAATGTTGAAACTAGTTGGTTGCTTTTGTGAATGAATGCGTACAAAACTAAACCGTGAGTGCTTGAGCTGAGTGATAGGTGCTTGAAGGCCCCAGTCATTTACAGCCACTCCCTTAGACCCTGCTTGTATCTGGACTAGTGTGTAATACAAACATTTGAACAAATACGGCTTAAAAATCAGCTGGCTTCAGTAATTGGAAGATCTAGTTGTGCAGAAGGTTTATATTACAATTTGTGTGTTAAAAGGACATAGTCAACTGGAAAAAAACTGCAGATTGTCTTCACAGGAAGAAATTAGGGGAACATGCAGTTTGGACTGCCTGCAGCTCCTGCTGGCAAATTTCTGTTGAAAAAAATTTTGCCTTACTGAGGGATTGAAAGTCCTTTGCTCCTTTTTATACTTGTATGTCTGAAGCTGAGTTTCAGCAAGCAAACCTAGCTGCCCCACCTCTGCAGTTCTGTGTCCTTTTAATACTGCAAAATGTAAATAATGCTACTTGTATCCATCTCAATTCCTTTTCCAGTGGAGAGCTTCTCCTGCACATAGTCTGGAGCTTAAAAATCAGTGTAAAAATGCTGGATATTGTTGTTTATGTACACATAGCTTCAGTCCTCTGAAGGAAATTGGATTGGTTACACAAGTCTTGCTGTAAGGTACAAACAGAGCCTAAGGTTTGAGTGCCCAGGAGTGCTCTTTTCTAGTAGGTTCTCAGGCACATAAACATCATGTCATGGCATAAGGACTCCCCAGACCATCTTCAGTACAAATGTGTTTGCTATAAGCAGCTGCTCTCATGCAGGCTCAGCTAGTGTAGTGCTGCTCTTTACAGGATTGGATGAGTGGTCTTGGGCTGCGTGGGCTTAAATGTGTTTCTAATGTGTGTGTCAAATAATTGCCTGTTGCACAGACTGCCAATCTGGCTGAAGCCAATGCTTCCGAGGAGGATAAAATAAAAGCTATGATGACACAGTCTGGCCATGAATATGATCCAGTCAAGTAAGTGTTGCCAATGTGAAACTTATTCTTTGAAGTTGATGTCAAAATTGTAGAGATGGTTGTTTTAAACAAGAGAGACACATGAATCTCTTTTCCTTTTTTTCCCCCAAACTTGTAGTTACATGAAGAAACCCGTGGGGCCTCCTCCACCCTCCTACACCTGTTTTCGCTGTGGCAAACCTGGGCACTACATAAAGAACTGTCCAACGAATGGGGTAAGACCTGGGGGACTCGGGGGGTGCTCAGTGTGTAGTTTTTATCAGGGTAGTTACATAAAAAACCTGAATACTCACTGTAAGGATTGTGTCTTTTGGTGTGAAATACAGAGCTTACCTGGCAGTGTTGCAAAACCCACAGGATTCAAGGAGAACTGGAATTGTAACATTTTCTTTTCGCTAGGTCATAGGCATTAAATATTCCATAGATCTTTCTCGGTGAACCTCTCTGCATAGCTTGATATATCTCAAAGTGAGTTTCTCCAAACCCTGAATCCAGCTCCCTCTGAATTGCCCTTTGGAGGAGGAGCAGGTTTGGGGGATTTCATCCTTAAGGAACCTGTAGTTAAGCCAAAAATATCAGTGAGTTCAAAACATTGTTCTGACCTCTGGAACAGCCTGGCTACATTTGTTTAGGGAAAAGAATATTTTAGTCCAACAGCTCTTACACTAGGTAAGAAGAGAGGGTTGAAGGTTTTTGTGCTGAAAATAGTCACTGAAATCTTATTTGCAATGTGGGCCTTGAGATGTGTCTGCATTTCTTAACAGGACAAAAATTTCGAGTCTGTTCCCAGAATTAAAAAAAGCACAGGAATTCCAAGAAGTTTTATGATGGAGGTGAAGGACCCCAACACGAAGGGTGCCATGCTGACCAACACTGGGAAATATGCAATTCCAACCATAGATGCGTAAGTGTGGGATTGGCTGGGCTGATGCAGACAGGGAATAAGAGAAACCAGGGGAAATGCAGGGCTGCAGCCACACTGGCCAGCTCTAGAGTTGTGGGGAGGAAGATTGGCGCTGGATCTCAGCTTTTAAATCCATGCTGTAAAATGGGAGTCCTGCTGCTCATGGCCCTGGGAGCTGCTTAAACTTGGGCTGTGCTCAGAGCATTTCTGCAGAGCATTTCAGCAGCATTTGTAACTGGGATTGTTCTCTCATTGAGCTCATTTTGCTTCTTGTTTGTCCTTCAGTGGTTTCATGTAAAATGTAATAAAGCAACTGTTGGACTGTGACTCCCTCCCTCACATGTGAAGCAGGCTCTAGTTTTCCTGTTGCTATAAACTAGGAAAACATTTGTGTGTGCTGAGCACAGTGACTATTCTAAAATACTCTTGATTTTTCACTCCTGGATGTCCTTTTTTGGAAGCTGTGACACTGACTTCTTTCAGTTAGAAAATGTCATTACTGTGAGACCAGCTTTATCCTGAGCCTCCAATTTACATTTAGCCTCTGGCAAAGGAGAGCTGGGATTCATTTCACCTGATAGGAGCTGTCAAATATTTTTCTGGTCTGAAGTGATTTCTTAGTTGATCCAATGGGTGGGATAGTTCTGCAGGAGAATTCCTCCCTCCCTCCCTCTTCTTGTGTTAGGGCTGTAGAAAAGTAGTTCAAACCAAACAGCTGTGTTTAGGAAGGCCAATGGAGAGAGAGGAATTCCACATATTATCTTTCTTTGATAAAATTCAAAGCTTGGAAGAGTTTTCGCTTTAACTTGTCCCTTTTGCTTTCCCCACTCTGCTTCCAGGGAAGCTTATGCTATAGGAAAGAAGGAGAAGCCTCCCTTCCTGCCTGAGGAGCCATCCTCCTCCTCAGAAGAAGATGATCCTATTCCAGATGAGCTCTTGTGTCTCATTTGTAAGGACATCATGACGGATGCGGTTGTTATTCCCTGCTGTGGAAACAGTTACTGTGATGAATGTAAGTGTTATTGCCAGGTTTGTTAATTCCAAACATCAAATTTGATATGAGAGCAGAAATAGGGGATAAGGAAATTGTGTGTTAGTTCTGTTGAATGCTTCAGCACTCCTGAACAGGGAAAGACTCTTCTTGGGGAGATGGGGAAAAAGGCAGAAAGCTTTTTATCCTCCTTAAGTTTCTAGTTAAATCCTCTTTAGCTGCAGAAATAAGAGGGTGAGGGGAGTGTATATTAGTGCAGGTGGTTACACTGTCAGATACCAAATGCATTTCTGTCCACAGCCCTTTCCCTCACACAGAATTATGTCTCCAACTTTGGGCACTTACTGTGGACTGCAAAGAGCTGACATGGAGCCATTGCATCCACATTCTTCCCTAGAGCTAGTTAAAACCTTCAGAACTCAAAGCTCTGCATGGTTATTTGAAATGTGTTTTAGTCATTAACATTCATTGCTGTACTAGAGTGGAGAAAAGACCAGTTGAGATGTCACATGCCAGTCTGCTCTTCATCTTTACATATTACCACAGTGAAATAGCAACCCTCTGCTGTATGCTAGAAATTGCTGTAGAATTTCAGAATGGTTTGGGTTGGAAGGAACCTTAAAACTCATCTTATTCCTGCCTGTCATGGACAGGGATGCCACAGCTTCTCTAGGCAGCCTGTTACTTTGCCAGTTTTTACACTATAGAACATTTACAACTTTGTGCTTTCCATTCAAGACCATATTTCCCCTTTAATCGTATGTTTGTTTTGTAATTAATGAGAACCAAAGAGGTTTCCTTAGTTTGGCTATAAACTGCTTGAATATTCGCAGGTATTCGAACAGCCCTGCTGGAGTCTGAGGAGCACACATGTCCCACCTGCCATCAGACTGACGTTTCTCCTGATGCTTTAATCGCCAACAAGTTTCTGCGCCAGGTAATGTGGGGACTTAGCCTGAACTCTTTGTTAGAAAAATCCATTTGTAAAGAGCTGAAAGGGATAAAATACTGATTTAGATCTCCCTAAGCAAGGCTGTATTCAGCAAGGCTGAGTTTACTTCTCAAATACGTTGCTTGTTTTTATAGAAGCCTATGGATCATTAGATACAATCTGGCAAATTCAGGACACGTTTGTGTTTAATGGGATGTCCTCAGTTTCAAACTGGGTATTAAAAGTATTAAAGTACTTTTAATGCAGAGACTTTGAGGTACCAGTCACTGATAGCAGAGTTCCATGGGATGTGTTTGTAGCTGAGTGTTGGCTGCTTTAGGATTAATAACACTTCAAGGAGCACACAGTGATTTTCCTGTAGGGACGCTTGTGTTCATATGCTCACCTTTCCAAACCTGTTTCCCCACCTCTAGGCTGTCAACAACTTCAAGAATGAGACCGGTTACACGAAACGGCTCCGTAAGATTCAGCAGCAGCAGCAGCAGCAGCAGCAGCTGCCCCCGCCGCCTCCGCCTCCTCCGCCGCCGCTGATGCGGCAGACGATCACGCGCACGCTGCAGCCGCTGATGCGGCCGGCGCTGGCGCGCCAGCAGGAGCCGCTGATGATCCCACTGGCCTCGCTGGCCTCGCGCTCTGCCCTGTCCTCCCTGGGCCCCGGACCGTCCATGGCAGCCGGGCTGCCCGTCAACCCCTCCTCTGTGGTTGTGTCTGACCTTCCTCCTGCAGTGTCCCTGTCTCTGCGTGGGGAAAAGCCCGATGGGCCTTTTCGGTAAGGAGATAGCGGCGATACGAAACAAATCTAAATGCTGCCCTTAGATTTTTCCTGAGCCTCACAGCTGGCACCCTGTGTATTGTTAAGGGACAGCTGCAGGTCACTGTGAGAGTTGTGGTTCTCTTTTTACTTGCAATGAGGACACTTCAGGAAGCAGAACATGCAAGAACTTTCTTGGCAGGATTTCTGTTTGGTTCCCTTACCAGTTGTTCAGGTTTGCCCTGAAGGAGGGACTGGTTTTTATTTGAAATGGCCAGCCATTCCTGAGTAGGCATTTAGTTCTGTCAGACCTTAGTGTCTCATTAATTTCTCTTTAGTACTGAGGAAATAATTTTCTTGCAAAAATCTGTACCAGTGTTTAGGGTTACATGCTTTAACCTTGGATGCACAGAACCAGTGTGTCCAGAGGGCTGCCAGGCTCAGCTGGGCCATCAATACAAGGATCACAATTCAGAGGAGCACAGACACATTTTCTAATGGAATTTCAGTTCTTGTATCTTCCAAAGCTGAGGTTCAGTGCATGGGTTATATGGATTTTCATCCTTTCAAGTGCGGCTTAATCAAATATTTTCCAGAGAGCTTCCCCTCTAAATGCCAATATCCAAACAGAATCCTCAGCAGTGCTTCCTCTGGAGGCACAGTCACAGGTGTAAATCTGGTGAAGATTATTTTAAAGTATTTTTTTCATTTAGTGAAATCAGCCTTTTCTCACCTTGGACTTTATATTTCAATATATATGTTACATTTCTCTTCAAAGCAGTGTTTCAGTAATAAAAATGTGTTGTTTTTGTAGTGATGCTGATGCTGTTTTGCCTCCTCTGATGGCTGCTGCTGAGCTTTCCAAATCTTCCCCTTTGTCAATCAGCAGTTTGTTGGAAGAGAAGGTAAATTTTATTTCAACACATACAATGATTCTTATCTTCTAGTGGAGCTCATTTTGTGACTGTTTGCATTTATTCCCAAGGGCTATCAGGTTCCTGTCCTGAGACAACCAGCCATACCAAGTCTTCTGGGCCCTCAAGGACAATCAATACCCACAACTGGTAAGAAACTAGAACTTTAGAATTTCATCCAAAAAATTGTCTTCAGATAAACTTATCAGGATTTCTTTTTTCCTGTCTCCACTGTGAAAGGTCATCCAATGAGAGCTGGTGCACTTCGCAGGCCAGGCTGGGAACTGTAAGTATTCAAGAGAAATTTAATGTACTACTAGTTGTAACTGGTTAAATTAATCTGTAACACATCATTTAGACAGCAGCTGATTTATAATGAAATAATAGTTGTGGAGAATTGAAGTGGTAATTAATTTTCAAGTGGCTTAATTTAAATTAGCTTTAACAAAGGGGACCTGTGCTTACAGTAAGATTATTGAAAAATAAAACTCCAGTACATAATTGAAAAGAAGATTCTGAATAATGAACATATTTTGGGAAACCTAAATTACATATAAAAATTAAATGTAATTAAAAGATAAGATGGAAAAGCACCCTTTTGATTGCTGACTGGATAGGGCTGAAGAAATTGATTTCCCAGTAGAAATCACCCTCCAACATTCTTTCTCTAACAACTTAGTTGATACTGATTGAGCAACTTATTGAAAAATTAGAGGCTTTTATTTGTATGACAGTTTTGTATTTCTGCAGTTTAGTCATCTCAAGGTGCCAAGCTGCTTTTTCTCATTAGAGATAGGAGCCTGTTTATCTGTTCTCACAATGTCAAATTAGTCCTTCATTTGTTAGAGATTTCTTATAGCCAGGCTGTAAGGGTCATTGTTTTTATGAAGTCTGAAAGATAAATCAAAACAAAACCCAGGATCCATGCCCCAGATTATCTAAAATGTCAGATCCAGTAAACAAGAAAAGAACAATTCAGGGACAAGAACAGGCCAGATGCACCGTGAGGCAGGAGCTCAGGAAGCCAAGGTGGGAGAGGTTAGGAGAGGTCTGAGAGGTGAGTTCATTCCTGCGCAGTGCTTGGAGGCTCGAGCTGTGTCCAGCAGGGGCAGAGGAGCACTGGGTGCTTGGGGGTCTCGTGGCAGCCTCAGCCACTGCTCAGCCAGCCCCAAAGCTGAGTGTAAGGAGAGGAGAGGAGGCTGAGGGAGCTGCTGGGGCCAGCATGTGCAAGCCAAGGCCGAGGCACCAGGACTCAGTGTAGTCTCGAGTGAACAGAGAGCCGGAGACCAGTGAGAACCAGGAGTGCTGCCGCCGTGCTGCCGCTTCGCTTTCCTGTGTGCACTCAGGGCAGGCTGTGCCAAACAGTGACACGTGTTTTTGGGTTTCTTTAAAGTTCAAATCGAGGACGCCCGCACAGTGACCGTGCCCAAAGGACTCAGGCCCCATCACTGCCAGCATCAGCACCAGTCTTTGTGCCTGTGCCTCCACCTCCCTTGTATCCTCCACCACCCCATGCTCTTCCTCTTCCTCCGGGGGTACCACCACCACAGTTTCCTCCTCAGTTTCCACCTGGGCAGCCTCCATCCGCTGGGTACACTGTTCCCCCTCCCGGATATCCCCCAGCTCCTGCAAACATGTCATCAGCTTGGGTCCCAACAGCAGTGCCAGCGGCTCATTCAAACACCATCCCAACGACACAAGCACCTCCTCTCTCTAGGGAGGAGTTTTACAGAGAGCAACGGAGGCTTAAAGAGGAGTAAGTATTTGGCTCGCTAACGTTGCCTTGTTTTCGTGTCTGTATCGGGGGAGCGGATCGGACTGCGGTTACGCTAAAGTGCATCTGACCTAGCAAAAGTCACATAGTGTTTCTTCCAATATACTTTTTCATTGCAGATGGTAAATATGCAAAGCTAAACCAAGACAAATGTAATTCTAGACCTTTTCCTAAAACTTGTAGGAACTGTTTTTGCTTAAATAGGATGTTCACCTTTTGCATTGCATGCAGTAAACATTTTCTCATATTGGCCATGTTTTGTTTCTTGATGTCTTTTGTAATAAAGGTCAAACTATAATTGTAATAAAGGTCAAACTTATTTTAACAGGGAAAAGAAAAAGTCCAAACTTGATGAGTTTACAAATGATTTTGCTAAGGAATTGATGGAATATAAAAAGATTCAAAAGGAGCGTAGGCGTTCGTTTTCCAGGTAACTGCTTTACATGTCCGTAATGGAGAAGCAGATTGTCTAGAGGAATCAGGAGGAGTTCCACTCCACTTCCCTGTCGTTAGATGGATTGGATGATTGAGGGATGAGCAGTGACAGAGTGTCATACGCAGCTTATTGGCTCCAGTGTGGTAGAGATTGCAGGTGACTGAATTAGCACTGGGCAGCAGGCTCTAAGGAGCACCAAGGGTCTGTCCTGCTGAGGTGTCTGCAGTGATGTCCTTCACTGCCTGACAGCCCTGAGGAGCCAGGAGCAGAATAGCTGTAAGGGCTGGATTTTCAGCATCTCGCTATTCTGATTGTAACCAAGCAGCCCAAGCACTTTGGAGGAGATAGGTGAGAGAAATCGTCCTCATTTCTGCTTTTGTCCATCTTGTGTGCATACATGAGATGTTTGGACCTGGACTGCAGACTGGGGGCTTTCACTTGTTGGGTGACATTGTTAAACTTCTCTTGGGAATTAGAAGCTCAGACTTATTTGTAAGGAAATCTGAAATTGGTGAGGGACTTGGAGAGGAGGAATGATGCTAATGAACATATGAATCATGTGAAATGATTCATTAAGAAATAGTAGAAGAAAAACCTGAGGGTAGCTGCTGTTTTCTGTCCCCAGAAATCCCTTGGGCAGGAGTAGTTGTTAGCAGTGCTGTCAGGAGCTCTCCCAGAGTTGTGGCACTGGGGCGAGTGAGTAGAGACTGAGATTGGAAGCTTCTAGATGGGATTTTTCTTGCAATGCAGTCACTTGCCTTGGTTAAAGCTGGAGGGATGTGCAGGACGTTTTTGGGACACCTGCCTGGCAGTGTGCATTCCACAGACCTGTCTGTTAGTCCTTTGCAGTATTAGGATTGTGCATCCAAATTGCCAAAAAAGGGTGAAATTAACTAGACCGAGCTGGCATTTTAACATTGGGCTTTGCTGTCTTCAGGCTAAGTGGTGTTTTCTCTGTGTGACTGTGCACTGTAGCCACTCAGATTTGCTCTTTTTGCATCTTACTGCAACAAAAATGATTTGCACTGCATGTGGTTGCCGAGTAGTGACAAATGTGCGTGTTCCCGTACCAGTAGAGGCCAGTGTAAGCACCTGAAATGTGTCTGTAGCTCCGGTAGCTCGTGTGATAGAGTGAGTGGAAGTAGACTGACCCTTCTGTGTGTTCTGACACTAACAAAGCAGCAGCTGTTCTGTCTTGTGAGCAGAAACTTTTACGTGTTATCAAGTTCTTCAATTTGCAGTAGCTTTATGTCAGCAGCTGAAAGAAGCTTTGACATAAGCATGTGGAGAGGAAAGAAAAAATAAATGTGGGAGGAGAAGATTTGAGGAGAACGACTGTTTGGAATTAACTTCATCTATTTTTTTTTGTGTTGTGTTTTTTTAAGGTCCAAGTCTCCCTATAGCGCTTCATCTTACTCTAGAAGCTCGTACACCTACTCCAAGTCACGCTCAGGTTCGTCGCGCTCCCGCTCCTACTCGCGCTCCTTTAGCCGCTCGCATTCACGCTCCTACTCGCGCTCGCCGCCGTACCAGAGACGAGGCAAAGGCAAGAGCCGCAACTACCGCTCGCGTTCGCGCTCGCACGGCTACCACCGCTCCCGCTCCCGCTCGCCCCCGTACCGGCGCTACCACTCGCGCTCCAGGTCGCCGGTGTTCCGCGGCCAGTCCCCCTCCAAGCGCGCGGTCCCTCAGGGTGAGGCCGAGCGTGAGTACTTCAACCGCTACAGAGAGGTGCCCCCCTACGACATGAAGGCTTACTACGGCCGCTCAGTGGACTTCAGAGACCCCTTTGAGAAGGAGAGATACAGAGAGTGGGAGAGGAACTACAGAGAGTGGTACGAGAAGTTTTACAAGGGCTATGCCGTGGGCGCTCAGCCGCGGCCTCCGGTGAGCAGAGAGAACTTCTCCCCAGAACGGTTTGGCCCGCCTGGGACCAGACGGGAGAATTCACCCTACGCTCGGGGACGCAGGGAGGAGTATCCCGCTGGGCAGAGCCACAGGAATCGCAGCGTAACCGGAGGCTACCCTGAAAAACCTGGCAGAGAGAGCCATGGCATCAAAGATCCTACAAAATCAAAAGAGAAGGAGGTGGAAAATCCGCTGGGAGATGGCAAAGGCAATAAACATAAAAAGCACCGGAAGAGAAGAAAAGGGGATGAGAATGAAGGATTTCCCAACGTTGAGCTGTTAGAAGGGGCGAGAAAACCAAGAGAGCCAGTTCCAGCAGAAGATGCTAAAACAGACTCTCTGTTCATGCTGCCCAGCAGGGATGATGCCACCCCTGTAAGGGATGAGCCCATGGAAGCAGATTCCATTGCTTTCAAACCAGTGTCTGAAAAGGAGAAAAAAGAGAAGGATAAGCCAAAAACAAAGATTGAGAAAACAAAGCGGAAAGTGGAAGTGGCGGCTGCTCCGAAGAAAGACAACACAGCAAAACCAGCTAAAGCTTCCCAGGAAAAGGCAGACCCCGACCGTGAAAAATCTCCTCGAACAGAGCCTCCTGTGAAAAAAGTCAAGGAAGAGCTGCCAAAGACTGACAGTGTTAAAACCTCTTCCTCTCAGAAGGATGAGAAGGCTCTTGGTACGCCACGGAAGGCTCATCCCAAGGTGACAAAGGATCACCCAGAAACCAGACCAGCCAAGGAGGAGAAGGCAAAGAAAGAACATCCTAAAGAAGCCAAGGCAGAGAAGCCCTCCAGCAAGGAAGAGAAGTCCAGAAAACCTGCTGAGAAAAGCAAACTTTCTGATGCCAAACTTGAGAAAAGGAAAAGAAAAGCAGAGGAAAAAGCTGATAAAGAACACGAAGCCGCTGCAAAGACCTATAAACCTGAAAGTGCAGAATTGAAAACATCACCTAAGGGCAAGGCTGAGCCTGAGGGGGAGAAAGGAGAGCGGACACCAGAAAAGGATAAAGCTGCTTTTCTTAACAACCCGTCCAAAAAGATTAAACTGAACCGAGAAACTGGGAAGAAGATTGTGAGCGCAGAAAATGTGCCACCTGGAAAAGAGGCTGCGGAGAAACCTGAGCCCAGCAGCAGCAAAGCTAAAGCAGAAAAGGCAAAGGGAAAAGCAAGGAGGAAAGTGACGGCAGCTGACAGCGCTAGCTCCACTCTTGTGGACTACACCAGGTACACTAGGTTCTTTCCTTCTTTCCTCCTCCCCCCTCCTGTTCTTTCTGGTGCCTAGGAAAAGGAACAGCCTCATTTGTGCTGAACAAGGGAATAATCCATGATCTCCCTTGTGAAACTGCACTCAGAGGTTGTTAAGGAAAACAAGCACTTTGTACTGCAGGAAGCTGGTAGGGTTAATTCATTGGTGATGCAAACTCAAAACTTTTAAGACATTTGTTAAGATAGTGTCGTGGTAGTCTAAAAAGCTTTTAAAATGTCCATTTTTCTAAGGAAGAACTGGGGCATGAGGATAAAAGTTTGCCTGTCTGTACCTCTCCATAACTGCTTGCTTTCATGTTGAAAGAGGAATGGATATCTAATTTATCTGCCATCGGGAGAAATAGGACATGAAGGAATTACCAGATCAGACAGTCCCCAATCTGATAATCTTATGTTTTTATTAATTAAATGTATAGTAGCGAGTTACTAAATTAATTGATTGCTCATAATCTCAGCCAGTGGACTCAGCCTTTCTCTTGTCTGTTCCCGTAATTGAACATCCTTGAGGAAAATGCTGAGAATTTAGAACTCAAACACAAACCAGTTTTTAAAATATTCCCGAAGCTGGCTGTGTGTGCATCCCGTTACTGATGTCCTTGTTTTTCCTCCCAGCACGAGTTCCACTGGGGGCAGCCCTGTCAGGAAGCCTGAGGAGAAGCCAGACACCAAACGAACTGTCATTAAGACCCTGGAGGAGTACAACAACGACATAACAGCGCCTGCTGAGGATGTCATTATCATGATCCAGGTCCCTCAGTCCAAATGGGATAAAGATGACTTTGAGTCTGAAGAGGAAGACATCAAAACCACCACCCAGGTGCCCCCAACTGTAGGAAAACCCGCCAGTGTTATCAAACCTGTGAGTGCAAAGGCACCAAACCCCCTCAGACACACTGAAAAGGAGACAGAGCCTCTGGAGAAAACACAGAAAGCTGCAAAAGAGGCAAGCTATGAGAGCACCCAACACGATGCCAAGAGTTCCAAAAGTTCCATGTCGAGTGAAAAAGGTAAAACCAAAGACCGGGATCATTCTTTGTCAGACAAGGACAGTTCTGACAAGAGGAAGAGCAGTGCTCAGCCAGAAAAGGAGCACTCGGAACGTGCAGCTGAGCAAGGAAATGGAAAAGCCCTCTCTCAATCTTCCAAAGATGGCAGATCTTCAGAGAAGCATGAGAGTGGCCGTGGCTCCGCTGCGAAGGACTTCACTCCCAACCGGGACAAGAAGTCCGAGCACGATGGCAGCAGGGAGCACTCCAGCTCCAAGCGCAGGGAGGAGAAGAGCGAGTCGGCGCGGAGGAAAGAGTCCCCATCCCGGGTCAGAGACTCCACCGCAGTGCAGAAGAGCAAGCCCAGAGAGGAGCGCGTGGAGCCGCCCAAGAAGGGCCCTGCAGAGCCCAAGCGCAGCAGCTACAGCCCCCCCCGGGAGCGCAAAGCCCCTGAGCACAAAGCTGTGCACGAGCCCAAGCGCCCCGCCGAGGAGCACAAAGCTCCCGACAAAAACCCGGCCAAGGACAAGGACAAGGAGAAAGAGAAGGACAAGGAGAAGCATGTAGCAGAAGCCAAGAGCAATAAGGAGAAGGAGGCAGGTGGGAATAAGCCCCCAGCGAAGCAGGACTCTCCGGAAGTGAACGTGGAGAAGGAGAGCGCGGCGGCTCAGGGCGACAAAGGCGCGGCCAAGCCCAAGGCGCCCGCCAGCAGCAGCGCCTCGCGCCTCTCGTCCGACCTCACCCGCGAGACCGACGAGGCCGCCTTCGTGCCGGACTACAACGAGAGCGACAGCGAGAGCAACCTGTCTGCCAAGGACGAGGAGGCCGCAGGCAAAACTCCCAAGGAGGCCAAGGACAAGGCTGTGGAGAAGGCCAAGGAGGAGGCGGCCGCCCCGGCTCCCCCCGAGCAGCCCGAGGCGGGCAGGAGCCAGAGCCAGAGCAGCCCCAGCATCAGCCGCAGCCGCAGCCACAGCCCCTCCGAGAGCCAGACACGCAGCCACAGCAGCAGTGCCAGCTCGGGGGAGAGCCAGGACAGCAAGAAAAAGAAAAAGAAGAAAGAGAAGAAGAAGCACAAGAAGCACAAGAAACACAAGAAGCATAAGAAACATATGGGAAATGAAACAGAATTGGAAAAGAGCCAAAAACACAAACACAAGAAGAAAAAATCGAAGAAGAGCAAAGATAAAGAGAAAGACGACCAAAAAGTGAAATCTGTCACGACATAAACCGACAGATAATGAAAAAATGACTTAATTACTAAGTCATCTGTATGATCTTTGTTAAAATGTAAACGACTTCAAGCGTTGTAAATAATGACATGAAAGACCCTGTGCTGCACTTAAAATATTGCTGCTTGATTATTTGATTTTTACATCAGAGCTTTATAAAAGTGAACATTTTGTACAGAATTGTGAGTTGTGACCATGTAACATGAAAGGTTTTGCTGGGGCATCTTCTTTTTAACCACCGTTAATTATTTTGGGTGGAGTTTACTGTACTGTGAAGATTTTCACATTCGAGTTTTTTTTAATTGCCTGGCAGAAGCAGCTGGTACCAGTTACCAAATACCAGCAGATGAAATGCAGAATACATTACAGCCCTGTTATGTCACTTTTTGATTACAATAAAAAAGTTTTCAGTAAATGACCCAATGTGAGATTTCCAGTGGGAGTTGCAGTGGGCAGGGAGATCCCAACCCTTCCATCCCTGCAGGTGTCCAAGGGCAGGTTGCTCAGGGTTTTGGAGCAGCCCATGGCAGAGAGGTGGGACTGGGTGGGCTTCATGGCCCTTCAACCCAAACCATCCCAGATTCTAACAGCAGTGCCAGGGTGCTTGCTGGGAGCTGTTGTGTGGGGAAGATAACTTACAGAGGGGTTTAGTTTTGGGAGAACTGTCAGAAGCTGCCCTGGTGGAGGACAAGGAGGTGCTGGGGGTGGCGTGTGCAGCTCTGTGTGCTGAGGAGCTGGGGGTTTGTGGGGTGGGATGTGAGCCCAGAGCTGCAGCCCTCGGCGCTGGCACTGACTGCTCAGGTAACGTCACACGGAGCTGCCACCGCGCTGCTTGGTGCTGCTTGCTGTGGAGAGCTCCTGTCCGTCCCTGGGGCCAGCACTGCACCAGGCTTTGGAGTTTGTCCATCTGTCCATCCACGGTGTGGCTGTGTGTGATGTGTGTGTGTGTGATGTGTGATGTGAAGTGTGTAATGTCTCTGTGTGATGTGTGTGATGTGTTTGTCTGTGTGCGATATGTGTGTCTGTGATGTGTTTGTGTGTGTGGTGTGTCTGTATGTGATGTGAGGTGTGTGATGTGACATGTGTGATGTGTGTCTGTGTGTGATGTGTGTGTCTGTGTGATGTGTGTGATGTGTGTGTGATGTGTTTGTCTGTGTGTATCTGTGTATGATGTGTGATGTGTCATGTATGTGATGTGACGTGTGATGTATGTGAGTGTGATGTATTTGTCTGTGTGATGTGTGTCTGTGTGTGATGTGTGTGATGTGACATGTGTGATGTATGTGTGTGTGATGTGTTTGTCTGTGTGATGTATGTGATGTGACATGTGATGCGTGTGCACACGCCGGGGCCGCTGCCGCCCTTTTGTGAGTGAAATGGCTGTTTGGTAGCAGCGATCGAGGGCTCCTTGCCAAGCTGCCTAATTAACAGGAAGCATATGCACATTCTCCTTGTTTTGAGCTCGTGACAGCCGCGGTTGTTCTGTCGGGCTCGCTGGCGCTGGCTCGGTGACACGATGGGGTGATCTGGCCGGAACGGGCGAGGTGTGAGGGGCACCGAGGCTCAGCCCTGCCCTCCGTACCCCCCAAGGGACCCTCGGGGCTCAGCCCTGCCTCGGCATCCCGAGCATCGCCCCCAGCTCCGGGAGCTGGAGCCGCCAGAGAGGGGATGCTCTGCTTTGCTGTGCTTTGCTTTGCTGTGTTTTGCTTTGAGCCTTGCCAGCAGCACAGACATCACGGGATGTTTCACAGGAAAGCAGATAAAGATGTGTGCAAACACGGGTGACATTTGTGCTTCCCCAGCCAGCTGAGAACTGAAGCAGATCCAGGAGGGAGCTCCCTGCCCGAAGCCCTGCCCCGAGGGCAGCTGGCAACTCTCCAGAATCCCGGGATTCCTGAGGATGCTCTCAAAAAGCGCCTGATTTCATTGGGTTAATCGTTTTTGTGATTATGCTGCTGGAAGGAGCACGGGGGCCTGAGCTAGTGAAACTCTCGGTGCCACATAAAAACACTCCACGGTGTATTGAGGATGCAGGGAAATGAGGACATGGAGAAAAGTCACCCGGCAGATAGAATAAAGTCCTGTTTGACACACATCCTGCTGGTGAGCTGGGATGCTCTGCTGTGTCCCCTGTCCCCACAGCCTGGCAGGAGTGGAAGTGCTCAGGTCTGGAATCAGAGCATTTGGGGACCCCTCCCTGGCACAAGCTTTGCTGGTGCCTGGACTAGAGAGGAAAGTCATTATTATCAGTAATTAACTAGATGCAGTGCTTGTGCTGAGGACAGCAAAGCAAAATGCTTTGTTTCCAGGAGTTTTTTAAAATTAAAAAGATCACTTTGTCTTAACATGACACCAAGAGGCAGCATGCACTCCTGGGCTCCAGCCTGCTCTCCCCAGCCGTCCCTGCAGTCACAGACCAGGAGATTCAATTATCCAGCACAACACGTCCCAGAGGCATCCAGATAATTGCAAACATAAGTACAAAATCTGCCGCTAATTATTAAAGAAACACCAAATAAGGAAGCCAAGTGATGGAAAAGTTGCTGCTGGTGCAGAGACCACCCCCCCGTGCCGCAGGGCAGTGTGTCCCAAGGGTGTCTGTGCTGCTGGGACCCCCAAACCCTGCTGGGCAGGGAGCCCTGAGCCCAGCACAGCCCCCTGCTTCCAAAAAAAAGGCTGTTCCATCACCGAGCACAGTGCCACAGGATGAACACCCCCAGCTCTCCCAAGCTGTCTCCATGGGAGTTAAAAAATAAGATTTAAAAATAAAATTTAAAAAATAAAGAAGAAAACAAATGGACAAGAACCAGCCCCACAGGTGGGTTTCGGCTGAGGCGTCACCTCTGTGGGTTGGTGCTGTCAATATTCACCACAGCTTCCATCCCTGGAGCTCAGCTCTCTTCTCTCCCCAGTTTTCCAAGCTCAGCCCTTCATTTTGCCCATGATTTGGTGTTTTTGGACCTGTTCTCCCTCTGCCTCACAAACTCCTCAGGAGCTGGGCTCAGCCCGGCTGCAGGGCGGTCACAGGCGAGCCCCTCAGCCCTGCCAGGCCCCACGGGCGATGCTGGGGGTGAATTTGGGAACCCCCACAGCTCCTGTGTCCCTCCCCGTGGCACGGGGCCGTCCCTCAGCTCCTCCCGGGCAGCAGGATGCTCTGAGCCGTGATTCTGGAAGGCAGCCCGCAGCTGAGGGCTCCTAAAGGGAAAGCAGCTTCTCCCTGACAGCCTTTTGGCAAAAAGAGTGTTATTTAAACACAACACTTTATTCAAAGTAAATAATAATTAAATAAACCCAATTAAAATCAGGGATGCTCCAAAATATTCTCAGAAGCGTCTGAGCACTTAGCTCCTCATGGGAGGAACACGGGCTCGTTTCCCTGGGCTGGGAATGTGGCCAATGGTGGGATGGGATGGGATAACGGGATGGGATGGGATGGG
>VRYO01002014.1:612710-633814 GCA_009812075.1 Sialia sialis | reverse complement strand
CTGCAGCCATTCCTGCAGCCAGTCCTGCAGCCCTGCAGCCACTCCTGCAGCCACTCCTGCAGCCAGTCCTGCAGCCCTGCAGCCACTCCTGCAGCCAGTCCTGCAGCCCTGCAGCCCTGCAGCCACTCCTACAGCCCCGTGGCGGCTCTGTGTGCCGGGAATGCCAATGAGGCTCAGCAGGCTTCACTGCAGTGCTCACCCCCCTGGAATGCGGAGCAGCCACGGGTGGAGGAGCCCAGGCTCTGCTGCTGGAGCCCCTGTCCAATTAATTAAATTAATTGTAGGTGAGTAGGGCTGGCAAGTACCCACACCTCCCACCAACGCCAGGGCCAGACCTCGGCCCTCTCCTCAGAGCTGGGGTTTCTGATTTTGCTGCACTGCTGGATTTCCAGAGGGAAGATTTTCCCGTTTATTTCCCTGATCTAGAAAAATCAGAGTGCAGGCTGAACTGGGGTGGAATCAGCCTGTGGGTGCCCAGAGGGGCCGTGGCTGTTTGTGACCCTGTCCTTGTACCAAATCTCACATCCCTGTGCCCTGCTGTGACAATCCTGTCATTGCTGACAGGGTGAGCGGCCCCTGCAGCCCCACCGAGGGAAGATCACTCAGGTGGGGAGATATTTGTTTGTGGAATTGCAGAAATGTACAATGTGCCTTGCTATTTCCTGCTTGAAACAGAACATTTTGAACACAGCAAAATTCTGCTCTTGATACGGCAGGAAAGAGCCTTTGGAAGGATCCTCTGCTGGTTCTGCTGGGAAAACAAGACATGCACAGACAATTTCAATACAAGTGTGTGCATGGATATGTTGGGGCTCTGCAGGGGCAGCAGGGTGGGGCCCAGCCCGGTGGGGATGGGCAGGTGCTCCCTGAGTCCCACGTCCCTCCCGATCCGCTGTGACAGATTCCAGCCTGGCTGAGGCACAAGCACCAGCCCACAGCAGCAGAGAGGATTTGGTTTTTAACAAAGGGCGGATTCAGCGCTGCTGGAGCCGCTCCAAGCGCGGGAGCTGCTGAGGAGCGTAGAGGGTGTGTTAAATATTCATCAAAATCTTGCTGCTTCATTCCCATCTCCTGCTCTCCTGCCCCCTCCCCTCGAAATTATTTGGTCCTAAAGGTTAGAAGCCTGCTTTGAGAATTAATTATTTCATTAACCCCTTTATAAATTAGGTTTTTATGACTAAGTTTTTTGGGGTGGATGCAAAATGGGCCATGTTGGCATTCGTCAGGTTTGCTCATCAGCACAAGATGGTGCCACCGATGCTCACGGCAGCATGTGACCCCAGGTGCTATGTGAGCTCAAAAATTAGAAAAAAAATGTAATACAAAAATATCAGCGGGTTTGTCTCCTGCCTTCACCTGCCCGGCTGCCAAGCCCTGCCCTCTGCTCGGCAGCATGGCTCTGTCCCGGTGAGTGAGCAGATCCTTGCAGCAATTAATTGGGGTGTCGTGCTTTGTTACCCTGCGGGGCACGCTGGGCTCGGGCTCGGGCTCAGGGCAGGCCGGGCTCTCCGGCCAGGGTCCGAGTGTCCATCAGGGCTGCTCCTCAGGGCTCCCCGGAGCGTTCCGTGCTCTGCAGGGCTTTAAACCCGCGTGCTGCCTTTGGGGCTGGTTCCTCCTCCTCCTCTGCATGCCAGGGCTGTCAGTGCTGGGAGCTCAGGGCTGGCAGGGTTCAAGTGCAGCTCTCACACAACGCTGGTTTTATTTTAGCGCCCACCCGGTGCCTTGCTGTGCCCCAGTGGAGTCCCCAGTGATGTCCCCGGTGATGTCCCCGCTGATGTCCCCGCTGATGTCCCCGCTGGACCGGTCTCCCCGGTCCCCCCCCCCCCGCTCTCTGCTGCACTGGCAGGGCCTGCAGGAGCCGCCCATCATTAGGATGCAGGTCCATCGCCATCTCCCTGGAGACCAGGCAAGTGTGGATCAGTCTGGGGCTGGCAGCCGGGCTGAGAGGGAGCTGCGGGCCTGGTGGGGATGAATTCCTGCCCTGTGCCTTTGTTCCCCCATTGTCAGCGGGGGACGGGAGCGGGGAGAGCGCCCGGGGCACGGCCAGGAGCTGCCCTGCCGCAGGCTGAACCACCAGCGATTGCAGATTTTCTGTTCTTGAACTGATGATTCGCAAAAGCTCTTTGGGGCTGACACCGGTAGGAGCTGCGGTGCTGTCGCAGCTGTGAGCCCGAATTTCACTCTCGGGGCATTCCTGGGCCACTGCGAGCCCTCGGTGCCACTGCAGGAGCCTCGTGCTGCACACATTTCTGAGGATGCGGCTGGAGCAGCACAGAAAGGCTTTTCTGGCCTGGCATGCTCCGGCAAACCCGGGCTCGTGTTTGGAGTCGGGATTTGCCGCCTGGGAAAGATGCTCCGCAGGTTTTTCACTGGCACCGCATCCCTGCCCTGCTCTCGCATTGCTGCCGCTCCCGAGGCCGGCTCAGCTCAGTTCCAGCGCCGGGGCCGCGGTGGCGCCGCTGGAGGATGATTTTTCCCCGCTGCTGGAGGATGATTTTTCCCCGCTGCTGGAAGATGATTTTTCCCCGCTGCTGGAGGATTTTCCCCGCTGCTGGAGGATGATTTGTCCCCGCAGCTCACAGATTGTCTGTGCCCGGCTGTCCCTGAGCACAAGCAGCAGCCCCCGCTCGCTCCTCTGCTCTCCCGCAGCACTCTGCTCACATCCCGGGTTTTTATTGGGTTTAATTGGCTCTGTCATGGTTTCATGGCAGGAATTCTGCTCCCATCACAACCTGCTCCCGTGGGTGTTCCCCTGAGGTAGAAGTGAGACAAGTACGAGGGAGAGGATGTGGTGGGAGCCCCAGGGCCAGCCTGGCATCCCCCGCCTGCAGTGGGGTCACCCACAGCCACGGGCACAGCTCCCGTGCCAGGACATCGCTGTCGTGTCCCAGGGCTCAGGGCACTGCTGGGTGCAAACCTCCAGCTGTGCTCCAGCTGTGCTGGCCGTGGGACAGCCAAATCCCACTGCAGCAGCTCCTCAGGTCACAAACAGAGCCACCCCATGCAGGGACACTTCCTCCCCTCTCCTCCTCCTCCTCAGTCCCCTGCTTCCCTCCCAGCCCCGGGGCCAGCAGCGCCGGGCCCAGCTCTGTCACTCTGCTCTGTCCCCTGGCTCCCCGTGGATCAGGAGCCTCAGGGCTGCCCTCAGCTGCTTCTCTTCCAGGCCCTGCTGCTGCTTCCAGTGCAGCTCAGATCTCTCCTGAGGGACTGGGAGCTGCAGAGCTGGGGAGACACCTGATGCAGAGACAGGGGACAGCCACCCTCCAGCAGCCACCATCAAGGACGTTCTACCAGGAACTTCCTCCAGGACCACCAACCAGATCTTTCCTCAAAATCTTCCCACTGGAGCCTCTTGTCTGTCCCACTGAGGCTCTCCCAGGTGCTCTTCCACACAGACCTGGTGCTGCCTGGCTCCCACAGCCATTCCTGCTTCTGAGCTTGCTCCAGAGCTGCACATGCTGCCAACTGAACCCTCAAACATGAGAGCTGAACCCTGCAGGACACCAGGACTCTGCTACAGACCTGTCCAGGACCCTGAGTTCCCAGCCCTTGCTAAACCCAGAGCCAAGGAAGCAGAGGAGAGCTCCCATGGACAGCTCAGAGAATTAAGAACGAGTTCATCAGAGGCCATGCACAAATGATTGGTAACGAAACCCCCAGCAAATATCAAGTTTGCAGGCCAGGGAGGCTGGGGGACAGGGCTGTGGTGAGCAGGCTGTCCCTGACGTGCAGGGCCCCTTGGGGCTGCTGGCAGCAGGGAAGGAGCCCACGGGAGACAGCCCACCCGGGCTCCAGCCTCAGAAAGATGGACCAGGAGGGAGCTCCAGGTTTGGCACAGCAAATTCTGGGTGTCCTCACAGGGACCACACCAGCTGCTTCCTGACCTGTCACTGAGGGCAGGGAGAGCAGCTTCCTCCTTCCCCCTTGCAGCAGCTCCATCACAGAGTGGACAGCAGCTGCTTTTGGGGTTCCTGCAGCCTGGTGTGGGACAGGGATGGACGGGCCCCAGGCAGAGGGGCTGTGCAGGAGGAGTGGGGTGAGCTGCCAGGGTCTGTCCAGCACTCCTTGGACCGTTGTTTTCTGTCTGCCCTGCTCTCCTTGCACTGTGGTTTTCTGTCTGCCCAGCTCTCCTTGCTCTGTGGTTTTATTCCTGCTCTCCCCCAAACCAGCAGGGCTGGGGCACCCACTGCCCTCTCACCAGCCAGGGCACAGCTGGCTCCAGACTCCTCTCCAGCCACTCCACCTGCTCTTTGGGATCCTCTGCACACAAAGCAGAGCTCTCCCTTTTGATTTAATAAGTGTCTGGAAATGTCATAAAAGGCGTGATAATAAATTATCAGATGCAGGAAAATGAGTAGCCAAAGGCATTGAAAAAAGGGACGAGAGTAAACGCAGTAGATGAAGACACTAATTCCCATTCCTTGTGTGCTCTCCATCTCTCCTGCGCCTTGGCAGACAGAAGGAAATGTCCCCACTCCCCGGGGAGCAGTGTCTGCCTCTCCCTGCTGATTGTCACCACGGGGTGCCCGCAGCCCATTTGTGCTCCAGACTCGATGCTTTGTCCCTTTCAGAGGAGAGGCTGGGCTGGCTCATCCCCACTCCCACGCCAGCACTCACACGTAAAGGGCACGACAGATTCCAATGGAAACGGCTAAATTTAATTTTTACTGCTCTAAAGCATCTCTGCAAACTAGAGGCCAAATTTGTGCCTTTGTTTAGACCACACAACAAAACAACAGGAGCAAAACCAGAACCAGGAGAGAAAAGAGTCTGAGGGATTTTGCCAGCAGCTCCTGCTGTAACTCTGTCCCAGTGAGAGCTGGGCCCAGGGATTTCCTTCCAAACGCAGATTTGGAGCAGATCAGCTGCCAGTAAATTCCCAGCACAGGGCTGTGAGGGCGGGAGGGAGCAGCGAGGTGATGGATGTGTTAATGCTCTAACAGGCCAACCACCTCATAAATAATTTGCTGGGTTCTGGAGAAGCTGACCTGGTCACAATGGCAATAAAGGGCTGTCCCCTGGGCTCTGCTCCAGGGACCCACAATGCTCCCGTGGAAAGGTTTAAATGGCTTTTAACAATATCTATTTTATATTGTCAGAGACCAGTGCTGCTCGTGCTGCTGTCTGTGCAAACACCGCGGCTCCGGCTCCAGGAATATTGCAGTTAAAGCCCAGAAATGATCCCTGAGGATGCTCACAGCTCTGTGCTTGCTCTGGGGGAGCAGAGATGGAACAGCCCCTGGGAGCTGGGCTGGCTGGGGAGGGATGGAACCTCAGCAGTGCCCAGCCCAGGGGGGCTTCAAGGAGCCTGGGGGCCTTCAAGGAGCCTGGGGGGCTTCTGCTCAGAGTGTTCCCCTGGTGTACTGGCTGTTCTGCCCGGGTTTTGGGTGTTCCTGTCATTTACCAGGTGTCATTTACCAGGTGTCCCTGCTCTGTGCTGGGTGTTCCTGGACACCTCACCCTGCTCTGTGTCCCACTCTGTGCTGGTGCTGGGAGCAGCGTGTGGGGCAGAGCTGCTGCTGCCCTTTGGGTTCCTCAGCTTTGCCACTGAGTGTCAGCCTGGGCACGGACCTGCAGCTCTCCCCACAGCCACAGTGTGATGCTTTCTTTTTCTCTGTGCTGCTTTTCGATTTCTCTGTGCTGCTGCTGGTCAGTTCCCAGGTTTTTTCCTGTGAGTTCTGAGCGTGCGGAGCTGGGAATTTGTCCCACTTTGCTGTGGGACGGGCCAGTACGGCTCTGTTCCTGTAGCTGTGTTCAGTGTGCTCTGTCTGGGCTGTGATCTGCACCCTCGCCTGAGCAGTTTCCTCGCTGGCAGCAGGAGCAGGGGCAGGAATCCCGCCTGGACACCTCTCCCTTTCTCTCTCTCTCTCTGCGGGCACTGCTGAGCCTGACCCGGCCCTGCTGGGGCTCCCTGCCGTGGCACCCCCTGCCCCAAGCTCCTTCCTTCCCCTCCTCCCCCAGCCCCTCCACACACAGCTTCGTCCCAGCCACCAGAGGCAAGCGTGGCTGCAAGGGAAAGTAAATTTTATATCCCGGCCCCTGTTTTTGCAAATGAGTGTAACTGTCAACTGCAGAATAAATGACACCTAATTACTGCTGGGGGAGTTCAGGCAGGAGGGCTTGGCTGGGAGGGGATCACAGGGAAGCTCCAGCCCTGATGGAAAATGAACAAGATTCCGGCTGCAAGGAACCATAATTACAGAGGACTGACACACTGTGAGCTGTTTATGGTAATGAAGTGGTGCATCAAATCAAATTAACCTTAGTTATTTAACACAGAATGCAGCGCGGACTCGGCTCAGTGGATGCTAAATCCGAATCCGGAGCCGCGGCCAAGCCAAGGAAGCGGCTGCAGCGCTGCACGGGCGTCGCCTGGATTTAGGATCCGCTCCGGGACGATGGCGAGGGCGGGCGGAGCGGCGGCACAGGCGCTGCCGGGAGCTCGGGGAGCGCCGGGGACCCCCCGAGCCCGCACCAGGAGCCCCGGGCCCCCCGAGTTCTCCTCCGCCGGAGCGGAGCCCAGGCCAGGTCAGTGTCCGGCCGGGACAGCCCGGGGTCCTGTTGGTCCGGTTCTGCCCGGGGATTCTCTCCCGGTCCGGCTCTGCCCGGGATGTTCCGTGTCCAGCCTGCCCGGGGTTCTCTCCCGGTCGTGCTCTGGCTGGGATGTTCCGGTGTCCGGTTCTGCCCGGGAATTCTCTCCCGGTCCAGCTCTGCCCGGGGTGTTCCCGTGTCCGGTTCCGCCCGGGATTATCCCGGTCCGGCTCTGCCCGGGGTTCTGTGTCCAGCTCTGCCCGGTGTTCTCTCCCGGTCCGGTTCTGCCCGGGAATTCTCTCCCCGTCCGGTTCTTCCCGGGATGTTCCGGTGTCCGGTTCTGCCCGGGCTGTTCCCGTGGCCGCTGTCCCGAGCAGGGATGCTCTCTCTCCGCGCTCCCGCTGTTTCATTTCTCCTCTCTCCTCCCCGCCGAGGCTGCGGCGTGCGCAGGAGCAGCTCTCCCGCGGGGATCCCGTCCCGCTGGCGGGTGAGTAACCTTGCAAATCACCCCAAACGCTGCTAAAATTAATGAGCTCCCGAGCAGGGTCCCGCCCGTGCTCCGAGCTGAGCAGCGCTGCAATCGCTCCGTGCTGCCGGAACCGATCCGGGAGGAGATGCGGGCACAGCCCGGCCGGGGCGGGCGAGTCCGGAGGGCGTCGTGGCGAGGAGCAGGAGGGCAGAGGCAGCTCAGGACAGCTCTGTGGGTGATGCTGCGAGGCTGCAGGGTCAGCGGTGCTCTGGATCCCGGGGCAGGCAGCGGGGACGGGCGGGCTCGGCTCGGTTCGGCTCGGCTCGGCTCGGCTCGGCTCGGCTCGGCTCGGCTCAGGGATGCTCCGGGCTCGCTGCGCTGCGGGCACAGCCGCGCTGGCTTTGCCAGGCAGGAACGGGGGCCCTGGGGAGCTGCCAGCTGCTGGCACAGCCCGACAGGTGGTTTGGAATTGGTTTGGATTAGGAAATGTTTATTCAGTGCCCTGCGTGCCGGCGGGGCTCTCTGGGGAGCCGAGTCGCTCCTCGGGGAGAGGATTCCTCTGCAGGACTTCCCACTTGTTGGAACAGCACCAACTGCGTCTCCAGCCTGAGGCTTTCCTCTGTGTATTTCACGGAGTTTGATGATTTTGGAGTGCCTGCAGTCAGGTCCATCCTGAATTAATTTTTCCAGGAACCTGGTGGTTCTCTCCCCGCAGCATCCAGGGTGCCGAGCTGCCCTGCCGCTCCTCCATCCCCAGCCCCGCTCTGGCAGCTCCCTGAGTTCAGTGAGCATCCCGGGTGTCATCCCAGCAATTCCTCCCCCGGCACTGCCTCTGATCCTGCCCCGTGGTGGAGGAGTTGGAATTTGTGGCTATGAGTTCTTTTTGCTTCTTTCCATCAATGTGAAAATGCTGTTTGAGTCCAGAGAGTTAATCACTATTGTAGGGGAAGAAAGGGCAGAGATTTCCTCTAATCCCCTTTAAATGGCCTCCAAATGAGAGCTCAACAAAGATGTCCAATGACAGACATGATTAAACTAATTTAGTAGGTGAAGTTTCTGTGGAAGCCCCAAGCCCAGGTACAGCCTTGGGGCCCAGCTCCTTGAGCTGCCTCACTGCTGAATAAATCAAACTCTTTTGTTTTGTTTTGTTTTGTCTTGTTTTGTTTTGACCAGAGGATTCCCTTTCTCTATTGAAAATATTTATGTCTCTTTCAGCAAACCTTTTCCTTGCTGCTGCCAAGCACCCTGTCCCTGATGGGATGCCAAATGCAGTTTCAGTTAACAGCCAGCTGCATCCTCATCCCTCACCTGATCCTGCCCCTCCAAGAGCTCCCTCTGAACACACATCAGTCTCTCACCAGCTGACAGCAGTAATGAAGCAGAGAAATGGGATTTCTCTGGGGATCTCTGGGATGTGTCTGGGGACCTCTCTGAGGAAGACCCCTTTAGGACCCACAACAAAACTGTGCAGAGTAAAGGGTAAAATGGGGATCCCATCCCAACAGCACCGGGAGTGATTAATGAGGCTCTAGTGCTGTCCGTCTTGCTTTTGTTTAATTTTAATATTTTTTTGTATTGTTTGTGTCTCCCTGGACCTGACCAGGCAGGGATGGTTTGATGGATTATAAATGAAATCCAGGCCAACACATCCAAGTGTTACTGCCTCAGAATTTGCTGTGCCACAGAGGCCAACGGAGATGCCTTGTGTTATTAATTATGCCAATATGCTTTCCTGAGCAATGTGATTAATTGGGCTGTGTATGGCAGGGCCATGGGCCTGTGCTGTGGCTGTTTGTTCTCAGGTAGAGGTGGCTGGAATGGAGAGCAAATTCTGCAATGGGTCTCAGTCCTTCTCCTCCAGAGCATTCATACAATTCCTGATTGCATTTTGCATGTCAGGGAGCCACAGGGCTGCAGGGAGCTGCCTCTGGCTGGGCACTGCTCCGGGGGAATGGGCAATGCCACAGGGACACAGGATGCCACAGGGACCACAGGATGCCACCCAGCACCAGCGGGTTTGCTGTTTACAGGGGTGGATTACACTCGAGTTGCAGAGACTCCTCTGTTCTCACTGAACTTCTGAAGAGTGGATCTGTGAAGTTGTTCCTGTAACTCATTTAATTTCCTTTCACAAGCTCACGGTGCAGTGCTGAGTGTGGTTCCACACCCAGGGTACAGATCCTGCAGCAGGTGATAACTGCTCCCATCCCAGGTGATAACAGCTCCAGTCTGCAGGGCAGACACAGAACACAGGGTTTGCAGCTTTCAGGGTGTGAAAATATCCACAGAAAACCATTTTTTTGGACAGAAGCCTCCTCAGCTTGCCGGCACATTCACTCAGTCAGGGCTTCATCCTCCCTGGCAGCCCGGACCGTGTCCCCAGGGTGCCACAGCCAGCACTGGGCACTGTCTGCTCCCAGCCCAGTGTCCCCAAAGCCTGGCAGGCTGGTGCAGCTGCGGAGCTCAGCTCTGCGGGTTTCCCATGAGGAGAGGACCCTGTGCCCTGTCCCTGCCTGTCCCTCAGCCCTGGAGATGACTCCTCTCTGTCTTTTGTCCCCATCGAGGTGACAGAAGAGCTGTCACTCTCTAAGTGCCGAGAGGAGGTCTCCACCCTCTGATTCCAGCAGATTGGGGACAGTGAGGCAGCTGCTCACTCTTCCAGCTGCTTGCTCTGTGGCTGGATGTGCCCTGGGTTTTCTCTGGCCATTTTCCCCTCCTTGTCACCAGTGTGATTTTGGTGGTTTGTGTCCTGCATGCCACTCAGGCCTGGCAGCGTCACAAATCCCTGCTGGGAACTGCCCTGTCCTGGCTCTGATGCTCACAGACCCTGAGGTGCAATTCTCCCATCTGCAAGTTATCCCTGCTGCAGGAAGGGCAGAACACGGGGTGAGGAGCAGCCCTGGCTTCCCTGGCATCAGAACCCCTCTGGGTTCATCCAGCAGCCCTCTGGGCTGTCACAGGCTCCAGCCACAGCCACAAATCCCCCAGAAAATGAGCTGTGACTGCAGGGACTGGGAGCTGCCGGGATTTATGGGCAGCAGGAGCTCCCTGTGCCGTACCTGGGGAAGCTCTGCTCGCACCGTGACCGCTGCCAATTTCACACCGCTCTGAACTCGCTCTCACTGAGGCTGGGAATGAAAAATGTCTTTATTAAGGAGAGTCCTGGGCCCCTGATTGGGAGCTAAATGTTGCTCTAAGGCGTGCAGGGAGGGCAGGGAGGGAGCCACGGTGGCCCCTGGGCTCCCCTGGGAGCCTGGCAAGGCACAGCCTGTCCCAGGAAGGGATTGTCCCCTGGCTCTGCTGCTGAGCCATCTGGAGCAGCTGCTGGCTCTCACTTTTGGGGTGTCAGGGGGTGACCCTGCTGCATATGCTGGGCCCAGTGCAGAGCTGTAAGACACTGGGATTTGGGAAGGGCACAGGGCTTGTGTGTCCCACAGCAGGGCTCAGGTGTGCGGTCCATCAGCTGTGGGATGCTGCAGGTTCCTCTCTTCCCTGCTCCTCTTCCCTTCTGTCAGGGCTCTGCTCCTCATCTGTGGGGCTGTGGCAGTCCCAGTGCAGCATCTCCTCCTGGTCCCTGTCCCAGCACTGGTCAGATGCTCTGCAAGGTCCCCAAGATCCTTGTCCATGTGTCCGTGTGTCCATGTCTGCGTCCATGTGTCTGTGTCCGTGTCCATGCCCATGTCTGTGTGTCTGTCGCTGTCCATGTGTCCATGTCTGTGTGTCCGTGTCCATGCGTCCGTGTCCCTGTCCATGTCAGTGTCCATATCCATGTGTCTGTGTCCATGTGTCCCTGTCCGTGTGTCCCTGTCCCTGTCCATGTCCGTGTATCTATGTCCATGTGTCCGTGTCCGTGTGTCCCTGTCCATGTCCCTGTCCGTGTCCATGCCGGTCCCACTGGAGCAGCCCCGCTGTCTGCCCTTCCTGCTGCTCCTGCAGCCCCCTGGCTGGGGATTCCCTCCCTGGCTGGTGATTCCCTCCCTGGCTGGGGATTCCCTCCCTGGCTGGGGATTCCCTCCCTGGCCATCTCTCTCCCCACACCCCTGTCCTCACCCGGGCCTCGGGTCCCAACCCGAGCTGAGCCATCCCGGACCCTCCTGGCGGCTCCTGCACCCCCGGCTTGCCCAGGGCTTTGTAATTATCCCGCAGCCCTGTAATTAGCTGCTCAGGCTCTGATTGCCCCATTGTCCGCTGGATGGGCTTAATCATTCTTTTCTCCTACAGTGGCAATTTTGTTCCAATTAATTATTTCAGTTTGAACAGCAAGAGCTGGTTGAGTTTAGAGAGAAATTAAAAGGGTAGAGAAGGATAATGAGCAATGAGCTAACGAGGGAGAGGTTGCAGGCAGGGATGCACGGGTCCCTGTTTCTCTTCCAGCCTCCTGCTTGCTCCCCAGAGAGATTTACAGGGCTGGGAAATGCTGAAATGCTCAGGGGAGGGAGTCCCGAGATGTCTCACCCTGCTGGGCTGACCCAAACGTTGCCATAAAACTCTTTGTGTCACAGGCAAAAGCGAGCTGGCATCACCACGTCCCTCACCAGCACCCAGCAGCACAGGTGGTGTTCTCAAGGTGATTTCGGATTAGATTGATCTGGATTTTTTAAAATTTAAAAATAAATAAATTTAAGGTTAGACAAGATTTTGGAGGGAGTGAAAAAAAACCCCCATAAATACCTTTCAAGACTTACAAAAATGCTGCCTGTGAGATTCATGTATAATTCAATGAATTGCAGAGCAGTTTGAATATTTAAATTATGCGCGGACAAAGCAATGAAAAGTCTGCATTTCCTCACTCTGAGGCCCCCAGATACAGCTCTCCCCAGTGCCCCCTCCCCAAAAGGCAGCTCTGCCTCTGCGCTCCCACAGCTCTGGAGAAACTGAGTTCACTGGAAAATCGCAGCTGCTTCTCCCAGCTGGGTCTTTGGTCCATCCTTCAAACCCCGTGCATGTGTTTGTGTCCTCCCAGCTCCAGGGCTGGGACATGGCAGCTCCTGCTTCTGCCTGCAGCCAGTGAAAAAAATGAAAAATACAACAAACTGCTCCCTCTGCCCCTCCCTCCACCCTCTCTCCAGATGCTGTAAATTTTCATTAGTATGCTGTAATTTAATGATCTGTTCCCTAGAGAAAATTAGTCTCCAATTTACCAAAACTTCCTTGTTAATTTATGCACAATAGTGGGGTGTGCTGCACGAGCCATGTCCTGCAGCCCTGCTCCCCTCCTGGGGAAGGACAGGTGTAGGGACAATTCTAACAAAATACACTAAAATCCCTCAGAAATATTCCACCCATGCAAACGTGTTTCTGGAGCAAGGAAAGCAATTTCCTCCCGAAACAAGAGTTTATTTTGAAACTCCAGTTCAGCTGGAAGTTGATGCTGGAGGAATGGAAGAGGCAGAATGTGCTGGGCTTGCTGGGGTCTGGGGACATCACTGCCCACCCTGCAGGTGTCAGTTCCTGCCCAGGTGGGTCTGGGGACATCCCTGCCCACCCTGCAGGTGTCAGCTCCTCCCCAGCACACACTGAGGTGGATGGGGGTGCCTCTGCTCCTCCTGTGGCACAGAGTAGGTGCTGGGAGTGCAGGGAAAGTGCTGCGAGCGGAGCTCATTAACTTTGGGTCCAGAGGGCTCATTTGTCTGAGAGCAGTTCACTGTTTTTTCTAGTAATGTGGAAAATGAGGGAGGGGGAGCTGAGCCTCTCCTCAGTGACTGGCTCTGTGATTTACCCCTTTCTCTTCACGTTCTCTCCTTCAAATTGTCTTTAATAGTGTTTATTTTCCACGGGCCTTAGGTAACCCTTCACTCCACGGTGCTGCCCCTGTGGGACAGAGCAGGCCCTGGGGACACGTTTGGGGACACTGCAGGGGTGGCTTTGATGTCCCCTGGTCAGGCAGCTGAGGGCTTGGCCATGGGGCTGCTGAGCCCTGCCAGCCCTGCTGCACCCACCAGAGTGACCTCAGCACCCTACTGATCCCCAGCCTGCCCTGCCCCAGACCTGTTAAATTAGAAGGGAAATCTATTTCCTGTTTAAAAAAAACAGGGGAGAAAAGTCGGTGTTAAATATAGATATATGATATGTAAATGAATCTGACAACTGAGTGAATAAAAAATGAAGGTTTAAATTATTGAAGGGTAGGAGGAGATGGCGCATGCAAATAGCATTAATGTGGAAAGAGGCAGTGCTCAGAACAGGGAAAGGAGGTTTTGAAACGTAATTATTTCTTTTAAGAAAAGGGCTACACATAAAATAAAAGCCAACAGAGCTGGTGCCTGTTTGTCTCAAAGCCTTTTCTCTCCTGCCCATCCCTTTATCCTTCTGGCTTTTTTTTTCCCTCCCTGCAAAGCAAAGAGAGAAATCAAAGGCTACTGAGTTTTTTCAGCTTTAATTGAAATGAGATAAATGAAGATTTAGCTGCTCACAAGAAGGAGTGAGACCCAGGGGTGTCTGATCACAGGGATGTCCTGCTGCTGCGAGGGCAGGGGCAGTGCTGGGGACAGGGCTCCGTGGCTGTCACAGCCACCCCAGCACTTTGCAGAGGAAGCACGGGCTGAACTCTCACCAAAATTCCCACCTGAGCACGTCAGCCCGAGGATCTCAGCCCAGCTGTGCTGTGCAGACACTTTGCTGGTTTTTGTTCCTGTTCCTCTCTGTGCTGCAGAGCCCTGGGCAGGATCAGAGCGTGGGGCTGGGTGTGAGAGCATTGACCATCCAGTACTGAAAATAGGAAACTCCCTGGTGATTTTCATCAGTGCCAAAGCTGACGAGGAATCCTGGTGGTCAATCTACAAGTGCAGAAAATGTCCCCATCACCTCCCCCACATTTCTGCCTCCCTGACCCTCCTCAAGGCAGGTTATGGTTCCCTTTCTCTAACCCAGAATGAGATGGCTTGGGACGAGGTTAAATCTACAGATCAAAATGTCATTTATTAGTAAAGCTCCTCCCTGGGGACTCATGCTTGGTTCATTATTTGTTGTGTGCTGACAGTGAGCTCTGTGGTGTCTAATCTGTCTTTCTGGCTGTTTACACAGCCCTCACTGTGCTGGCACCTGAGCATCTCCCATGGCTTTAAAAATGATGGTTTGCTTCCTGCTTCTCATGCTCTGCAAAGCCCCAAGGCTTGATGGAAAGCACATGGGACAGGGTTTTCTGTTCCCTTCCAAGAGCCAGGGGTGGAGGGTCCTGCCAGGGTCTGCACAGGGGAGGTGTGGGGCTCACACAGGACACTGTCAGGATGCTCATGGAGCTGTCTGTGAGCTCGGGATGCTGTCAGGGTGCTCATGGAGCTGTCTGTGAGCCCAGGATGCTGTCAGGGTGCTCATGGAGCTGTCTGTGAGCTCTGGGTGGCCCTGGTGTGCCCCACATCCCCTCAGGCTGCCCTGGAGCAGCTCCTGCTGCTGTGGCCAGGTGAAGGGGAAGGCAAGGTTGTTCTCCAGCCCTCAGTGGGAGCTCCAGATGTTCCCTGCCTGCATCCTGGCAGGACACACGAGCCATCCACGGCTCTCCAGCCTTTGGGACAGGAGCCAGGGGCAGCTCCTGCTGCCTGAGTGGCAAATGGCCTGCACCACGGCCAGCCACACCAATCGTGCTTGTCACCAGCAGCCTTTCATGCCACAGCCCTGCAGGGCTGTTCCACCCTTCTGCAGGTGATCTCTGCCATGTGTGGGATGGTTTGCTCTCTCTGTGTCCTTGCCCAGGCTGGCTCAGGGGCTTGTGCCCCCTGCCTGAACACAGTAAAGCAATATTTCCCCCCCAGAAAGCTTTTTGAGGGGGAAAGAGAATTCCTCCATGGATGCCCCCTCATTTTCACTGTCTGCTTGACAGATGCCACTGATGCCACTTGCCAGGCAGGTCCTGGGTCTGGCACCAAGAGCCAGCTCCTGGTCCAGCCTCTCTGCAGGGCTCGGGGCGCTTTCCCTGCCGTGCTGTCTCAGCTCCCTGGCTCGGTGGCTCCCTGGTCCCATGGCTCCCTGGCCGCGTGGCTCTGTGGCTCCGTGGCCCCGTGGCTCCCGGTCCATCCCATCCTCTCTGGCCCGTCTCCATGGTGACGCGCTCTCGGTGCCGCAGAGCATCCTTGGCTCGCCACTTCCAGCGCTGTTTGTGCTCGCAGCCTTTGTCTCCCGCCTGGCGCTGGCAGCCGGCCAGGCCAGGCATCCATTTCAAAGCAGCCTTTGTTTTATCGGTGCAGGAGCTGCTCAGAAATCCCTGGCACTCGGTCAGGGTGAGAGCAGCGAGTTTGCCGGGCAGGGGCAGCAGGACGGGGCTGTCACTCGTCGCACGGGGCTGTCACTCGTCGGACGGGGCTGTCACTCGTAGGACGGGCAGGAGCGGGTGGGGACAGGCGTCCTGCTCCTGCCGCCCTCCCCAGGCACAGCTGACATTTCCTTGCACAGTCACAAGTGCCGTTTTAGCACAGCCCTGCCCTCCAGGCTCGGGGGTGGCTCTGCTGAACTGCGAAGATTCAGCCCCGGCAGAGGAAAGGATTGCCCGGAGAGAACTCGGAGCCCAGTGTGGGATCCTGCCCGAGCTCGCTGCGGCTCCCTCTGTGACTGCCAGCTCTGCCAGAGGCAGGGCACAGCCAGGCAGCGCCATCCATCAGTTGTGACATCTATCCTTGCTGCCAGGGAGTGCAAGGCTTTAAAGAAGGGATGATGTTACACATCTGCTCAGAGACAGATGCAGAAGTATGTGCATGCATCCACAGGTGTGTGATTGGGGGTCTGGGGGGACTCCTGTCCCCAGGGTACAGGGAGGCAGCCAGGAGGGGACACAAAAGGGGCTGTGAGGTGACATTGCTCAGGTCCTGGTGCTCCCCAGGCTGTCCCTGCAGCCCTCAGAGCATGGAGTGAGGCAGGAGGGAAATGAGAGGAGAACAGGAGAACAGTGAAGCAGTAGCTGTCTGTCAGCCTTACCCAGAAAAAATGTCTCCAGGAGAACCTGTGCTGGCATCTGGGAGGGCAGCAGGGGCTGGGCAGGCAGTCCTGGGGGAGTTTATCCAGCACTTTGTCCTTCCTGCTGCTGTGGAGCTCCTTCAGCCTTGGAGCTGAGCACATCACTCCGAGCCTGGCTGTGCCAAGCAGCTCTGGAGGGTCTCACTGGAAGGACCTTGACACCTCAGACACTGTCCTAAGGGATTTACTGCATTGTTATGGTGAGATGTGACCACCTCTACACCACAGTGACTGCAGCTGGGACCACTGGGAGAACTGGGAGCACAGGGAGTGCTGGGACCACTGGGAGAACTGAGATCACAGGAGATCAGGGCCCCACAGAAAATCCACAGCAGGTGCCAGCTGTGGCTCAGGCACAGCAGTGGCTGGAAGGGCCACCCTGGCAGCGCTGACACGACTGTGCATGAGGACACTTCCCCACCTGGAGACAGTCCCAGGAGGTAAAAAGAGCCAGAGCTCTTGCCGTGGTCTGTGGTGCTGCTCAATAAAGAGTGTCCTGGCCCCGTTTATTCTCCATAATTAGGAAACTCAGCAGACAGATCGCTCTCTGAAGCCTAAACCAGAGCACACTGCTGGCACAAAAAGAGCTGGTCTGCGACAGAGCAGAAATTGCTGGTGCCATTTCATGAGAAGTGCAGGGAAACTGGTGAAATCTGAGAAAGGGCAGGTGTGGGTGAGGTGATGGATGAGCAGTGGTCAGCAAGGACTAAGTGACACATGCAGGACAGGGCACAGGGGCAGGGTGTGCAGCCTGGGCAGGTGAGAGCTGCTGCCTCAGTCCCTGCCCCTCCTGTTCCTCTCCCAGGGTTCTGGAATTTTCTCTGGAGAAGCAGCTCATGTCTCTCACCCATTCACCAGTGGAGGTTAATCCTGGAGCATGGGTGAGCTCTGTGGGTGTAGCTGGGCTGAAGGCAGGGGAAACTGTTTTCTCTGTGAACATCAGTGTTTGCATGAGGGCATCACAAACTACTGAGGCTGGAGGGAAGAAACCGTAGTGGAAACACTTTTCCCTGCACACATCATCTGTGTCCTCTTGCTGGGTGTTTGTATCTCTGTGGGCTTTCCAAAAAACACCCCACTGCTTTTTGGAATTGTATTTCAGGTTAGCAAAAACCTAGAAACAAGCTGGAAAGAGCTCTGGCTGTGGAAAAGAGCCCAGCATGTGCACAGCCAGCAGAATTCATGTGGGCAAACTGGCTGAGCTGCCCACGGGGCAGGTGATGCTCAGTGGTGCAGCCACTGCTGGGGCAGCATCTCCAGGGGAACCTCTGGAGCTGGGGGACACCCCCAGCAGCCCCCACATGGGATTTGGACCAGGCCACATTCACTGACACCCGGCCAGTTTGGGGCAGGGCTGCAGGAAGCCCAGGGCTGTGGCTCCCTTTGCAAGTGCAGTGCAGCCCTGGTAAATAAATAAAGATTGGATCTTGTCTCCTGTGCTGCAGCCCTTGCAGGCACAGGGTTGCTGTAATTGGCTGGATGCAGAGTGAAATCCAGGCTCAGCGATTCCATTTTGCAGTTGGCAGCCTTCCCAAACGCAGATCAGGGAATGCAAGTTGGACTGGCTTTAAAACACAGGGAAATCCTTTATCTTTGATAATTTTTTTGCTGATTTAAAGGGTTGGATTAAATCCTCATTTAATAACCCCAAGTGCCGGCTCTGCCCTGCTCTGAGAGCGGTGCCAAGGCGCTGGGGCCCGGAGGAGAGGCAGGAATGTTCTCCAGCACAGATCCCGAGGCTGTTTGCTGCTGCAGCCCGTGAAACAAAACCCACTGTGCACCCCCAGCCTCACAGGGGGATGTTCCTTGCTTCCCAGGTCTGTTTGCTCCCAGCTGCTTGCCAGGTCTGTTTCCAGCTGCTTTCAGGGCTGACTGCAAGGCAAGACCAGCACTTTGTGCTACCAACTTCCAGTTATGTCATCTGTGGGTTTTTCTCCTAATTAAGGATGCTCAGAGCCCCGAATGCTCCTCTTAGCACACAGCCCAGCTGACTGCACTGACAGGCTCTGGGGCAGTGATTGTTTTATCAGAAAGTGCTGCCTGTTCAGTACCTTTGTGCCACCGCCTCTCACTGTCGCCTGGGCTATTTTTAAATCCTTAAATAAAGCATCTACAAGGGAAAAGAAAGGAGCCTCCTTGCAGAGGAACACAGAGCCACCACAATGACGAGGAAATGTTTTCCCTTGTCTGTCAAATCGGCTCATTTAGATTATTTAAGTCAAGAGCAATTTTGCAAACAATCTGTTTTGCCGCTGACAGCAGCTCCGCTGAGTGACGATGCTGAATGGAGCAAGGGCTGAGTTATTGATGGCAAATTCCTCACATCCCCAGGCCCCAGCTTCTCCTGAGGCAGCCCCAGCTCTGTTTTCCCCAGACATGAAGCTGCAAGTATTTCCTAACATGTCGGCTTCCTTTGCCTGGAGAGCAAACTGCAGCTGAAGGGAAGGGCGGAGGGGATGGGAGCGCTGAGATGGCGCCGGCTCCTCTCACCGTGCTCAGCACTGCATTTCTCTGCCTCCTGCGCTGATCCTCTGGCTCTGATGATATGAAAATCCTAATTAAAAAGTGGCTGGGGATGTGGTGATGGGAGGTGTGTGTGTGCCAGGCTGGCAGGGCGCAGGTGGTGGCTGCTGTTGCTGGGAGAGGATATTTGGGGATCACTGCCCAGCAGGGCATGTTTGCCCAGTGGTGAAAGTGTAACTGCACAGCTCGTCCCTGGCAGCTGCCTGAACACAGCTCCTTTGCCCTTCAAGAGCTGCTTCCATGACTTCTGATTTCTCATCTGTGTGCTGCAGAGCTGTTCAGACCCACATCAGGGAAGGACAGCGGTGCCAGGCTGAGGCACGAGGGTGGCACGAGCTGGTTCCTCCCTGCACAGCCCGGGGTGCTCCTTCCCAGCCACGAGGAAGAGAAGCACTGACATTTCACAGATGGGAGTGAAGGATTTATTTACCCTTCAAGCTGAGAGCAGCTCTCTAGCCAGGTGGTTATGAACATCATTTTAAGCACAGAGGTGTTTTGCTGTCCCTTGGCTGGCAGAATCACAATCTGGGGCCTTAGCAAAGGAGTCCAGGGGTCCAAGCTTGAGAGAACAAACCAAAGAACTGTAGTAAGCAGGAGAGAAGATCCTCCAGAGCCTCAGTTCCCAAATAACTTTATGCTCAGCACACATTAAGGCTAAAAGCAGGAGTGATTAATTAACATGCAAGTGCTGCTTCCATGCAGCACCCAGTACCACTGCTTTGGATGACGAGCTTTTGCACAGGTGAGGCTCAATCCCTGGTTCTTCTAGAAGAAAACATCCTTCCTACTTGAGGATTCCTGAATTTCCCTGCTCTGTGCAGGAACTCGCAGTCTCATAGGTGCCAGAGCTCAGCTGTGGGGGGAGAGGTAAGATCATGAGGTGATGCAAGGAGGAGATGAGGGGGTCAGTGATGCAGGGCTGCTCCTGCAGAGGCTGTGCTGCAGAACCTGCATGCAGGAACAAGACTGCTGCAGCGGTCTAGGTGCTCAGAGCACAAGCATAAATAACATCAGAGAACAATCTAAAATAATAAAGAAAGCTGCAGACCTTGACTATGAGTTTTATTGACAGTGGCACAAGATAGTTAACTGACATAACAGGAGTACATAATGAATTCATCAGCCTTCCCAACTGAGGACAGACTCAACAGCAGCCCTCCTACACCACGTGTAGCGCCTCCAAAGAGACATGAAACGGGGCTGCTGTGAATGGAACAGCGAGAGAGAGCTGAGTCACACTTCAGGAAATAATGGCTTTCAGTTACACACAATTACATGACAGTCCAAACTTTTTCATATGAAGAAAAATAAACAAGACCAAATTAACTCACAAGTTATTCAAGACACTGAGAAACTGGTTTCAAACTGTCACTTCACGGCTGTGCCTGTTCAGCTCACAGCGATGCTCTCTGCATTACTGAGCCTCCACAGACAAAAATAAACTCACTGGCTACTCTGCATTGTCATAAATGCTGCCTCAAATATGTAAAACAGCTGAAAAACACTGTACTTGGTCCATGCTGGCAGAACGAAGTGCAGCTCATGTGCCCAGGTCACCACAGAGGAATCAAACAGCTTTTCTTTTCTCACAGCATTGGTAAAATGGTCAAGGCCCTCTGAAACTGGGCTGGAAAATGCTGGTGCTAATGTACAGCTGGAGGTAAGGAGTGAGAACTTCCCCATGCCAACAAAACCTTGGTTGGGAGTGCTTGCCAGATGCAGAGCCACTTACTGGGAATTCCTGTCCACTCAATTTCTCTTGTTCCTGACATTACTGCTCTCAATTCCAATCTATTATCCCGTTCAGTCCTTTCACTGATTTGATTTGTCTAATTTCTGGGATATTGTTGCTGAAGCCTAGTCCAGTTACAGTGTGGCCCATCTACTCCTCACTCTTCATGTGCTGTATTTGAAGTATCTCTGTGTGTTTTGGATTAAGCTCCATGCTCACACACATCACTCTTACTAAGTTTGCCAGGGCTGGGGACTTCTCTATTCCCTCCCTCAACCCAACAAAGTCAGTGGAAGCTTAAGAGAAATGTCTAAGTGGTTATTTAGACATTAACTCATTTTTTCTGCCAGTTATGGATGCCCCAAGCCTGGCACGGAGCTGGCACAGCAGCAGCACTGTGGAGAGCTGTCCCACCCAGGGAAAACACATGAAAATGGATGTTGTGTCCCTCTGTGCCTCGTCCCGTGTTCTGCTGAGGGTGCTTGGTGAGATAGGAACTCCACTGTGTGGTTGGGATAACTAAAGCCTCATCGCTGCCACAGCTGCCAGCCAGGAGGGTGTAGAGAGCGGGGCTCATCTCCTCTGCTGAGCTGCACAGGGAGGACAAGAGCACATGGCCTCAAGCTGAGACACGGGACGCTCAGATTAGTTATTAGACTTCTTTATTTTTCACTTTTCAGGTGGTCAGGCTTTGGAAGAGGCTGCCCAGGGAGGTGGTGGATTCTCCTGGGAGGGTTTGAGAGGCATCTGATGTGGTACTGGGTGATGAAGTTTTGGAGTTTAGGGGTTACAGTGCAGTGGAAGGTCGCATTGGATGATCTTAAAGGTCCCAGAATAACAGAATCTCCTGAGCTGGAAGGGACCAGCAGGGACCATCACTCCACTCCTGACACGCCAACAATGCCA
>VRYO01002014.1:575793-611710 GCA_009812075.1 Sialia sialis | reverse complement strand
GGTGCTGAGATGATGCTGAGATGCGGGGATAGTGCAGGGATGGTGCTGGGATGGTGCTGGGATGCAGGGATAGTGCAGGGATGGTGCTGGGGTATAGGGATGGTGCTGGGATGCAGGAATAGTACTGGGATACAGGGATGCTGCTGGGTAACGAATGGTACTGGGGTAACAGGGATGGTGCTGGGATGCAGGGATAGTGCAGGGATGGTGCTGGGATGCAGGAATGATGCTGGGATGCAGGAATCGTGCAGGGATGATGCTGGGATGCAGGGATGGTGCTGGGATAACAGGAATAGTGCAAGGATGCTGCTGGGATGCAGGAATAGTACTGGGGTACAGGGATGGTGCTGGGGCACACAGAGGAGTTATTGGGGCACACGGAGTAGCAGATGCAGGTCCTGTCTGCTCCCCTCCCTAATTGCCGCTGTGTTCCTGGTTTGTCCCGGTTCCTGGTTGATCCCGGGTGCCTCCCTGGCCTGTCCCGAGTCCCTAGGCAGTCCGGGTCTCTGGTTGATCCCGGGTCCCTGGGCAGTCCCGGGTCTCTCCCTGGTTTGTCCCGGGTCCCTGGTTGATCCTGGGTCCCTCCCTGGTTGATCCCAGGTCCCTGGGCAATCCTGGGTCTCTGGTTGATCCCAGGTCTCTGGTTGTTCCTGGGTCCCTGAGTGATCCCGGGTCTCTCCCTTGTTGGTCCCGGGTCTCTGGTTGATCCCGGGTCCCTGGTTGGTCCCAGATCCCTCCCTGGTCGATCCCGAGTCCCTCCCTGGTTGATCCCTGCTCTGGCCCTTGGCTCCTGACCAACCCCACCTGCAGCTCCGTGTGCATCCTGACCCGCACTGGTTTTATTTTCGTGCTGCATTGCTGTTGACATGGAAACCAATACCACTTTCTGTTCCAGAGAATTGGAAGCTAAAGCTACCAAAGAAGTCGAAAGAAAACTAAGCAGGTAAGAGACTCATTTAAATTCCCTCCCACAGTTTAGGTGGAAAGGTGGCCTAGGGCTAGGAATAGTTGTGGGCTTTATCGGGAGCTTTAATCTCTTGTTAATTGTAAGGATAAAAAAAACCTCTGAATTTGAAAACGTTCATTATTGCATGGAGAAATGTCTGCAAGTTCAGTTAATTCTGTAGACTAAACATCTTTTTAGCTGGGGTTTTTTTGTGTAACAACTTCTGATGTTTAATACAGTTTCGTAAATAGGGGAGGTTTTTGAAGAGAAAAATAATTTTTCTGCAGTACCTAACAGTAACTGACGAATGAATGACGGGTTTGGGGGTTTTTATACACTTCAGCCCTACATTGTTTGGAGGCAAGAACTCAATAAACTCTGTGTTGCCATCTCACTAAGGGCTCTGCCTCTTTTGCCACGAAGTTAGCTGGTGGATTTCCTGTTTACGTGTAGATTTCAGAATGAGAAATTCACAGAATGGGCTCGGAGTCAGCTCCTTGACTCGGACTTCAGAGTCGTGCTGACCTCAGAATTCTGTGCCATAACCGGTGTCACTTTTGTGTTTAAGTAATGATTTCTTCTGCACTGTTTGTTTTTGGCCAGGTGACTTTCTTGCAAGTATCTGCTCTTATTGGTTGCATTCTTTGTTTTCAACTTCTGTCCTACTTCCTTTTTGGGTTCTTTTTCAGTTAGACCTTTAAAGGCCTTTTGCTAGTGATCTGTTAAAGGGATTTCCACTGGGGCCATTTGAGATGTGCCCAAACCCTGAGTATAGCTGATAGAATCTCAGGTTTGGTACCCTGCTTTTTTCCTTCTTTCCTGTGCCCAAGCAGTCTCCAACTCCAGGCTGAGCTATGACTGTTCTGTGAAAACTGCTTTGCTTCCCCCTGCTCTCAGTGCGTGTCTTCCCTTTTGTTTTGTTTTGGTTTTTTTTTTGTTATTTTTTTTGGTAATACACCTAAGCATGAATGATTTTCCCCACGTTGTTGCTGGAATACAGGGAATAATTGGGAATCTGAGATACCTTTGGCACGTGGCTGTTAACCCCTCAGTGTTCAGGGAGTCGCTGCATTCGCCTTGCCAGAAGTGATTTCAGAACTGTGTTCTTCAGAGTGGCAGGGTGCTAAGGTCAGAGCAGTACTTGCTGCCAGCCGGAGTAAGTCAGGAGATCTTCACATTTTTATGACCTTAGCAGAGATCTTGTCATGCTGGCAGGCAGTGCTGAGAGGGAGAGGAAGTGAAAGAAAACTACAGAACTTCCGAAATTCGGTGCTTGGAGAGTAAATTGTGCTGTGGAACGAGTCCCCATATCTCTGAGACAGAGGAGTATGTTTTATTCATTTGAAAGGTTCAGAACTGGTTTGAAGTTCACATGAATGCCCCAGCTGGTTTATGTTTAGCCAGGGAGCTGTGGTTGTGTGAGCACACAGCTGATAAAGCCTGGCATGCCTGCGCTGGATAGACCTGATGAATTGTTTTACTGGGCTAGAGCTCAGCAGATAGCCCTCCTTCTTCCTCCAGTGCCATTATTTACAGTCTTATTAAATTTGCAGTGGCCTAGTCCAACTGTAAAAGAGCAAATATCCTTTCCTGGGAAGGTACATAGCCCTGTGCTGGAGTTTATGTTAATCTCAGATTTCACAGTGTGAGTGTAGACTGTGAACTCCACGGGACGTTGGCTTTGCTTTGTGTGAGTTCTGAAGTCACTTCTGGAGTTTATGCTTGTAAATTAATGGGTAGCAAATACACTTTGTAATCTTACTGGGAATATTGGCCTAGACTGTGGGTTTGTGATAGGATAAGTATTACAGCTTTCAGTGCAGCTTGCTTATCCAGTTGGAGTGATTCCTGTTTTACACTCAGGATTAGCATTTGGCTTGTCTGGCCTTTTGGAAAAGGATCCTCATTTGGTCCGTGTTCTCTCTAAAATTCACACATGCCTGATGCTGTGCAAATATTCCTGGTCTCAAAAAGAAGCTTAGTGCATGACTTGCAGCAGCGATTCAGATAAACCCATTGCACACTCTGTTGTGGCATCGTGGTGCAAATTAAATGTCACCTCATCAGCCACAACAAGAGCTGTCTGCTGTTAACTGGGGATATCTAAGAGTTAAATTTGGTTAAAATCAGGACTGCTAAAAATCACCATGTAGTTCTTCTGATTTAAGCAATAACTTTTCAATTCTGTTTGGTAAACAGGGCTTTCCTGCCTCATTTATGTGGAACTGAGAGAAGGTAAATATCTGAAATACGTTGACAATCATTTTCCCAATGCCAGGGGTTTGAGTGTTGCTTCACAAGCATGCAGACCATAGGGAGGAGTTCCATTGCTTCCATTCACCTGTGATTCTGCCCACCTTGGCTGCAGGCTGGCCATGTTTTGGGAGAGCAAACTTCTCACCTCTAGATTTCATCCATGTATTCTGTGAAGTTTCTACTGTCCAATTGATTTTTGCACTTCCATGTAATAACAACCACCATAATAATAACCACCATATTTCTGTGATATTTTTCTTATCTGCTGCAGGGAAAACATAGAGCTGGCCCATTGATAGACATATAAAACCAGTGAGAAATGTAGTTGTTTCTGTTGATTTGAATTTCTGTTGGGTTTCTGGGGGTGGCTCTTTTTCCTGATAAACTTATGAGAGATATCTGCTGTGACACGAGAAGAGTTCATTGCAGAGAAAACATTCTGTGGATGCTTTCCAGACCTTCCCAGATATTTGGGGGAAAATGAGACATCCCTTTCTCCTGCACAGACCCCTCTGAGGCTGTGGGGGGCTGCCAGGTTTGGAGTTTGGGTCTGGCAGCAGCCTGGAGCAGGCACAGCCCATGCTGGGCTCCAGCAGTTGATCATGGAGGAGCAGTTTAATCTGCTTTCCTGGCTTCCTCATTTGTTATAGAAGATAGGGATTGTTTATGGCTGCTGCTGGAGTCTCGTGTAGTTGGGTGATAAACTTCTTGGGAAAGTGATCTGTCTTTTGTCTGCTTGTGTAGCAGCGAACATCTTGGATGAAACTCGAGGGCAAAACACAAATATTCCAGAATTATGGCTTATTTGTTGTCCTTGTGTCTGGGAGCATCACTGGGATGAGCCAGTCAGGGAAATGGGTTCAGGTAATTGGAACTGGCAGACCTGGGAGGTAGAATTCAGCCCCTTCACTTTTGGGGTGGTAATTTAAAGACTGAAGTATTTAAAAGCAAAAAAAGCAAGTAGCTGATACACATTTACTAATTAATTATTCACGGAGGTATTTTTTTCCAGTTTTTAGCTTGGCAGCACCTCTCCTCTGTTAATAGCTGGGAGGAACACACACACACAAACGTCTGGAAATGAGTGGGTTTGTTTTGTTCTCACTGCCTGGGGCTCTCAGTGCTCTCAGGAACACGCTGGGTGGGTTCAGGTGCCAGAGCCTTCCCATCTGAAGCACTGGCAGCATTGGTGGGGATTATTTTGTTCACTTCACTTCAAAACACTGGTGTTTGTTCCATAAACTCCGAGTGCTCCTTTGGTGTAGTGTGCTGTTTTGTAGGATCTTGTTTTAATCAAAGCATACATTTTTATAATTGATTTTTGTCAAATGCTGGTGAGCAGGAAAGCTAGTTGTTGGTTTTTACAGAACCTGAGAAATCACTCTCATTGGTAATTTTATATAATTGTGCCACTTAAACTGAAAGATGATGGAACTTGTAGGTTACAATACAGAGGATTTATCAGTCTCAGCAGCGTTTGGAAGTCTGCAGAAGATCAGCTGTAGGTTGAACGCGTGCTTATGTCTCTGCAGAATTGTTAAAGATCTCTCAGTCCCTGATACTTACCTGTAGCTACCTGGCACTGTTCCACCTGTAGCACTGCAAGTTAATTTATAACTACAAGAAGAGCAAATGGTAGAAAGGATTTATTTATTTATTTAAAAAAAGTTAATATGTCTTATTGCTGGAAATTTTACATTGGTTTCAGAAGCTGCTGTGTATAATCACTTCTAACTCTTGTGTGTTTGCTCCACGGGGCTCAGGGTTCTGTAACTATAATTTCCTCAGTGCAGTGATAGAATTTTGATTTTATTGTGGCAAAACTTGCTGCCTTTTGATATATTGTAACAGCAAAGATAGCAAAGCTGCACAAATACTAATTACTGCATCCTCAGCCTGTCTGCCTGGGGAAATACTGAACTTGATTTTGCTCTTCTGCAACAGAAGAATAAATGTTAAATATGTCTGTCTCAGCCCAGGTGTTTTTACAATGCTGAGCTGGAGCTTTAGAAATTAAAGATTAATCATATCTTTTTTCCAAGAAGTAAAGTAATAAGTGAAGCATGTTTTCTTACAAATATTACCTGAAATGTTTGCAGTTCCAGCATGACAGCTTTTTCCACTTCAGAAGCCAAATAACAAATCAGGCCATACAAAAATGAAATGCCTTGTACTTCTTGATAACCTGTCTTAGAAGACTAAAAAGTTGATTTTGTTTGTTTGGGGTTTTTTTTAATAGCTTAATCGAGGAAAGCATTTTAGTAGTTTGTTGTTTGTTTTTTTTTCCCCTATATACCAAGAATTATCCTGGGGTACACAATTGGAACAAAAATTTACTGTTAAATAAATAATGGTAAATATTTATCTGACCCTCAGTCTGCTGAAATTTATGCAGATAACAGCAGCTTCTCCTTGCCCATCTTCAGAGCCATCAAATGTGCAGTCTCTCCTGAGATCAAGATCCATTTTCATTTTGCCTCACTTGAAAATAAAGCACCTTTCAAGTTAAGCTGTTGAAACCAGAGGCCTTTGTTGTGTCTCCGATGTGGATTTCCTATTGCTGGGGTGTTTTATTTCCACTGGATCTAAATTGAAAATTACGGTTTGCATTTCTGCCAGGGCCATTTAACCTTGAGCAAGCTAATCCTGTTACACAGGAGGAGAAGGACACTGCCTTGCAGTGTTTTGGGGGACGTTGGATGTGTGATAGGGGAAATCAGAGAGCTGTTTATTATTCCCATTATCAGTTGGAATGCCTGCTCCTTGCTTTTCCCAGGCAGCTGACAGGCTGAGCTGCTGGAAACACTCTGGCCACGCCAGATCAGCTCTGCCAGGTGTAGGGGAAAGCCCAGCACAGGAATCTGTTCTTTTCTGCCTCTGTGCTGGGTGGATTTAGGTGCTGGGAGGACCCTGGAGCTGCTGCTGGTGCTGCACAGGAGCAGGGAGCTCAGAGCCAGGTGACAAATAGGAAATGCCACTGTGTCCCACTGTGTCCCTCAAGCAGCAGCAGCACTGGAGCTCGTTTGTTCCTGTTGTAAGGCAGGCTGGAGTCAGGGACATCAGTCCCATCCTGAGCTGACTGGAGAGCTGTGCATCTGCGTGCTGGGAAGAATAAAGGAGACTCCAGCTCCAGAAATGGAAATTCAGGGGTTCTGCTGAGACTCTGCTGACTCAGGAGGCAAATGTGAATTTTTGTCTGAGGTTTAAGTTTGTGTGTGAGGATGGTGAACAGGTCTGTCTAACTTGAAGGGTTAAGTTTGCAGGGACAGGGAGGGCTTTGCTGCTGCTGCTTGGTTCTGCCAGTTGGGTTAGTTTTGCTCTGAGATTTGATATTATAGTGGTAATTAATACTCTTGAAAACTTATAATGAGCTATAGGTGGATGATTTTTATCCAGGGAATACCTAGAGTTCTGATCCTAATTGTAGGGAGGTTTTGTGTCTCCTAAGCTTGCTTTGTAACCTAAAATCTGTTTGTCTTAAAAAGATAAAAAATGAATGAACACACTGTCAGAATCTAGGAGTTCTGCTGTTCCTGTGTGACAGAAATCCAGTGATGCTGTGGTAGAATATTCCAGAGATATTGATATGTTAGTTGTTAGCATCTGTATTCCCAAAATGAAATGTAATTGTGTTGATTTAACTGTAGCAGGATTGATGAGGGTTTTTTTTTTTTTCCCTGTGAAAACACTACTTTGCATTCTGCTTGCTCTTCAACGTGCTACAGCTTTCTTCTAAAAGCAGCATGATTTTTCAGTTAATGCAGTTATGGCATGTGACAGACTGGAATTTGTGACTGGAATTGGTGGCTGTGTGAACTCCTGGAGCTCTGCTCAGGTTGTTGGAGATGCTGTTTCTCGTTCAGGGGTGAAGCCCAGCCCAGGACTGAGTTCCCAAGGAGCACAGCAGAGGTTCTGCTCTGAGTGCGGGGAGCTGGGTGTGTGGAGGGAGCTGGGATCTGGAGGAGCTGTTTGCTCCACGCTGCTTCCAGACTGGTGGTGTTCTCCAGCTGTTAAAATTTGGACTGTCCCAAATGAACCCAAACTGGGGGTCAGGATCACCAACATCCCTGTGCTCAGGGTGTGACAGCAAGGGGCAGAGCTGACTGCAGTGTCACCTCCTAGTGCACGGATGTCACTGCAGGTTAATCACTGCCTCAGATTTGCACAGGAGCCAGGGAGTGCTCTCACTGAAACTGGCCAGCTGGAATTGTTTCTCTGGTTAGCTGCCTGACCTCTTAGCTATCCATGGAATCATTTTTGAGACCTGATTGTAAATGCAAGATTGCTTCAGCAGTGAGACTGTCCTCGGTGGATCTTGCAGGCAGCTGATGGAGCTGTGATAAAATGCAAAATAATCACTTTGTGTTTGATGGGTTGTGATTCCTCTGCCTGTGCAGGGGGTCTCAGAAATAACACTTTGCATACCTTAGCACATCACAAGCCATTCTTTCTTAAAAGAAATAACTAATGCTTGTTTTGTGTTATTAGAAAATCTTAAAAGTGAAGATTTGGTCAATGGGAGCTGATGCCTGCACTTGCTTTGACAGGAACTTGAGCTGAGTTCATTATATATCTAAAAAAGTAATGAAAGTTTTAGAACTTGTGGGCTATCTTGTGGTTTAATACATTCAATTTGCACTGCTTCTGACAGACACCAAACTATCATATTTAAAACTGGAGGTTTATGGGTGGTTTGGGGTTAAAAAGGAGCCAGCTCAGCATTTCCAGGCAGATACAAACCATGTAGTCACTGTCCCATATTGACTTTGTCAGTTCTTTTTCTCCAAAAAATCTTCGTGTGTTTGCAAGCAGGATGAGCTGGGCAGTGCTGCTCCTGCTTCTGCTTTCAGCAGAAATGCTGCCTATCCAGGGTGGTTAATTAACGCTCCAAGTTTTGGTTTCACTTTGACAAGTTACGGTTTTGTTTCTGGCTCAGGGAGCTCTGCACTGGCCCTGCCCACCCTGGCTGTTCCTGGCAGGGGTGGTTTGGGGCAGATGCAGGGTGTGTGTGGCTCAGGAACACTCCTGGATGTGCCACAGGTCAGGGAGAGATTCAATAATTCTGAATTTGCTGCCTTTTGAACCAGGTTAAACTCTGAGTCTTCATTGTGAGCTTTGGAAGAAAGAACTCCTTGCATGTAGCTTGACACCACATCTGCCCTGGAAGGTCCTGTCACTGGTGGTTTGCACTGACAGTGATGGTCCCTGTAGAAATAGGATCCAATTAGAAGCAGAATTCCCCAGCTCCTTTCGTGTCACTGTGAAATAATTGTTCTAAAATGAATCTAAGTGTGTACAGATTGTATTTTGGGAGAGTTAATTACAAACTGTGTGGTTCAGGGATTTAGTGCAAGAAGAGGAAGAACAGTTGATGGAAGAAAGGAAAAAGAGAAAAGAAGACAAAAAGAAGAAGGAAGCTGCTCAAAAAAAGGTATGTGGAGCACTGAGAAGAAACCCCTGTGCTTGGAGGTGACTTGTTCCATCATAGTAAAAACAACAGTTTTCTTATTAATTTAATGTTTTAAATTTAAATGTACTGTCAGTTATTTAGAGGTAACTGACATATTGAACTGGCTCTGTGTAGTTTCTTGCAAACCTAGATTTTCTTCTGGGCTGACCCTTCTTTCTCCTGATTATCAATTGAGGTGTCTCAGGTTTGAAGCACTTCAGTATTAGTGTCTTTACTATGGAATGAAAGTGCCATTTGAGGGCAGGGGGTTTCAGCTGCATCCTTGTTTTAATATATCTTATTCTTCAGTGTGGAAACATGCCATGAGAGCATTTCTAGTAGGAAATAAAAATTTTCATTAAAAAGAAAATATTGACGAAGATGTTTAAGGATGGAAAGTCACAGAAATGCTTGTAAATACTTGAGAATCCCTGTTTGCTGACAAGATCCTCATCATGGCCATTGATTCTAAATATTGACCCCGAGCTGTAAATGCAGTTTTTAAAGATGTGCATTTAGGTGGGAGCAGAGTGAGCTGCTCAGCAGTTCTCTGTGATTCCATTGATGCTGGGTGTGCCCCAGGAGCAGACTGGTTTGTTTTACAGCCACAGTTTGCCAGCAAAGCCTCCCAGGCCCTGATGGAGTCTGGCAGAGCCCAGCCTAAGGATGTTCACTGTGTTCCCTTGGGCACAGCACCCCAGCACAGAAAGCAGCCAGGAGCCCTGGCTGTGTCCCCTCTCCAGCATCTCTGCAGCTGCTCTGGGTCATCAGAAACACCAGGAAAAGTTTGAGAAGCTCTGAGTTCTCATTGTCCCGTGCATGGGCCGAGTGCCAGGCTGGTGAGGGGGGCACAGCTGGGCAGGGGCAGAGCACAAACTCTGCAGGGCTCTGAGCACAGCAGAGCCCACGGGGCAGCAGTGCTGTGAAGGACAGAGCAGTGAGGGGTCAGTGACTGGGGTGTCAGTGACTGGGGCTAAGGGAGCAGTGGAGGGACAGAGCAGTGCCACAGGTGACACTGGGGCTAAGGGAGCAGTGGAGGGACAGAGCAGTGCCACAGGTGACACTGGGGCTAAGGGAGCAGTGGAGGGACAGCAGCAGTGCCACAGGTGACAGTGGGGCTGTGCAGGAGCAGTGGAGGGACAGCAGCAGTGCCACAGGTGACACTGGGGCTGAATGAGCAGTGGAGGGACAGAGCAGTGCCGCAGGTGACACTGGGGCTGAATGAGCAGTGGAGGGACAGAGCAGTGCCGCAGGTGACACTGGGGCTGTGCTGGGTGCATCCAGTGCCCTTGGTGTGCTCTGTGAACACCTGAACACCCAGCACAGCCAGCTGTGGAACAGAGCCACCCAAGGCTTCAAAGCACATGGTTTAACCTTTTTTGTGAATAAAAAGCATGGTGAGGTGTGGTGTGCAGTGCCCCTCGTGCAGCACCTTTCCTTGAGAGGCTGGGGAGAGGGAGAGCAGCCCTGGAGCTCAGAGGAGCTGCTGTTTTTGGGAGGAGCTGCTGTTTTTTGGAGGAGCTGCTGTTTTTTGGAGGAGCTGCTGCTTTTGGGAGGAGCTGCTGCTTTCTGGAGGCCCCTCCTGAGCACTCCCACTGTTGGGTACAATTAAAACATCACTGAGGTGCATTTCCATACAAGAAATGTTTCTCTCCCATTTTGTCCTGCGATAAACTTTTATTCAAATAGATTTCTCATCTTGGCCATGTCGTGTGTAACCCACTGAATCTTGCAAATGAAACACTTGAAGCTTTGGTATTTGCTCTCTTATTCTTTCCCATTTCCAGGTCACTCCCCCTTCCCTGCCCTGCTCTGCAGTAAAAGTGGTGGCAGGTCTTTGCTTCCAGGCACAGTTTTTAACTCACTTAAAACATCTTAATTTGCAAGTTTAATTCGGTCTGTTTCATGTAGTTATCTTTCAAATTAATTTCGTCTTCTATAACGTTTAAACAGCTTTTTAAACATAAGGAATAATAGGCCTGGGTTGGTTAGAGAGAGGCTTCTGAAGTAGATAATTAAATAACTTGAAACCATTTAAAAAGAGGAAAGTCAAAAGCTAATGTTGCTTTATGAAGTGGCACGTGTACATGTGGTTTCTCTCTTATCTGCACAAATCACTGACACTTCTTTTTTCTGTTCTAGGCCATTGAACAAAAAATCAAAGGTAAGTTACTTTACAGTTAATTCTACTCTGTGTATTATTTCTGGGGTTTTAAATATGTTGAATCAAATGTGTCACCTGAATTCTCCTCCCAAAAGTGACAGGTGGGACCCTTGAGATTTCAGCTGCACTTTTTCAAAGTGACCACAAAAGTCTAGAAGAGTAACAGCAAAGGGTTTCTCCAGGGATTGGAGTTGCTGCTCTTCCAGTTTTTCATTCTTATTTACTTAGAGAGCCCCAGGCATAGACATGAAACCTGAAGTTCCTTTCCTTGCTTGCTTTTTCCTTTCCCTTTGTTTGAGAAACCAACACTTCAGAATAACTGTGTGGGATGGATCTGTTTGAAACTTAATTTCCAAATACCCTAAGTGCAGCTGGGATTGGGAGCACATGATGCACAGGTAATTAATGTCCAGTTTTAACTTGTGCAAGCTGTAATATCAGTTCTCATGGCAGGTGGGAGTGCTGCTGTTTTCTGAGTGTTTGTTTGTGGGGTTTGTATGGATCTCCATCCCAAACAGCTTCTAAAAAGGGGGGGAAAAATGATTTTCACTTTCTGCTCCTCACCTGTTACTGGGAAATGCAGTGATTGCTGAAGTGATCGTGTGGAGTGCTTGCTGAAACCCTCTTTTCTGGGAAGTGCTTTAATTTAGCACTCACTGGAGCAGGGCAGACGCTCCAGAAGCTTCGGAGCCCTGCTTAGCAGAGATGTGATTCCTGCTGGAAAAATCAGAAAGGGCTTGGAGGCAGGGAAGCACAGTGCCTGTTCCCAGGGGTGACAGGGACATCCTGTGGCACTGAAATCCATCGGCAGCTCCAGGTTTGTCTCTGGGCACAGGACAGAATAATTAGTAAAATTGCTGGGAGATATTATGATTAATAAATATTCTTAATTTTTGTTTTGGCATGCCCTTTTTCAAGCAGTGCCTGGAATTGTGTTTGGATACAGGCTAAGGGTTGGTTTTCTTCTGTACACTCCTGCCAGAAGGATAATGGGATAATGGACCAGATTTAGAGAATTATTCTGAAGTGATAAAACATGTCTGAAAAGACAGTGATGATGGAAAATGATAGAATACCTCACTGTATAATGAGGAGCACTTGGAGTGCCCATTTGACCAGTGTGCCTGGGCTGCACAAGCAAATGGCTAAAAATAGCATGAACATGAACCAGGAGGGCAGGAATTCTGCTTGGGAGGCTCCCCACTGGGAATCTTCACATGGAGTGAAAATGTCTTTCTTCTGAAGGACAGAGTAATTAAAAAATTTTATTATTATATTTTTTCTGCTTTGAGGCTTAACATTCGCTGAAGGAAGTGTTAAATTCCAACTTAATTACGTTATTATTTAAAGGGTGTTTCATAAAGTTCTGCTGGAATTTAGAATTGTCACAGAAACACAAACTGGCAGTGCTGTGGAAGAGAAGGCATCATGAGATGCAGATAAACAACTTTTTGCTATAGTTTCTATAGGAACAAAATCTGAAGCTTGTGTTGCACACGGCTGTTGCCCTGTTTCACCAGTTTTGCCTCCTTGTGTTCAGGATGCAAATTAATGTTTCATTACTTTCCAAGTTTCCATCACGTTAATGTCTTAAATAATTTATTCTATGCATGAGCTGAAGATAAAATACAAGAGTATAGGATCTCTAAATAATTCAGAATTTTGTGCCTCTTTCAGAAGGAAGCTGGTTAAGTGCTGGGGGTGGGAAGGGAGGGTATTTCTTGGTTTTAAGTGTAGTTTGGACAGCTCCAAACTGTTGTTTTAGTGAGGAATAAATTGCTGTTGTACCAGCTGAAGCAGCTCCCACGGTTCATGTAGAATGACAAGAACCTTCCAAGGAGGGGTTTTCCTGATCAGGATTGGGAATGAAAGTAATGAAAAGGATGCTAACAACGTTTCTGGTGCCAGCAGCATTTCTGTACCGTGGTACTGCAGTTAAATATGCTGGTGTGGCATTCCTGCAGGTTTCAGGGGTTCTCACCTGCCTGGATTGATCCAGCTGGTTTTGTTGAAGGAGGGAAGATGAGGTTGGGAGAGTTAGAGGCGAGTCTGTGAGTTGCTAAGTGGAAAGTTTATCTGTTTGTGCAGCAGCTGGCACATCATGTGCCTTCCCAGAGCTCTTGTACCAGGTATTCCAGGAAAAAAATAAGTATAGTTTTATGGGCTCCTATTTATTGAAAGCACTGTGGAATTGTTAGTTGTGGTGCTCCTAGCCTGGCAAAATAAATACATCCTTTTGCTGTGACTAGAGGAGGGCTGTTAGGCACAGACAGGTAATTTATCCAGAATTTCCTCTCGAGCAGAGCTCTGCCCTGTGGCTGGGGGTAGGACAGGCTGGGCTGGGCTGCAGGAGCTCGGTGGGGCTGAGATGCCCTTGGCACAAATTTCTGAGGTGATGGGTGAGCAGTGCCCGGAGCGGGGGGCTCTGAGGGTCTGGGGGAGCCCGGCTGTCGCTGCAGCCCACAGAGTGCCACCCTGACTGCAGAACACCCTCAACTGCGCTGCCCACTGCAACGGAAAGCGCTCTAAAAATAGCCGGGCGTGGAATTGAAATCTTTGACTCATATTTCCCACCTTGGAAACTTCTTAACGCTCTGTTCTTTCTTCTCCGCGGGGCGGAATGGCCGGGCTGCACAAACCCTGCTGGATTTGGGGATTTTTGGGGGTTTCTCTTGCCTGGCCGTGCTGGAGGGGCTGCCCTGGCCGCTGTCCCACCTCAGGGTGCCTGCAGAGCCCCGGGCTGTGCCTGCGGCCGGGCTCGGCCCCGTGCGGATCTGCAGGGGTTAAAGCCTTGGCAAACACGCGCAGATATTTTCCAGAGCAGCTCCGAGCTCCCAGCTGCGGCCATTTTTTCCACCAGGAAAATTCTAGCGCTACATCTTGCCTCTGTGTGTGTGTGTGTGTGTGTGTGTGTGTGTGTGTGGAAGGCAGAGCCCCTCAGCAGCCCTGCAACCGCAGCCCTGGCAGCCGCAGGACATGCCCTGCAGGCACAGGAACATTTCGGGGATCTGCAGCAGCCCTGCCCTGCCCGGGCCGCTCTTTGTGCGGGTCAGCGCCGCGGCTGAGCTCCCCGCGCCCGGCACAAACTGTTTTCCATCTGCATTCGAGTTCCTCAAGCAGCTGCCATTTCTTTTATTGGAGGGGGAGTGCGAGTCCCTGGGCCCCTGCTCCAGGAGGAGTTGGCAGGCAGCTCCTGGAGCAGTAAAATGACACCATGCTTCTCCTCCATTTTCTAATGAAATCCGCAGAGTGGGAAAGCAACACAAGTTGGAAGCGTCTTTCTTTGGAATCTCTCTGTAAACTCTTTAACTCCACCAGCCCCTGCTCTGAGGGTTTGCAGCAGGTTTGTTCTTTATGAAAATCTGTCCTTTTTAATGCTGCTTTCTGTAAACTTGCTAGTCAGTTAGCTGTGATAAACTCTAAAGTCTGTTAATGTTGTCTTTCCGCCTTAATACAATTAAAAATAAAATACCGGTGTGTAGAACAAACTTTTATTAACAAACAGCTGGTTGAGAGCAAGTTAAAATGTTAAGATAACAATTTAGGGGTGCTGGAATTTGTAGAAGCCATATTGGAATATTAAATGTGTTATTTAGCCTTCTGAGAAGTTGTGGAGCAGAAAATGTTGGACAGGGTGAATTTTATGGCTTGAAACTTACTCTGTGGTTCTGAGGGAAGCAGAGGCAAGGGAATTCTGTGGCACTTTGGATAATTTCAGTTGAAAATTAGCATATAATTGTGGACTCTGCATGTTGTTATAACCGAGCCCTGGGACCTGGCAAACTGTTATACAATTTGCTGATATCATGGTAGATAAAATTGCCATATTTGCTAAGGAAACAAATGCTTGGAATGTATGTGAAATATAATATTCCTGAGCAGTTAGTGAAGTGCTGTTGGTGCTGTGCCTTAGGGCTGGCTGGGCAGCAAGAACCTTGTTTATTTGTTGCTCTCCTTGATAGTCAGAAGTGATTTGAGTTCCTGCAGGTCCCTTGGGGTCTGTTCTAACACACTTGGTCTGAAAGTGCTTTAATTAGGAAAGGAAAGTGTTAGGGCTGCCCTGGGCATGCTGTTGGCAGCTCTGTCTGGGCGTCCAGGGAATGTCAGATGGAAATTATTTCACTTTACCCCAGAGGAGCAGTGCTGGGGGTTGTATTAAAGTCTTTTCAAGAGAGGTGGGATTTTATTTTCTGCTTAAAAGAACAAGAGCTGGGTCAGAGTGTGGCAGGGGCTGGGGGAGTGTGTGCCCTGATGCTACAGGAAGGATTTGTGTGTCCAGGCTCTGCAGGGTCACCCATGGGGCAGGAGGCACAGGGACAGACCCAGAAATTGTGGTTTGGACACTGGTTACACAGCTTGTGCAGTGAGCAAATGTTTTCATTTCAGAGCTCTTTGCAGTACCTGGACCAAGAAAAGTGCAAAGTCCTTCTGCATTAAACTGTCAACAAATTCTCAGCAATTTGCTTAAATAGCACCTCTCCCTCCCTTCAGGGATTAGTCACTCTGTTACTTTATTTATAATGCAAGAAATTTCAGGCACACCAAATGAAATCGATTTGTTTAATATTATTTCTTATTTGTAAAGTTCAGTTTTGAACCAGAAGTCTGAATCACAGTTTATGTCTCATCATGTGCATAAAGGTATTTTGCAAGGGATCAGTTGCCTTCCCTTAATATAGGGAAGAGCTTAAATTGTGGAAATCTGCAGTGGCGGTTGTGATCTCTATCAGCTTCCTAGCCTTTCAATACCTTCTCTTGCCTGTGCTCTGTACAATAAATTGAGTTGTGTGCTGGCCCTTCCTCTCCTAAATCCTGTCCCTCTCTGGTCAGCTGGGCTTGGGTGTCCTCACCCTGAGGCTTCTCCCTGCCAGTTTCTCAACAAGGTCTCCAGAGCTCTTCTTTCCTGCTCCCCTTAAGCAGCCCAAATACTATTTTCCATTAAAACACATCTCAAGTGCTGATTCTTCAGTGACTTTTTATTCTAAAGGCTTCTACTTCATGTTTTTCAGAATACATAAAGTAGAAATAAACAGAAATTATATCATAAGTAGCACTGACAACATTCAAATTGATTCCTTAAAAAAGAGCTTGAGTTTGTTTTTGTTTTTGTTGTATTCCCATGACTCAGTTCCTGAAAGGGAATGATAAAATGGTCTTTAAACATATTTAAAAGATTTAAAAGCCCATGAAAACTACATTCTCAGTCATGTAGTAACATTATTCCTGGTGCTGAGGGAGGTCATGGTCGAGTATTGAGGTGTCTTGGGAAGTTGCACAATAAATATTGAGATATTTTATGAATATCTCATCCAAGAAATTTGAGGAGTAAATGAACATATCAGTACTGTGAGGGACAGAGTCACATAGCAGGAGCCCAGAGTTCCTTCCTGGTGCCCTGACCGTGTCCCTGTCCTGTGTCCCTGTCCCGTGCTGGGGCTGGCTGTGCTGTGTCCCTGTCCCCCCTGCCCATGGTGTGACCTTGCCCTCGCCCTGCTGGGGCTGTACTCTCAGGACTGAGATCACATTTGGCATTTCCCCAGTGCCAGCACTGTCCTGCCAGGCTGTGTGCAGCGTTCCTGTGCTGGCACCTCTCACTGCAGGCATCCATGGCTTTCCCTTGGCGTGTTAAAGCAGGGAAGCCTTAGCACCAGTAACTCCTGCTCGCCTGTTCTTTTTGGCCAGGCCACATAAGTAATACTTCAATGGGAAACTTCATTTTTTAAAAGAAGGTTAAATGTTGGATTCAACTGCACAGTGCTGATTTGTCAGCAGAAGGCTGTGGAAGCTGGTTAGTAGCATGCTGTAACTGAGATAACTTGGTCAGGAGTGATAGCAAGGCAGATTCCTGCTCCCAGGGGAGTGTGTGACTGAGGGATAGCAGCTTTTCCTCAGGGATGAGTTACAGCTTGAACCACAAGTGCTGCCATGACATCGTGTATGAGCACCTCTAATAGCATTGACTTAGAGTTGAATTTTGTGAAGTTGCTGTTGACATGAATAACTTTGTCCCACTTTCTCTTTCCTGGGGGTGGGGGCAGTGCCAGAACAAACCAAGACAAGCGTCAGCCAGCCCCAGCCTGTCACCTCCAGCGGCACTTGCACAGGAAGCAGCAGTGCTAATAATGCCAAGCGGGCCCCAGCCAGCAGCCAGCAGCAGCCCTTGCCTCGCTACCCTCCTCGGGAAGTACCACCACGCTTCCGCCAGCAGGAACAGAAACAGCTCCTGAAACGGGGGCAGCAGCTACCAGTGATTGCTGCCAGCCTGGGATCCACTCCAGGCCAGGCAGGAGGCAGCACTGGCACCAGTCACCAGCCCGTGAGCAACGGAGAAGTGCCCAGCAGCAGCAAAAAACAGCCAGGTGAGGGCAGGTACTGCGTGTGCCTCCAGCCCAAAGCTGGACTTCAGTCAGCAGGGGAGTGTTGCAGCCAGCATGAGTGAAACCTGCACTGGGGGCTGTGGCATGAGGCATCCCTGCCTAGGCCCGTTCACAGCTGCAGGATGGTGTTGGCCTCGCTGGGCAGTTCCAGGCTCAGGCTCTGCCTTGCCTCAGTTGTGGCAGCAGTGAGTGGCAGCACAGCAGGGTTGGGGCAGGGGGTGATCCCAGTGTCACCTGTGCTGTGCTGCACGTCCCCAGTGTTGGTCTCAGCACTGATCCAGGTGGGACAGAGCACCTCTGTGTGTCCAGGTTGGACAGACACATCCCAGAAAGGTCTTTGGGACCTTGGGAGATGGGCTGATCCCACAGCCTGGGCACCAGGGGGAATTGTGCCCCTCTCAGGTGAGACCCCACCTGCAGAGCTGCCCCAGCCAGGCACAGCTTCAGGATATCAGAATTCTCTTTTATTGGCAGCTCAGAGTTCTTCTGTTCTTTCACCTGAAGCTTGGTTGTATTACAGAATGGATCCACTTGTGGCTTCACTGCTATTTAAGTTCACTCATCTTTGTTACTTTGGTGTGTTATGCATTCCTTTAATATCAATTCCTTCAACAACCTTTGAAGTCTTTGTAGCTTTGCCTGTTGCGTGTGTAGGATGTGCTGTTCAGTGACTGCACTAACATGCAGTTCAGGTCATTTTACAGGACATTAATGTAGGTTCTTTTTGTCTGGGAAAAAGTAACTTCTCTGAGGGATCTAGTTTTTCAAAGGGATTTGGTATTAATGCATGCCAGTGCTTAATACTTCCTTATTTTTATACTTGTATTTATATTTTGATGTGCACGTAGCAGTGATGATGCAACTTTTTCCCACAAATAATTTCTTCTGTGACTTAACTGAATTCCCAGTGTTTCTCAAAATTAGTGTTTTATAGACTACAAAGGATGCGACTCTCAGCCCTTTAGCAATAAAAGGAAAAGAAGAATAACACCCTGAAAATAGCCTTGATATTTCAAGTTTGAATTAAATTTTGAGCTGTTGTGATTACTGCATCTTGAAGAAGCAGGATTTAAAATTAAACTACTGGAAGCAGTTTATCCATGAGTCCTTGAGGAATATTTCCCATGTTACTTCCCAGTATTATTTCTGTAGCATACTGATAGAACTCTTTACCATTGCAATAGGTAATTTTTGAGTAGTTTATTTTCTTTGCTTCACCTGTATGATGCTCCTGTCCACAGTGATGCTTAAAGTTACCTTTCATTAAGGTGTGCAGTGTGTACACTCCCCTGGTCAAGTTGTGTAGCAAGGTGATTTAATTACAGTGGTGATTTAAATAAAAATTCACACATCAGCTAATTTAAGGAGTATTGCTGCTCACACAGCCTAGCAAGTCTCCAGCTGTATCCAGGGGATTTGTGCACTCTCCCTCATTGTGCTTCTTCCTTGAGCACCAGCCCAGTGTTTTATAGCTGGATTCCCATTTGTGTGCTGCATTTTCCCCAGGTTTGCTGAGTTTTCCTTGATTTTGTGCTGGACCCCATGGGGCTGGGCACGTCCCAGTGCTGCACTGGTGTCTGGGGCAGCTGCACTGGTGTCTGGGGCAGTTCTGTGCTCTGAGGAACACCCCATTGATTTGGGTGTTGTGTGTGCACCCCAGGCTGGAGCCAGCGAGGTCCAGGGACAGGAGGGTTGTCCAGGTCACTTTGTCACCTTGGAGAATGGCTGTGCTGCCTTAGCTCCTGTCACAGCTCTGTTCCTGTTGTCCTGTGTGTCCCAGCACAGCTCAGAGCCTGGGCTTGGTGCCCTGGAAGGTCTCTTTCTCTGGAATAACTTGGTTTGGATGTGCCGTCGTGTTCTTTCCTACACATAGACGAGATGGTGATGGAAAGGCAGATCAGTTTTCTGTGCTGGATTTCTGTCCTGGTTTCAAGCTTGGTCTGATGTGTTGCTGTTGGATGCAGGAGTCCCTGTCCAGCAGGACCTGATGTCTTCTGACATCTTTGTGTGTGCAAGGAAATGCTCTGTCATTTGCCTGTCTCAGTTTCACTCACTCTCCCACGTCCTCTTTCAGCCTCCACCACAAACCAGCTGCTCTCCTTGTTACCTCTGGAAGCAAAAACCAGAATCTGACAGATCTGTGGGTGGCTTGCATAGACAGGGTATCTGTGGACACTGGGGTTAAATCAGTGGCTGCTGGGACTGATGTGTGTTTTTGGGATAAAACTGTGGCTTCAAGTGTTGAAGCCAGAATTGGAATCGGGAATGGCTGTGGGTTTGTGTGTAATTCCTGAAAGGATCTGTCCCCAGTTCCAGCTGTGGTTGGAATGGTTTGGCGGTGCTTTGTGAAAGCCAGGGAATGCAGGCAGATACTGCTGAATTTAGTCTTTGATTGTCCTGGGCACACTAAGATTTTAACTCTTTGGTATTGGAGAATTTTTTACTTATATTAGTGGTCTAAACCCCATCTCTTTACTTGTGTCTTTTGTGAACAGTTGTCTCCTGCTTGGAAAATCAACATGCTTTGTTTAGAACTGGAGCTGAGGAAGGGCTGGGTGGGCTGGGTTTTTCCCTGCTGTTTTTAGGACATTTGGCATATTATTTTAGTAAAGATACATAAATGAAGCTCATGTCTTGTAGTGCTTCTGAAGCAGATCCAGGCCGGTGCCAAGATGGTTATTTTAAGAATCTCCCTAAGTAGCCCTTTATCAGGACACTTCTTGCCCAGTTTAGCTGTTGCCTTCACTGATGTGCCCCATGTGCAAGCTTCACATGAAAGGAGGGGCTGGTCACTGCCCTGGGGTTTGCTCACTCTGCTCTGGAGCACCCTGTGGTTGTTCCACAGTGAAATGTTTATACCATGAGCTGCAGTGTTTCCAGCAGTAATTGTGGCCAGAGAAGAGCAGGAGAGCAGCACCAGGCTCCTGGCTGGGCTCCAGTTTGGGTTTCTCCTGTCTGCCTTCATCCTGCTGCATCTCACAGCAGAGTGCCCAGGTTGTGTCCCAGGCAGAGCCTTTGGGGGCAGGAGCTCCCTGCTGTCACCTGGGGTGGTTCTCAGTGTTGGAGCAGATGGGGTTTGCAGTTAGCAGGGATGCAGGTTGGATTCATTTGGGAAATGCTGCCTTCAGTGTAACAGTTCTGGGCTGCAGCTGTAAAATGTGCGAGTTTGGAAGATGAAGTTTGGTTCTGTGTGGCACAGGGGAGGATGAGGATGTGAAGCAGGGCAGGTAATGAATTGTTGTGCTTGTGCTGAGGTTAAATCAGCACTGGGCCATGCTCAGATGTTGCTGTTTGCGCAGCCAGGCAGCAGAGACCTGACTTGGAGGTGAAGCACATGTGCTGTTCAGAGAGGGGACAGGAACTTGATGAAGTTTCAGGCTCAACTTCTTAGTCAGTACAGTCCAAAATGAGCTGGTTTTGGTTTCACTGACTGTAAATTCTTCCTCTTTTTTGTGTAAATCAAGCTTTTAAGGACATGTTAAATCGGTTCATTAAATGCCAAATGTGTAACAACTAGGTTGTAATGGAAATGTCATAAAAGCAGCAGAAGTGCTAATTCCCATCCCCAGGCTGAGTTTGTTGTCATGTCCCTGCTCCCTGTTGGGAATGTGATTCAGGGCAGACAGTGAGGCTGGGCTGGCTCTGACAGAAACCTGTCCTGAGGAGGGGCTCTGAGGACTGGGGTCACAGCAGAGAGTGCTTTGGGGATGTTCTCTCATTTGCTGGAGTAACACTTGTGTGATTTTCTTGCTTTTTTTTGTAGGCATGCCTCCCATTCGGGACTTGGTGAGCCACTCCCCTAACCAGTCAGGTTAGCTACTTCCATCTCACCTGCTTTTGCACTTCGTGTTTGTGGTAGCTCCATGTTTCACACCATTTTGTCTGATTTTTAAATTATTATTTTTATTTTTCTTTGGCTTGTGCTTTTCATTGGCATGGGTGTGTGAATGATTGCAGTATACTTTCTCTGTGCCATTGCATACTAATTTGGTTTGACATTTTTAATTTCCTAATTAAGTCAGAATTCATATTATGAGTTTTTGTCACCTTAGCATTAAAATACTGGGCTTTTTTTTGCATTTATGCTTCCATACTGAGCTGCCTCTTTATGGTATTGATTAATCTGTGCAAGCTTGTGCTTCCTCTCAGAGACGTGTCACACTGTGGAGGAAATCATGTCTTGGTTGTTTGCTGAAAGCTCAGGACTGTATTTACTAAAATGCATTTGTTCATGAGGCCCAAAGGTGCAGTGAGTGGCAGGGTATGGTATTGACAGTCTGGGGGTGCCAGGTGTGCTGGAGCAGGAAAAGGAGGCAGAGGGTGCAAGATGCAGGTATTTCTTAATTTACACTTCTCAATCCTGTTTATTTTAGCCCATGTGATGACAAACTGCTTTTTTAAATATATACACTTTTTTTTGCAAGTATTTCCTGCAGGATAACTCATAGCTGGAAATCATTAAATTAAAAATTACTGAAAGCAGTCTTAGCAGATCTCGGAATTTTAAGAAACTTGGGTTTGTGTAAATGTTTTTCTGTCAAGGATTTAAGCAGCAAAAGTTCAGTTGCAACTTTAAATAGTTTTGGGAAGAAAAGCAGGAGTAGGCTGTGTTGGCTGCTTGTGCAATGTGTTGTCACATGTCATTTTGCAGTTTTGAGGCTGTTCTGTGGTCTGTGCCAGGTATAAAAAGTCAGAGCTAATACCTGCTTGCTCAGGGTTTGTGTCCTTAGTCTCTGAGGTTCAGGTAGGAATGTTCCAGAGCAGTGGCTCGTACCAGACAGCCCTGACACGTGTGTGCCCAGGAGAAGGACTGTTCTCAAGTTCTGTGTGCAATGGGAGCAGATCAGCAGGAAGTTAATCACTGCGTGCTGTGGGGATTGGCTCTGCACAAACTGCATCAACCAGGGTAACAGAATTTTAGCAAATACCAGCTTTCTTCATGCGTTCTGCTGCTGTGCAGGTTAGACTTTGTTTTACCATTCCCACTGACTTGTAGTCCTGACCTGTGTCTCTGTGCTGAATTCAGGCTGTTTGCCCTCTGTGTGCCTTTGTGCTGCTCTTAAAGGAGTGCTGTGACTGGGGTGATGTTTGTGTCATCAGGATCTTGCTCTGTGCCCGTGGGACAGGAGCTCCCAGGAGTGCACACAGCTCTTTGAACAGTCCCTTAGTTCAGGTTAAATGTCCTTTTCTAAAATACCTGGCTGAGAGTTGAAACCTTGGAGTTCATTGTGTTCCTCTTCAAGTGTTCTTGTCCTGCCCCATGAATGGGCAGCTCTGGGTTGTGCTCAGCTGAGTCCCAGCTCTCCCAAGGATGCTGGTGCTAGCTCTCCAGGACTGTGGAGCTGCCAGACACTCTCACATCCCTCTGCCTGCCTGTCTCAGGTCTTTCCCACTCCTCCTGTTCCAAACTGCCGAGCCACCATCCTCATTTCTCACCTTGATTGACCAGGTGCAGCTCAGCTGAGTGCCAGGTGCTGAGGAGCAGTGGGTGATCCTCATTTCTCACCTGGGTTAACCAGGTGTTGAGGAGGAGTGGGTGATCCTTGTTTCTCACCTGAGTTTACCAGGTGCAGTTCAGCTGAGTGCCAGGTGCTGAGGAGCAGTGGGTGATCCTTGTTTCTCACCTGGGTTTACCAGGTGCTGAGGAGCAGTGGGTGATCCCTGCCCTGTGCTGCTCCAGCTCTGAGAGCCAGAGTCTTGGACTCAATGCTGTTTCACTGTAGGATGAGTAATATTGGCATTGATTAAAAATTAATTGCAAATAGACTTGTGCATCAGTGCGTTCTGAAAGCAGAACTTCAGATGGGTCTTGTGCTTTTTGTGCCAGGCTGTTGTTGTATAAAGGAAAATATCTTGAGTAACTTGTACTGAAGACTCCTGTGCAAGGTGTGTAACGGGGATGGGAAGGTGTGTGTCCTCTGGCTGCTCACACAGCAGAGCCATGTCCCCTTGGAATTTCTGCCTTTTGGTGTGTTTTCAGGTTTTATTGAGTATTGTGGTTTTACGCATATGTGTTTTAGAAAATACTCTGTATATGGTGATACAGAGTATTCTTTTTTAGAATGTTTTTCTGGAAGAAAAATAGCTTTAGGAGTGTAAAGTTTTCTGAGGTTTTTGTGAGAGCAGCTCTGCATGCTGGAAGGTGTTCTGGTTGTGTGTGCAGCCTTTGGGCAGCTGTGCTTAGAGCTTTCTCTGCCGCTCTCCATGACTGCAGTTTAACAGAGGCAAAATAATAAGCAAAATAATTCCTGGCTTAATATCTTTATACCCTTTTTTTTTCCCCGTCTTCTGCTTAATGAAGTAATAATACTAAACTCATAATAATGCTCTTGGGCTTTCCTTCTTCATTTTAGATCTGAACCACAGTGGTCTAGGATCCCATTATGAAAATTCTCACTGGGGACCAGTCTCTTCAAATAGTGACTCCAGCACAAACTGGGATAAAGTTATCGTAGACGGCTCTGACAAAGAAGCATGGCCATCAATCACTGGCAGTGACCCAGAGCTGACTTCAGAATGTATGGACACTGACTCTGCCTCCAGCTCTGGGTCGGAGCGGAACCTCGTCATCATGGCTTCAGGGAGCACAGGAGAGGGCGATGGCATTCGCAATGGCATCGGACATGGGGCTCAGAATAAGTTTGTGGTTGGTAGCAACAGCAATAATATGGGCAATGGAAGTATTAATGGGCCCTGGGGGTTGTCCCATGGGTCCTTAATAAGCACATGTCAAGTTTCTGTGGATGCTCCTGACAGCAAATCTGAAAGTAGCAACAATAGAATGAATGCTTGGGGCACCATAAGCTCTTCATCAAATGGAGGGTTAAATCCAAGCACTTTGAATTCAAATGGCAACCATGGTGCCTGGTCCGTGTTGGAGAACAGTGGACATGCCCTGAAAGGGTCCGTGGGGAGTGGGAGTCCTGGCACAAGCATTCAGTGCAGTACCATAGGTCAGATGGCCAACAGCCAGAGTATTAACTCCAAAGTGGGTGGCTCAGCCCACGGTTCCTGGGGAAGCCTTCAGGAAAGTTGTGATTCTGAAGTAAATGGTACAAGGAATGTTTCATTCAGTGGGCAACCTCAAAACCTTAACACTGAAATGAATGGACCAAATAACACTACTAACTTTATGACCTCTAGTTTACCAAACTCTGCTGGTTCGGTGCAGATGAGCGAGCTGCCCAGCACTGCAGGGCCCGGGGCCTGGCGCGTGAGCACAATGAATCATTCTCAGATTCAGGCCTCTCCAGTGGCAAACGGCACTTCCATCTCTCACCTGAGCAACGGCGAGGCCAAAACCGGCTCTTACGGTACTACCTGGGGTGCCTATGGTTCTGCTTACTCTGGAGACAAATGTCCAGGCCCAAACAGCCAAGCTAATGGTGACACTGTGAATGCAACTCTAATGCAGCCGGGCGGCGGCGGGCCTGGCAGCACTAACTTTCAAATCAACGGGAATAAAGGTGCAGGGGTGTGGGAGGCAGGGACAGGCTCCCAGAACATGCCCTGGGCAAATGGGAATGGGGCCAGTGCTGGTGGGGGCAGGAGAGGATGGGGCAGCCCTGCGCAGAACACTGGCAGCAGCGTTTCCAACGGGGAGTGGAGCAAACTGGCCAGCAATCAGCATTCCAACGAAGGCGTGAATGGAAACAGCAGGAAGTTTACAAACGGATGGAAGTGCGCTGAGGAGGAGGATCTCAGCAGCCAGGGCTCTGCTGCCTCGCAGATGGCTGAGCAGAGCAGCACGTGGGCCAAAACAGGTACAGGGGACAGCGAGGGCAGCTCGGAGAGCGCCGGCTGCCACGAGGACAGAGCAGCCAGCGAGGGCCAGAGCCGCGACAGGAGGAAAGTTGACCAGCACACGTTACTCCAAAGCATAGTGAACAGAACTGACTTAGATCCACGTGTCCTTTCCAACTCGGGTTGGGGACAGACTCCAATCAAACAGAACACTGCCTGGGATACCGAGACGTCACCGAGGGGTGAAAGGAAAACTGACAATGGGACAGAGGCCTGGGGGGGCTCTGTGACACAGACTTCCAGCTCAGGGGGGTGTGTGGATAGACCTAGCCCTAACAATAACGATACCTCATCTGTATCGGGGTGGGGAGATCCAAAGTCTGCTACAAGGTGGGGAGACTCCAAAGGGTCAAACAGCCAAGGGGGGTGGGAAGAAGATTCTGCTGCTACAGTAATGGTCAAGAGCAATCAGTCGTGGGGAAGTGGCAAAGAGGAAAAGTCATCCTGGAATGACACACCGAAGATGAAGCAGGGATGGGGAGATGGACAGAAGGCCAGCCAAGGATGGGCAGTGTCTGCTGGTGATAGCTGGGGTGAAAACTCCAGAAGTAACCACTGGGGTGAGGCAAAGAAATCCAGTTCTGGAGGCAGCAACAGCGACAGGTCGGTGTCTGGTTGGAGCGAGCCAGGTAAATCAAATTCTGTTACTTGGGGAGGCAATAACGCAACCCCAAACAGCTCTTCGGGATGGGATGAGCCTGCCAAGTCCAACCAGAGCCAGGGCTGGGGAGACCCTCCAAAATCCACTCAGCCTCAAGTCTGGGGGGACTCCTCAAAGCCAGTCAACTCTCCTGAGTGGAACAAACAAGAAGTTGGCTCTTGGGGAGCCCCGACTGCCACCACCAAGCCCCCAGGGTCGGGCTGGCTCGGGGGGCCAATGCCAGCCCCAGGCAAGGAGGAAGAGCCCACGGGCTGGGAGGAGCCATCCCCCGAATCCATCCGCCGCAAGATGGAGATTGACGATGGAACTTCTGCTTGGGGGGATCCCAGCAAGTACAACTACAAGAATGTGAACATGTGGAATAAGAATGTCCCCAACAGTAGCAGCAGTTCAGACCAGCAAGCACAGGTACATCCGCAGCTGCTGTCTTCAAGTGCCATGTCCAGCAAGGAGAGCAGCTCGGGTTCTGGTAAGCCTGGCTTTTGTCCAAATTCATCCTTTCTGTTGATTATAAAGCATGTTTTTAGTCTTGCTTCTTAGAATGTTTTAGTTTCAAAGTGGAAAGGGCAAAGTGGCAATGAAGTACAGTTTCTGTTTATTAAAGAAATGAACAGCATTGTCACAGAGCGTTGATGTTTTTGAACAGATTGGAAGATTGGCTCTGGTTTTAAATAACTGCAGTAAAATGGGCTAAACACTCTGCTTGATTTCTGGGGAGTGGGAGCACACAGAAAATACTTAAAATAGTGTCTGAAGATTGAAGTATTTTCCTAAATTATTTTAAGCCAGCTAAAAATTAATTTTGCCAATGTGCCTTCAAAAAAACAAAAGGAACCTGTTGAGCTTCTGCAGGACAGGATGAAGGGTGAGGGGTTTATAAGGATTTGATGTCAGACTTTCTGGTCCTGTAGCTTCATGAGCAGTGAATAATGATTTTGGAGAGAACTTAATGGGATGTAGGAAATACTTTGTGCTGTGTCTCTTTTTGAAGTGCCAGACAGGGCCACGTACATGTAACAAGCATCTCTCAGCTTAATATCTTAGAAATTTGTATTGTCAGAATGTAATTCTATAAATACAAAGTTCATATTTTTGTGATAATTTTTTTAATGGAACAGCTTGCAGTTGTAGCAGTGACCCTCACACAAAATGCAAATATGTGCTCATGTGCTTTTTAATGTATGTTAAGGATATAGAAAAGGCAAAACACTTGAGTGTCTTTAGGTAGCTTTAAAATGCTGTTCAGAACACTGCCATTAACTGCCCCTGCTCTGGCAAGGTTGGGGAGAGCCTCCTGCTCCAGCCACCACTGTGGATAACGGGACTGCAGCCTGGGGGAAGCCCATGGACACTGGGACGAGCTGGGGAGAGCCTGTCAGCGATGCAGGAGGCACCTCTGCCTGGGGCAGCACTGCTCTGGGCCAGCAGCCTCCAAACAAACCTGGTGAGTGCTCCCAGGTGCCTGAGGAATCCCACTTCAAACGGCCAAAAAACTCCAAAACCCGCAGGCAAAATGACCCAGAAAATCCAAAAACTTGCATTGAAAAATCCCAAACCTGCCAAAATTCCAGGTGTTCTTGGGAAAAACATGGGGGAAAGCTTAGAAAACATTCAGCCTCCAAACCCATAAAAATCCCTGAAAATCCTAAAATGCAAAAATCCCCTAGGACATGGACAAGAAATGACCATGAAATTCCTAAAAATGGTGATAAAATACCAAAAATAGCTCAAAATTCCGGTGAGATTCCAGGAATTTCTTAGGAACAAAACCAGGAAAATGGATGGGCAAAATTCTCAGGGAAATACAAACTGCAGAGGCCGAAAAACTCCAAAATTCACAGGCAAAATGATCGAAAAAAAATCCAAAAGCTTGCATTGGAAAACCCCAAACCTCAGGTGCCTGAGAGGGTGAGACACCTCTGGGGAAGCCTGGTTCAGGGGTTTTTACCTTGAGCTGCTGGTGAAATGTTCACTGCTGGCTTTGTGTCACCACCAGGGCCCAAATCTATGCAAGACAGTTGGTGTGGAGATGAAATGCCGTTGAGTGGCAGTCGTCAGACCAGCTGGGAGGAAGAGGAGGATGTGGAGATTGGAATGTGGAACAGCAGTTCCTCACAAGAAGCTAACCCATCGTTGAACTGGCCACCCTACGTGAAGAAAATGCCCACAAAGGTGAGGAGCTCAGGGCAGGGCTTGCTGTCACTTCTGACTAAATATCAGCTAAATTGTTGCATTTAATGCACTTACTGCAATTAAAGAAGGATCTGAGTATCACAGGAGTTCCTTTCTGTTTTACAGGGAATGATGAAAGGTGGAAATAAGCAAGATGAAACATGGATCAATCCATTCATTAAGCAATTCACAAATCTCAGTTTTACAGTAAGTATTTGCCTCTGCTGCCTTTCCACAGGGCTTGTTACAATGCACAGACATTGAAATGCTCACTTGCCACCTGTTCATTCCCATCGTGGTTTTCTTTTTACTTCTATTTGTCTCCCCTGTCAGCCACCCCTTTTCTGTGCATTCTCATTACAAAAAAAACCCTTTTATTGATGAAAAGTGGTTTTGTAACCACTACCCACATGTCCATCCCATAGCCTGATGCTTCACTGCATTTACATGGGAGTTCTGGTGAGGGAACCTGTTCTTGACTGGGTGGCAACTGGAGGGAGGAAATGCTTTAAAATAGCATCTGATGGTCTTGATTTTTCTTTCTTGCATTTTTGAGTTGTAATAGTGTGCAGGAATCTCTTTGTTTTATCTTAAAAATATTATTATTAAATAACTGTGATTTGTTTTATTACTTCAGAGAGAATCACCTGAAGAAACCATACAGAGCAATAAGATGGACATGTCTGGAGGTAAGAGCAGCAGAACTGAGCTGGGCTGTATTGCTTTTCCTTCCACACTCTCTTTTACCTTCTGTTCTAATGTAAATTACATTTTTAAAATGATGAGTAGTGTATCTATAGCTCTGTATGGTTAAGTGCCTATTTCTCTAAAGAAAAGGAACGTCCTTGTAGAGAAAAGTATTTGTGTGTGAGTAATGCTGCACACAGGATCACCTGGTTGCTATGGGGACACTGGCCCTGGATCAAACTCAGCTTATTCGTATTTGTGTGCTAAACTGGCAGGAGAATGTTTTCAGGGCGTGGTGGGTTTGTTTCTTGTAATATAAATATCTTGATTGCCCTCCAGGCACCTCCACTGAGTATAAACAGAAACTTAGCAAATCCCACACTGGCTCATTGGGTTCATTCTTGGAAACACGTGTTCAGTTCCAGGAACTAAATTAATACTGAGCAATTATTTTAGAAACTTTTAAACCTGAGTGTAAAATTACTTGGGAGCAGTTACAGCTTATTTGATTGCATTCACTGTTCGGATTTCTTTAGCAAATGAAAGATAGTGTGATTCTTAATATATTAATAACAGTATACAGTGATGATAAAATATTTAACTAAAACTGAGTGCAAATTGCCACAATGATGATAGAATATTTAACTGCAGCACTGCAGTTTTGAGTGTAGTTTCTCTCTGCAAATTCCACTTCCAAATTGGGTATCTCTTTGGGCTCATAGTCTTTTGGGTAAAGGAATTGTGTGTAGTTACTCTCCAAATTCCACTTGAAAATTGGTTATTTTCACTTTGGGCTCATAGTCTTTTGGGTGAAGGAATTGTTCTTTGTGTTTTAGATTTCAGTATTAATGGCGAGCCTGATATTTAAGTTATTGCAAGTTGGAACAATTCCACATTCTTGGTTTAAAGAGAAGGCTGAGGTAGTGTTCGTGTGAAGCCCAGTGGACTCTGTTGGTGCTGCCTGCAGCTTTCAGCTGGTTCGGGGGTTTTTCCCCCTTGCAGTGAAGCAGGGCAGCCCAAAGCTGCTGTTTGTTCCCTGGGTGCCAGGATAGCTGTCCCCAGGGCACTGAGGCAGCCTGTGTCCCCAGGGTTGCTGCAGGACAAGCGGATGGAGATGGACAAGCACGGCCTGGGAGATTACAATCGTGTGGTTGGCAAAGGCCCCGCCTCTCGTCCCCAAATTCCCAAAGAGTCTTCCATGGATCGCAGTCCTTACTTCGATAAGGTCAGCTGGGGACACTGGGGACACTCTGCCTCGCAGGGGTGAGCTGAGTGCTCCTGAGCCTTGTGCAGGGGCTCAGGGGGGCTGGGGGCTGGTTAATCCAACACTGATCTGTTCTTCTTACCTCCCACACACAGCACTAAGCACTTTCTGTAGCCTTCACAGTGCCAATGACTAACCTGATCTCTTTTGTTTTCTGCCTATTTCCTGCTGGTGCTGGACTGTCCTGTGACTCTTCCCTTCTGCTCCTGCCATGGTTTCTCCCTTCTGCTTGCTTGCTGCCTGGTTGTTGCGCCTCGGTTTGTCTGTCCCATCAGGATGGCATTGTAGCAGACGAGTCCCAAAACATGCAGTTTATGTCCAATCAAAACATGAAGCTTCCCCCTTCAAATAATGCACTACCTAACCAAGCCCTGGGCTCCCTAGCAGGGCTGGGTATGCAAAGCTTGAATTCTGTTAGACAGGTAAGGCTGCCTGCGCGTCCGTGCTGTGTTACTTGACAGCGTTTATTGCCTTTTGATACGACATTGTGTGATGGATTTGTGTTTAGCTTGTAACTGGAAGGTGTGGGGTGGGAGGAGCAGCACAAGAGGTTTGTTGTCACTGAGCGCCCATCCTTTCCCCCCCAGAATGGCAATCCCAGTGTGTTTGGTGTTGGGAATATAGCAGCACAGCCCAGGAGCATGCAGCAGCCTCCAGCACAACCTCTTAATTCATCTCAGCCTAACCCACGTGCTCAAGTGCCTCCTCCATTACTATCCCCTCAGGTAAGGGATACAGGACACACTCTGTGTATGAACTAAATGCTGCTTCAGAAAACTGTTCCTTGTTTGTTGGCATTGCTGATAGTTATTCTGAAAACATCTGGGAACATACTTGGCTTGATGAAAGCAGGTATTTGCTGGCCAGAGGTGGTGGTTTTGTGCATACTCTGTTCTAAGCAAACCCGTTGCAGTCAGCTCTGGCCCTGGTATGTGTTGCAGGTTCCAGTATCATTACTGAAGTATGCACCAAACAGCGGTGGCCTGAGCCCACTTTTTGGCCCACAACAGGTAGCCATGTTGAATCAACTGTCCCAGTTAAACCAGCTTTCTCAGATCTCCCAGTTACAGGTGAGCTGGGCAGGCTGTGGGTGGCTGGGTGAGCCTGCTGTCAGCATGCTGCTCTAACCTCCCTGTCCCACAGCGGCTGCTGGCTCAGCAGCAGAAGGCACAGCCTCAGAGGAGCATGCCTTCTGGGGGTCGGCAGCAGCAGGAGCAGCAGGTAAAGAATCAAACAAACAAACAAACCAACACATCCTCACTTCTCACACTCTCCTGGTAGCTGCTTCCATCCTGAGCCGTATTTCCTGCTGAGGTGTGCAGGGGTGGAGGTTGGGCAGGCTCTAAAGGAGGGGCTGGGTGCTGGGTTTGGCTGTAGGATGTACAAAGGTGCATTTCATTCTTTTCTCAGCACATGGAGAAGCTTTTGCTCACTGATATTACTGCTCTGTTTTCTTCAAGGGTCGATCTCTCAGTATGCAGCAACAGATGATGCAACAGTCCCGTCAGCTTGATCCAAACCTGTTAATGAAGCAGCAAACTCCACCCTCTCAACAGCAGTCACTCCATCAGCCCTCCATGAAATCCTTCCTCGAGAATGTCATCCCCCACGCTACTCCTGAGCTGCAGAAAGGGCCCTCACCAATCAATGCATTCAGCAGCTTCCCTATAGGTGGGTGCCCTGCAGTGGGACACACAGCCCTGCTTTCCCCTGCTCCTCCTGGAGCATCACTGAACGCTCTGGTACTTCTGTTTTACTGGAAGCAGTAATTCTGTGTGGGGTTACCCTTCTTCACCAAATAACTTCTCCCCAAGTGCACTCATTGCCAGTGAGTGTCCTGCCTCAGTGCAGAAAACTTTGCAGTCCTGAGGAGTGACAGGCTCCTTTTGGTGCTGCTTTTGTCCCCTGGATCCCCAGGCTGATACAAAGTCCTGATTCCTGGAGCTAAAGGATTCTGAGAAGTAGAATCCATGCAAAGAATCCACTGATGTAGACACATTTATTGGAATTTCAGAAATGCTTTCAATGGCTCTGGAATTGCAAAGGAAGAACAAACTGTCACTTTGCCTGTTAGTGGTTTTGTCCAGGAAAAAGCTTTTGGCTTTGCATTTTTAAAGAATTGTTGTCTCATTAGGCAAAATGTCTGAACATTTATAAATACAAACATCTCCTGTTTCTTTCTCCCTACATTTTCAGGCTTCTGTCCAATTTCTACTTCAGAAATTCCAGGCTTGTATATTTTCTTCTTACTTTAGGTCCCTTTTTAATGCTGCCTTCCTACAGCTGTTTACCATTTACCTCTGTTCCTTACCCCCATTTCCTTCCTCTCCTTCATTTTTGCTTTTCTTCCCTTTTATTCTGACTGGGTCCTTTCTGTTGGGCTGATTGCCTTTGCGTTCTCCTTGGCCTCTGCAGAGAAGTTTGGTTCCTGGCCATAAGCTGAGGTCCCTGTGCTTGCAGGCAGAGTGGCACTGGCCAGGACAGTGCCACTCTGGGGGTGTCTTGTGGCCATGCCCAGCCCAGGCTGCTGCTTCAGAGCTGCTGCTGATGATTGGCATCAATGTCCAGTTCTGCAAGGCATACCAAGGAAGTTTTTTAGCTATTGGAGATGTGTGTTAGCTCTAAGGAAGGGCATATTTCACTTTCTGGCCAAACTCTGTGCTGGGGGATTGCATCCTGCCCACATCAGGCTCCTTTGTTTCATTCTTTGAGCTGGAGTTGCTGTGTACTGCTCCACAGCTGCTTTCTCACAGCAATCATCTCAGGAGCCTGCAGTGTGTGTAAGGTTGCTGTGAGATCCCCCAGAAGGCACAGGAATTGTTTGGGGTCCCTCTGCACACAGAGCCACACTCAGTCCTCACATGAAGGCTTAAGGAAGGAAGAGCATGTTGCTGGAATTTCTTTCCCCTGCAGTGAAGAACTGAGTCCAGAGGGAAGCTGTGCAGTGTGGGAAGAGTTCTGGTGTGGCTGTGTGAGAGGCAGCTCCCCTTGCCCAGCTGTCTCCCGGAAGATCCTGTGGGTTTGTTGTGTTCTCATAACAGTGTCAGGAGAGCCAGACAGGAAAGCAAGGAGCTCCAGTTCCCATTCCAGGGAAGGGATTTGTCAGAATTCACTAGATGCTCACTAAAGGAGAGACTGGGGGCCAGACCCTCTTCTCTCCCTGGCCAGTCCTGCAGTCACATCCCAGTTCATACAGGATTCTGTATTTCTGTTAATAAAAACAACCTTTATCTGGCAAATAGTGATTCACATCCCAGTTCATAACAGGGTTCAGTATTTCTGTTAATAAAACAACCTTTATGTGTCAAATAGTAAAATTGATATAACCAATAACTAACATTGAGTATACCCTAACTAACAGCATAACTGGTTTAACTAATAGAAAATCTTCCACAGTAGGATGTCAAAAATTACTTCTAGGAAGAGTGTTTAAATTGTGGATTATGTCCAGAGTCTCCCACAGAGCTGTGCCTGCTGGGGCTGGCACTGCCCTGTCACACATGTGCCCCTCTGCCAGCTCGGAGTCTTTCTGACCCTTCCCAGAGCTCTGGTCTCTGCAGCTTCCCCAGAGGCAGAAGGAAGGTTACTGAAGTGCAGAATTACTGTTCTGCAACAGCAGAATACCAGAGGATCAGATGGACTTTCCCTTTTTTCTGTTTGAGATATTGATAGTTGTTGTATTTCTTAAAACTTCATCCTGTTTCAAGCACTTTTCAAAGGGAGGCTTTTCTGGCACCAGCTCTTGCTCATGCCTTTAAGAAAAACAAACAAAAGATAAACCATTTTTTTTCAGGCTGTCCATGTAGAAGCAGGAGGAAACCCTTGTTTGCAGTGCTGAAGGAAGGTGCTTCCAGGAGACCTTGGAGAAGTTCCTTGTGTGTCTCTGGCCTCAAGCCAAACTGTTGTAGTGGTTTGTTTTCAGAAAAGGAGTAAATAGGTGTGAAGGGCTGGAGAAGTACCCAGGCAGAGTTGTGAGTTCAGGATTCTTACAGACTTGGAAAGGTCAGAAGTGTGGGCACGTGTTCCAAGCCCACAAGAGCTCAGGTGTTTGAGTTGATTTGGGGTGGCATTGTTTTGGTTCTCTGGCAGAGAAACATCTGGAAGCACAGAGCACAGCTACAGCAGCTCAAGACTGGTTCTGTTTGCCCTATATTTTAGGTATTTACATTTTAGTTTCTCTTAACTTCCTAATGTCTTCTTCCACCGACATTTTTGCATGAGGACATGAGCTGAGAACTTGGGAGTGCTTTGCATTGCTCAGCTTAGCTTCTGTGTGCAGAGTTCCCTGGTTTAAATGCTAGAATGTTCCTCAGAAGCAGAGCCTGGGAAGCATGACATAACCGTGGTGATGTGCTCCTCAGTGCTTCTGGTGATGAGCAGCAGCAGTTCAGCCTCTCACAGGCTGTGTGTGCTTTCAGGAATGAACTCAAACTTGAATGTAAACCTGGATATGAGCAGTATTAAAGAGCCACAATCTCGGCTGAGGAAATGGACTACAGTCGACAGCATTTCTATGAACACATCCCTGGATCAGAACTCCAGCAAACATGGTATGTGAGCAAAAGTCACTCCAGCAAACATGGTGTGTGAGCAAAACTCAGCAAACATGGTGTGTGAGCAAAATTCACTCCAGCAAACATGGTACGTGAGCAAAACACACTCCAGCAAACATGGTGTGTGAGCAAAATTCACTCCAGCAAACATGGTGTGTGAGCAAAAGTCACTTCAGCAAACATGGTGTGTGCAGCAAAAACTGCAGCAGGAACTGCAGCACCCACAGCTGCAGCTCTGCCTCTCAGGGCAGAGTTTGGGCTCTGGGTGTGACTCCTGGGTCACACTTTGTATTCTGTCTGTGCCAGCTTGCTGCTTGTCTGCCCCAGCAACCACAGCTTTGCTGACTGCTCACAGCATGGTCTTGTGATGAGATTAGTAGAAACATTCTACAGAATTCATTTGCCAACCAGACTTTTCTGTAAGTGTGGCTGTTGCTACTCGCATTACCTTAATCTCCTGTGGAATGCTTCATATATTTTTAAGCCAAAAACTTGGTTTTCAAGTTTTCTCTCCCACCAGCCTTCTGTCCTAAGGTGATTTTGGGGGATTTACCACATTCTGGGCATGGCTGACATTTTTACTGGTGGGTTTTGGTTATGAATGTCTATGTTTGCATTCTGAAATTGGGGAGAGCTTAGAAGGACCAGACTTGGTACCATTGCTGTCCTTAGTTTTAGAGGAGGTGAACTTGGGTGCTTCGTATTTCATTCCAGTAATCAAGATTCATATGACATTTCAACTGTTTGAGTTGCTTGAAATCTCATCCAGTTAAAATTCGAGTCTGTAGCTCAAGAATCCGTGTCTAAAGATAGTTACAGATGTCCCCAGTCTCCTGTTACTGCTCAGGCTCAGACTGTGGGGTATTTTTAGGTGCATCAGCTGCTTGGCTGCTCTGAGCTGCTCTGGTGCCACAGCCTGGAGCTGTGCCCATGCCACTGTCACAGCAGTGCTGCTGCTGCTTTACCTGGGGGATGTTTTCTGACCAGAGCTGGGAATTTCTGTGTCTCATGGAATCCCTGCTTCCCTCAGAGCTGCAGCAGAACAGCTGTGCTGTCTGATAACTTTTAAACCATTCCTTGCTCTGTCTCCAGGGATTTTTAAGTTTTGGTGTTTTTTTGCCTCCCAAGAATAGGAATAGAATCTAGAGAGCTTTGCAGTAGCGGAAGATCCTTCACATGTTGTGGCTGTTCCTTTCATGAGCTCTCCCACCACAGAACCCCATTAGTGGGGTCCTACAGAATGCTCTTACCCTCTGGAATGAATACTTTACTTCAGTTAAATGTGTTACTTTGAATATATGCACTGGTTTAGTGAAGGGATTTCATGGGAGATTATTCTTGTAGTTTTATCCTGAATTACTGGGACATATTTCATTTTGAGTTATGATCTCCAGTATAGCTTGGCATCATAAGGGGACAGTGTGCTGCTGTGTATTTCATCAGTGATTTACAAGGGTGTGATTTTATATATATATATATGTATTTACATAGGGATATAAAAACAGGCCAGGAAAAATATTTGACTGCTATTTTTTTTTTTTCCTCCAATCAGGTGCTATTTCAAGTGGTTTCAGGCTGGAGGATT